>OX235266.1:20824763-21424763 GCA_944472135.2 Trichobilharzia regenti | reverse complement strand
GCAGTACACTAACTTCAACAGTTGGGTACCTTTAGGGAGAAAGAGAAATCTTATTCACTCCTTATGCTCCAGAATTCGTAAAATCTGCTCTCCAGAGACAATCGATAGGGAACTAGATAACCTTCGATCAAATCTCCTTAACAATGGTTATCCCACAAGGTTCATTGAACGTAACATCAAGAAAGAATCCACCCCGAGACAAGTCACAGTACCAAAGAAAAAGCTGTTTATGAGTCTTGCATTCAAAGGTGACACCATTTCAGAATTGATTAAAAATCGTTTATCTAAATGTATTAAACGCACTTTTCCTGCAGCTGACCTGCAACTAGTTTTTACCAGCCGAAATATGATCAGACAATGCGTCAAGGATAGATTACCGCTTTTGTCCACATCTATGTGCATTTACTCTTTTACTTGCTCTTGTGGAGCTGTTTATATTGGACGTTGTAAGCGTAATCTCCGAAAACGTGTAGCTGAACACTATCCGGTTTGGTTAATGAAAGGCGAACGTAGAACTGCAAAGTCGTCTATTTGTGATCACCTGTTAGAGTCTGGTCATTTAGCCCCACGTGATTCATCTTTCAAAGTTATATACATGGCAAAATCGAATCGATCCAAAAGTTTACGTTTTCTTCACTTATGCATAGCCGAAGCTTTAGCTATACATGAACAGAAACCTAAATTATGTGTTCAAAAGCGTTTTGTCAAACCCCTTTCTTTACCTTGGTCATAATAATTTTCTTTCTAGTTTTTATTTTATTTTACCACTTGAATTCTTTCCACTTCACTTCACATCTTCATTCTTATCGTAATCGTACTCCTAATTTTCATAATTTTTAGACAACACTTGACATTTTTGTTATAGAACAATCTTTAATATTTTTGTAATTTATCCACTTCAACTCTACCCCTTATAACTTTTATCACATGTATACGTACATTGACTGAGCAATTATTTAGTGCCACTTAATAACCTTTTTCTGTAATATAAATACGACTGTACAGCTTGAAAATGAAGTCGTTGAAAAGAAATTTCTTCGGTGAACAAAAACTGTGTTTTTACTTATGAATAAATGGGTATTTTTCGAGAAAAATCTTTTAAACAACACAGTTGACATGAAGTGTTCAAGTGTAATAACCCAATGAATTATCTTGTCTTTCAACACATATTTTCAAAAAGATATACCATCTCGATTTAGACATAATAATGCCATTTACAATAATAATAATCATAATGAAGAAGACAAGTTTTAGCCAAGACAAGTGACTTTTGGTGTTATCTTTCCTTAGACTTGGAAATATAATGATGTTAGACTAAACAGAGAACGAAGAAGAAGTCAACGTGAACAGGTTCATAAACATAACACAGATTAGAGGTTAATCGGTGGATGGTGACTAGCACTGGTCGAATCCAGGATGCACATTTCGTCCTATTTGGGACTCGTCGTCTGGAGTAGTGGTTCTCTAAATGATATCAATCCAAGGACAAATTTGAAGCAAATCAAATCCATACAGTCTAATCCTTGAAAGATAATCAGATGTTCACTAGTGACTGGCTACAAAACGAAGTAGCCTAGAATTCTAGTGAAACGTCATGACCAATATAGTCCACCCAGTCAGGCATAAAAAGAAATCCTCACCGATGATAATGACTGGTGCCAGCAGTCGCGTTAGAATCAGTAATCGGTAGAAGTTAGAATTCATGGGCCACTAAGGCGGATACCTATATAGTTTACGTGCTCCCCTTGTAACGGGAAGGTCTTGGGTTCGAGGCCCGCAGTGTGGATGCTTACTGCAGATCAGACAAAACAGCTCTCCAGTTACCCTCTACTAGTTTTCAACAGTTCTCTAACTGATAACGATCCGTAATCAACCTTGAAACGAATCAAATGTCTACAAACAACCTGTCGGAGCTTCGTTTCGTAGGGAACTGACTACAAACTGCCCTAGGGAAATAACGCTTTGACTTACTCTAATCACCATGACTTCCGTTTTGTTTGTTTGTTTCTCATTCCTAGCATCCCTTGTAGAACAGAGGGTTTAAAGCTTGAAATTTCAGTAGCGGTGGTACTGTTTTCTTACGGGTGTAAGATTATTCCTAGACTCGCGGCTAATCTTCCCCCTACCAGACCTTATTAACACACTTTTAGAAGGTAATCAGCCAGAAGTCGAATCTGGACCAATTTGCGTGGGGCTATCGAGATTCCAGCCGTAGTACACCATTGACCCACAAAACCAGATGGTACCGAACAGATCTCTTTTCGTAGTTCAGGCCTCTTCAGCAGCACCCAGCCGTTCATAATCTCACAAAGGATTGAGCCTAGGATATTTACATGACCAGGAAAGGCCAACAGCCATTCGGGATGGACCATGAAAGCTTAACACTCTGGCATACACACGCACTGGGATGCACTCACGCACGCATGCACACACACGCAAAAACGCACAAGTGTGTCTAAACTAAAATTAATATAGGAGCAATTATTCCATAAAATTCATGTGCATCAAATGATATAATAAACTGATATCATAATTCTTAATAGTTTTCAAAAAGAATAAAAAATAATATGAGAAAAAAATCAGGAGTAATAGCAATAGAAGCAACAAAAAAAGACGAAGAGATGAAGAAGTTGCAAAAATAAAAAAATGAGTAAACAATCAATCAATAAATAATTATATTGACTGACCATAGCCTAGCTACTTAACAATTATAGTATAATTTATTGCCATGATATGTTGTCATAGCCAATCAATAAAGTCAAAGAAAGAACAAAGTAGAGAACCACATCAAGATATAATGCATAGATGAATGAAACCAAAACAATAGAATCTAATAAATACCCAATAAGAGAAAAAAAAGGAAGATAGAAAGAGTAGAGGTAGGTGTTTTGCATTTCGGCGTTCCTCTTCAGCTGCATATAATATTTAGTAATATATGACGACTATATATAATAAGTGTCTTATTATCACCCGCCATGATATTCCTAATTGTGGTGGACTGACTGGATTATGCGTCAGACAGTGAGTGGGAAACGAGAAGACAGGGATGATATCCTGTCTGGACTGACCAACGTGAAGAACATAGAAGACCTGGATTTCGCACGTGGATGATTTATGTTTGATGTCACACAAAATCGAAGACTAAAGCGAAAACCGACAAACTCGTAGAAGAAGCAGCCGGCGAAGACAGGACTCCAGGTGAACATAGACAAGACAGAGGTTATGAAAATAACCAACCAACAACAACAACAACAGCAGAAACATCAAGCGACAATCACCATCAACGGGAGGGATTTGAAAGAGATTACTTCATTCACTCACTTATCTAGAGAGCATTGTCTCAACTACAGGCAATAGGAACGGACGAGGATGTCAAATCGAAAATCGAATCGGGAAGGCGAGAAACACATTCATCAATCTGAAATCAATCTGGAAATCTTCGTCACTCAGCCAGCAACAACAACAACAACAAAATTCGGTCGGATTTTCAATACAAACGACGTCAAGTCAGTCAGTTCTTCTATACGGATCAGAAACTTAGCGGGTCGGTCACAAAGAATATTTCCAACAGACTATTGCAGACCCCTTCACCAACCAACAACTGTCTTCGCTCTATACTGAAGATCAGTCAGATGGCCGGGCCGGAAAGAATCACCAACAACAAGAAACTATGGGAACAAACAAACGAAGAACCAATCGCTTGCCCAACAAATATGCAGGAGAAAGTGGAGATGACACATTGGACACTCGCTGAGGAGGCCGCTATGTGACATCGCGCGTGCATCAGGCCATTGCTCGATTGGAACCAGGCCGAAAGGGAAGCGGCGAGTGGGTCGTCAGTGCAAGGGTGACATGGAGGAGATCATGAGAAGAGGAGTTGAAACCGTATGGACTAACTAAAATGGATGCAGGTGAAAAGTACAGAAGAAGGAAGACAGAAGCAAATGGAGACGTGTAGTCGAAGTCCTAGTTCCACTAGGAACCCAAGGGAACAATAATAATAATGGATTTATATCACTTGTTTCGTCCTAGGTTCGGACTCATCGACAGTACACATACACGCCCCACAAGTCTCGAACCTGGTTAGAAATGGAGCTTATACACCATTCAGCCAGCGGGGCGCCAATTAGACGACCCTTCCCAGTTCTAACTTTAATATTAATAGTAGTAATAATAATCACTATATTCCAAACAATAATAATTAGATAGAATGGAATTCTTAGCGTTTCTTTTATACATATTACAACAATTTAGCTCCTTTTATAAGTATATACATTCATAAAATTTAAAATAGTACTAATGGTAGCAATATTAATAATGAAACCACTATGAACGGAATGTTGGTAGAAACATGATGAAGTATAAGTAGACAGATAGTAGCATAGAAAATTCATGTGATCATCGTGTGCTGAGAGATGACTGTTAGTTAAAATTGGTGGACAGTAATTTACGTCAATGTTTATGTCGCAAATATTGGTCGTGAGAAAAATGAGAACAAAGACTTTGTGTAGGCGGATACAGTTAACATATAGATGATCTGACATCCAAGAAACAGTCACAAAGCGATGAATAAGTAACTTTCAGTGAGAAACAACCAGTCAGATTACTGATTTAAGAAGTTTATAAGTTCTTTTTCTGACATCTGACTCTCTCTCTCTCACTCTCTCTTCACACATAACCATCCGTGCTAAATATGGCGGTATGGTAGAACTTCTAAATTTAGCAGCTGTACGAGAGCAAATTCTTGTGAAGTTTCCTTCACAGTTTTACCCGATGGAGACAAAAGGAGAAAGTTGAGAATAAGTAGGGAGGACACGTTCAGTAACAGACAAAATAACTTTAGCTAACTATTTGTAGAATTGAAGTGCCCATCAATAACAATAATGTCAATTAATAGTGTTTTCTGAGCTGGTTGGTTCAGTTGAGGAGCACAGAGATCAAATACTCAACTATTCTAGCAATAATCCAATTACTCACTCACAAAAGAATCTGTGTGCAGACATTGTTCACAAGAGAGTTCAAACACACAGTGTACCACTCCAGACTTGAAAAGAATGAACGAAAAGTATACCTACAAACGGTCTTCGAAAAGAATGAATGGTTACCTACAAAATTTCATCAAAAAGTGTTTAAAATCGAATCAAACCACCAACAAGGAACCATCATCAAAGACCACAAGAAAATTCATCCTACCATACATACATGAGAAATATCTCTGAAATAACAGCTAGAATACTTAAACTGTTTGATATAGATATAGCCAGCACACAAGCCATTCAAATCGCTTAATTCGATATTATGCAAACCGAAAGACACATCCAACAGAAAAAGGAGATAAAATTAATACCATTTACAAAATAAATTGTATGAATTGTAACAGGCATTACATCGGCCAAAGTGGGCGCCCACCTCTAATCAGAATCCAAGAGCACAAATCAGCCGTGAAAAGACACGATATATGCTCTTTAGTATCAATGCATGCAGACAATTATGGACATCAATTTGATTGGGATAATGTCCAAATCTTAGACAGAGGAAACACCAAAAGTGCAGTCAGGGAATTCCTAGAAACCTGATACTCAAACGAATCAGCCAGCAATTAACAAACAATGCAAGAACTACAGTTTTAGCAGAATAAAATGGTACCATCTTTTATTTCGTTGCCTTCTCGTCAGATCAACAGAAGGCTGAGTACATCACTAGCCATAGCGTATCCTGCAGCCAAGCTTGTTCCCGTCTATCGAACAACTTGCTCTTTGGTGCAATCAAAAATCGATAGATATCCTTCTCATGTTACCTCCAACTGTGTATACAAATTTACATGTATCTGCGGGAGCAGTTACATTGGAAGGACAGAAAGAAGGGCATATCTACGATTTTCTGAACATGTACCAAAAAGCTTACGTCTAAAGGGAACAAATGCTTTAAACAGTGCCATCACCAGGCATCTTCTCAACACGGGTCATGAGGTGGACGTTGAAAAGTCGTTCAAAATTATCAATAAGCAAAATAGCTCAATTCTCCTTAAGTTTGCTGAAGCCATTTCCATCAAGCGCCTGAAACCTGATTTATGCGTCCAAAAAGAAGCGGTTATCAGCCTTTCTTTGCCCTGGTAACTGGATAATTTCACCTCTCTTTCCTCCGAATGTGAAATGCTAAAAGTTTCCATTGTGTTTGATTATTATTGTTCGGAATAGTGGTTAATATTGCATATTTATATATGTATATATTTTTAGTGTATGCGTATATTGATCGATTGATTTTTGTTTAAACTGAACTCTGTGCAAGTATGTTAAAATTGTTTTTGTAGATATATTTAATAATGTCTTTGCCATGTAAGCAGCTGACGAGAAGGCAACGAAATAAAAGATGGTACCATTTTATTCTGCTAAAACTGTAGTTCTTGCATTGTTCAAATTCATTAAGGGGAATAAATGTATGAAATTAACAAACACGTTAATATAGACGAAATATACCAACTAATAAAAAGTAAATCATGTGACCAGAAAGTTTAAAATCCGAGTCAATAGAAAATGGTCAGTACATATGTAAAGACGGTTACCGGGAGACGCAATTCTATCACTCATGAAGAAATTTAAATCGTTTCACTTTATGCTAAATGTTGCGCTGAAAGGGGATGTTGTCCAGTAGGGGGACGACGAAAGCTCCGCCGCAACTAAACCAACCAGCTCAGAGGACACTATTTATTGCAAATCATCCACCTGAGCTACAAATATTCTCTATTATTTCACCAATAATGTCAGTTAGTTGAGTCAAAGGTAAACATACACACACCACTAACCCTACCTGCAATCTTCAGTATTCTACGTAATATGACAAAGCCATTTTTTGGGAAGTTCAGCGGAGAATAAATGTGAACAATAAAGGAGAATGACGGGTAGAATAAACAAAGTTAACAAACTTTAAGAGTAGAGGTTGAGTTATACCAGCAGAAAGTTTTATCTTCTTTATGTAACGAAGTTAGACGAAAGCTTTTCGTAGAAATCAGTAGGATATGATGAGACAATCAACAGAATATGATGTCCAGTTGAGAAATATTCGATTTACCGCACCACCCCCCCTATCGTCACAGTGTCGTCAATATTACAGGAATTATGCGACTGAATCAGTCCACGCACGCAAGTCCGCTTCACATCTGAAACTAAAATCAACAAGCATTATGACATTTAGATGGATTTAGTTTAAGACCATTTATTAACTTCAGACAAGAATATTTTCATCATATAAGAACAATCCAACACAGAAACCACTGGGACAGCAATGGTTAGATCATCGGCATATTTAATGAAATTAGCTTTGAAAAAATTAGGAAGTTCATGGCAAAGTGAACGAAAAAAGGAATGAAGAGAGTACATCATCTGGAGGCAAACCAGTTTCCATTAGCAACGAAGTAGAAACCATGTTTCCACGTAAAACAGTATATATTGATTCCTTCCTACCCGAAAATGAAGCAGGCAACCAACCACTTTGTGACCTAGGACTCAGTGTTTGCTGAAATCACCTTGCTTAGTAAAAGTACCCCCTAGGAATAGAGTCAAAAGCAACAGTGTAGTCTAAAAAGCAGGAAGCTTAAACAAACTTTGCACTTTTATCAAGACTTCAAACAATATTGTGCTGGAGTACACCGACAGCATCTTATGTGTTTCTAATGCATTTCGTAAGCGAACTACGCGATCACCACCAGCTATTATCATCGCTAACGAGAGAAAATTGATTTTCATCACCACCACTACATGGCGTCTAACACAATCATAATACACACAAACTAAGCCTAATGTATAAAAACGCATATCTCATACTGATTTCCTGTACCTTACACACACACACACACACAGACACACCAAATGTTTTTCAAGAAATTAAGAAATTCAGAAAAACATTTTCTACGCACATACGTAAAAGGTAGACAAAAAAAATTCACAGGACGGTAACAAAAAATAATGCTAATAAATAAGTAATCCTTTCAATATTCCCGAAAAAGTTAAACGTAAACCCACACGCACGTAAACACTTCAAAAAACAATGAAAAACACCGATAACCATCTCTTAGTCTGATTAGGTTGCTTTAATTATTAGTATTATTATGCACGAAAAGTGTTTTTGTGCTCCTAACACTCTCTCATGATCCACTCAATTACACAGACAGGTTAAGATACCTGCTGGTGTGTTAGGTATGAACTTTTGTCAATTATACTGGTTTGCAGGCATTGAATTGGTTGGTTCCCAGTTTGATCAAGGAGCGAAATTAGTTGGAGAACTAGTGAAAATTGTCAATTATTGGTTTTTTAGGGAGTTTGTTTGATTGATTGGTTGAGGGGATTTCGCCATGAGCTGACATCAGTGAGAGAAATATTGGAAAACAACCACAGGGAGTAATGGATATCCAGCTGTTTAGCCAGCCTATTTTGGAACTCTTCAGCCGGGTGCACACACAACGGGGTTTGGACCCAGGACCTTCTATAGTTACAAGGCTAGTGAGCTCATAGACCATCAAGCCACTGGGACCTGATCCAATCGCCCATGAATTCTAACTTCTGCGGATTTAAGACATTGCGCGATCACTCCATAATGCCTTCCTTGATGAGTTCGAACCCCAGTAGGTGCGTACTGATGAAGCAGAGTTACAAACTACGATCAAACAGCTGTCCAGTACTCCCACCATCTGGTTTTCCAATAGTTCTCTAAATGACGTCAGCTCATCATGATGATGAAATTCACCAACCAATCGAACAAAATTCCCTACAAAACGAACACTTGAAATTTAATCCGATGCTCACTAGCGGCTGGCCCCATTCAGGCAGTTAACCTGGGGTTCTAGTGGGAGGCCGTGACCAGTAGAATGCAGCCGATTGAAAGTGAGGCAATAACTCGTCAAAGAAGAAGAAGAAGACATTGCGAAGTGGTCTCACTACCTCATGAATTGGCAGAAGTTAGAATTAATGGACCGGCGGCCATTGTGGATCGGGTCCTAGCGGCTCAATGGTCTACGAGCTAGCTCACTAATCTTGTAACCAGAAAGTCCTGAGTTCGATCCTTAGTAAGTGTAAAGCGTGAAAATACACCCCACCCCCTCCCATCGACCCAAAAGGCGTACTCTTGAGAGAATGAAAACAAGAGATAAGTTGTTTTCACACTTAGATTTTATATATATGTGTTAAATCTAGGGAAATTTTTGCGCATAACTTCATTTAAACAACCAGAAAAGAATAAAAAGAGATCGATAATTCGACGAAGAAGAAGAAGAATAAGAAGCACAAAAGACTCGATACACTTAAGCACGCACACACACACTATGATTTCAAGTTGTTGTCATAACACTGGCACAAAAGCATATTAAATATACAGAGAGAGAGAGAGAGAGGGAGGGAGAGGTGAGTCGAAGGCCAACAACAGGTATAGATTAGAATAACAATAATAATAATAATAGTCATAAAAAAGGCATTCGAGTTTCATTGGAAAAACGACATGAGTGTCTCTATGATATATATGATATGGCTACAATGGAATTTTTTTAGATATAATATCAGACAATGTTTTTAATAATAAGCGCATCTTAACATCTAGACAATATCTCACTTACACGTAGTACACATATACACATTTCTTCTCAACACAACAAAAGCTGACAGTCAATAAATTGGTGTTGATATATATCACATAATATCATATCGAAGTTTAGCGATAGATTAGTTTAGCATGAGTAATGCATGAAACATTAATAATTGAAAAAATTTGTAGCTCAAGATAGATAATTTTGAATTGTTTTTGTTCTCTGAGCTGGTTGATTGCTACTTGCGAAGCTTTCATTATCCTCCATCTTCAGCGCAAGCTGTAATATAAAGTGAACTTGAAGTCAACTGGCGCACGGTGACTAGCAGTGGAATCTGAGATGCACATTTTGGCCTGTTTGGGACTCTGGATGTATTAAATAACCGAAATAATTGGAAAAACCCGTTGAATAAGAGGTGGCTCAAGTGGTCTAATGGATAACGCTTTGACGTTTGAAACTATAGGCACTAGGTTCGAGCCTCGGTGGGAACGCCAGCCAACGACGAGTCCCAAATAAGACAAGATGCACATCCTGAATTCCACCATTGCTAATCACCATCTACCAATTGACTTCAAGTAACATGAGCAGATATCTTCGAAGCACCTGCATAAGGAGTTGCGACATGTCAACCTGAGACCGAGCACTTCGGTTCAATCAATCGACGGGAAAATGCATATTGAATTAAGTAAAGTGAACGTGTTTGAATTCTCCATGAATGATAAAATAATTGCATCTCTTGGCAGTCATTGTTATGATCGGTTGTTCAATTGCATCAGTTTTTCCTTTGGTACTGTGACTTGTCTCGGGGCGGATTTTTTGTTGATGTTACGTTCAATAAACCTTGTGGGATAACCATTGTTAAGGAGATTTGATCGAAGGTTATCTAGTTCCCTGTCGATTGTCTCTGCAGAGCAGATTTTACGAATTCTGGAGCATAAGGAATGAATAAGATTTCTCTTTCTCCCTAAAGGTACCCAACTGTTGAAGTTAGTGTACTGCCCAGTGAATGTTGGCTTTCCGTAAATCGACCTTAACAGCTTTCCATTCTCTCTTCTATCTAGCTTAACATCAAGGAAGTGAAACGAAGAATCCGACTCTTCTTCGATCGTGGAAAGCAAAGATGGGTGAGAACCATTAAACATTCTAAGAAGTTCGGCAGTTGAAGAGTTTTCATCACATACAATGAAGGTATCATCAACATATCTTTTATACATAAACAGACTACAGCTTTATCCACGGGAATAGCTTAATCACTTGTAGATGGAAATAGGTAGATAGCAGAGCTAGGTAGCTAGATTGTCTTTCACTTGGGGATTCATAATCGACTTAGCTGGAAGCCACCTACGCTATGAGAATTCATTCGAGAGGACTATCCTACTCCTTGTATACCAGAGCATATATATACGTATGTATATAAACTACCAAAGAGGGTAAACTTAGGGACAGAATAATGCTGTTGTCCACACCAAGCGAAATACTACGTTGCATCATCCTGAAGAGAATAAAAGATGCAGTGGATACAGAACACCTCTCAACTGGAACAAGCTGGTTTCATGTGCTGATCAAATTGCAAATCTACACATCGTCATCACAGAACAAAGCATAGAATGGCAGTCAAACATCTTTCAACTTCAACTCCATTGAATTCCAAAAGGCCTTTAACAAAGAGTGTTAGCTGAGAAGCAATTCGGGAACCACTTCAACACTACGGCGTTCAGTGGCCCAAGTCTTTATCAACCTCATTCAACAATTGGCTATTCAACAATCCCACGTGTGAGGTGATCCACAAAGGGAAACTCAGCGAGGCGTTTGAAGTCAGTACAGGATTAAGACAAGACTGCCTGCCTATTATCACTGATGATATTTTTAATTGTAGTGGACTGAATGATGCGTCAAACTGTGAGTTGGGAGCGAGGAGACATGAATACACCGGAGCAACCAATACGAAAACTTGATAACATCTGGATTTTGCGTGTGGATGTTATATGTTTAATGTCACACAAGCTTGAAGACTTTCAGGCGAAAACCAACAAACTGGCTAAAGAAGGAGGCAGGCGACGAAGACAGGACTTAGGACAAGTGAACATAGAGAAGACAGAGGTCATGAAGATAACCAACCACCACCAACAGCAACAAAAACCACCACCAGAAACTTGAAAAGTGCGTGACGAAAACAAGTTACCACAGACTTTCATCAACAGCTGCCTCCTTTGCTGGCTGACTCCATACTGAAGATCGATCGAATTGCCGGTGGATCAGAAAGGATTACCACAACAAGAAACTCTAGCGATGAACAAACCAACAGGCGAGCTCCGATCTCTCAACAAATATTTAGGAGAAAATGGAAATGGATTGATCGGGCATACGTTGTGGAGACCGTCGAATGACATCGTTCGAAGAAAGGGGGGAGATGACATCTTATAGTCAATCGTGGCTTCAACCAGCTGAAGAGGACAGCACCAAACAAAACAAAATAGAAATGGGCTGTTGAAGCCCTCCCCCCCCAGGTTATGCTACACTGAGAACCCAAAGGTACAATATTAATATATACACAAATATATAAATCTTCATAAACTAAGCAATACTGGAGAAAATACTCCTCTTATTAAAAGATACCTTAAAAATCATCATATATAAAGATTAGAAATGCGTCAGTCAGTCAGTCAGCGTTCTTCTCTTTTGTGGTATAGAGAAACAATAGTGTGTTGTGTAGTGTTTGTTGTTGAATGAAACGATAAAATTCCATCGTTACTTTTGCTTTTTCTTCTGTTTTATTGAAAAAAATTTCTATTCTCTTATAACACACTATGATTGCTGATATCCATTCGCTTGTGATACACATTGGTGGTGGTGAGCACAATTTGTACAACAAAAATAACATAAACAAACAATTTTGCCTCTCCCATCTTAAGTATCTCGTATCTCAAGTGAGAGAAACAGAGAAAAAACTGGCGTATAGATTTGTACAAATTTTATTATAAAACAGTTTCTTAATAGGACGACGCCTATACGTATTTACACTTTCGACGATAAAATAATACAATATAGAAATACATATATTTATTTTTTAAAAATACATTTTGTTTGAGTAGGATTTTCTTGCTTTCAAATTTCTTTTTTTAAAAATACTAACCACAGAGAAAATTCATCACATTTCGATATCAATATGAATTTTGATAACAACTTACACATTTTGAATGTGAATTGGGTGGGGAGCAACAATCACCCAGCATAAATGGGAGGAACCTGAAAGAAACAACCTCCTTCACCTACCTACCTACTTACCTACCTGGGAAGCATCGTTTCAACTACAGGCGGACGGAACTGATGAGGATATCTAAGCAACGAGGATCGAGAAAGCAAGACAAGCTTTCATTACTCTTAAGTCTGTGTGGAGGTTAACACCCAGCACTCAGCATGAAAAATAAGATCCGGATTTTCAACTCCGGTGTGAAGTCAGTACTACTCACAATACGGATCAGACACTTGGCCAGCGAGTCATGAACAGCATCTCAAACAAACTACAGACCTTCATCAACAGCTAGGTGTCTTCGCTCAATACTACTGAAGATCAGATGGCCGGTCAGTAAAGATCAGCAACAGGGATCTCTGACAATGAGCGAACCAACACAGTAGGAACCGATTGTGAAACAAATAGGCAGGAATAAATGGAGGTGAACTGGCCATACTCTGAGACAACAAACCATCAAGTGACATCACTAGACAAGCCATTGCTCGAGTGTAACCCGAAAGGGAAGAGGCGAGTTGGTCACGGATTGATAGCAGTTAGAGAGAACCATTGAAAACACCACCAGGTAGTACTGGACAGCTGTTTCATCCTAGTTTGAGAATCATCGGTAGTATGCAACCCTCCCCCCATTGGGGTTCGAACCTCGGACCTTCCGGTTACACGTCAAGCTCGTATACCACTTAGCCACTGGGACTCGATTTAATGGCCAGCCCATGAATCCTAACTTCTACCAATTCGTGATTTAGCGCGGAGTTAGAATTCATGGGGTGGCAAGTGAATCGGGTCCCAGTGGCTATATGATTGACGAGCTTGCCTTGTAGCTGGAACTTCCTGGGTTCAAACCCCCAGCGTACTGCTGGTGATTCCCAAACTAGGCTGATGAAACGGTTGGTTGTCCAGTACTCCCTGGTGGCGATTTTCAATGGTTTTCTCTAGCTGATATCAATCTGTGATCCACTCGTAAAAGCAAATAACAACTTTGTACTTCACCGATCAAGGATATGTATAAGGAGACTACTTGTTAAGTCAGTAGATTACAGATGTCTCATTGAATATAACCTCTTGCTTCCATTGAGCATATTTGCATGGGATTGTGAATCCTTGTGGAATAGCATGACTGAACCACATAAACTGAGTACAACGACCTCCTGTTTCTAGAATTGTCATTCTAATGAACATAAGATAATGACAACGGGAGAAACAAAGCTCATATAAATGATGTAAAGAGATGATTTTAGGTATTTGTTTGTGATGTAGGTCATAATAAATACACACATTGCTGAATATTCGTTCATTCATCAGTGTCTTTAATATTCCCAGCGATTTGATTGCTATCAATTTTTATTCCAAATTGACAGAAGTTAGAGAAAAACTGAACTCAGACAGTTGTATTGTCCTTGTTCGGGGTTTTCAACAGTACTTACCAATGGACCCTATCCACCGGGGATCGGACCCAGCACCTTCATTCACTTACTGGGACGAAATCCAATGGCTAGCCAATGAATTCTAACTTCCACTGATTCGTGATATGCACCACGATGGCTAGCCAATGTTATCAGCAAGTATTTATCCTCACACCTGACTTGTTGGACCTCACTGGTCACAACTTCTCACTAGAGCTACTGGGTTGACCAAGCTAGGTGTGAGAACGGATACTCGCTGACGACATTGGGTAGCAGTTGCGCTATATACATCGAAGTGAAAGAAATTAGGATTAATGAACTGGCATTGAATTTTGTCTTAGTGGTTGAGTGGTCAACCAGCTCACCGTATAACCTGATAATCCCGAGTGGGGTCATCAGTGTCTATTACCGAAAAGTCCAAAACAAAAACCAGACAACAACTCCCTGATTTTCAATTATTCTGACATTAGTCAGTTCGTGATCGAGTTCCGTAGGCTATCCCAAAAATACCAAGCATATTATCAATATTCGTATTATCAAACAGGTTAAAAGCCATGCGAATAAATGAATGTATGAAAGGGACGAACCCACCAAATTATTACCAACTGCTTCCTGATCGGTCAGAAGTTGAGAATTTTAAGAACAAGAACTCCAACTGCATTGTTTTGTTCAAGGTATACCATCACCTGAATGTTATACTGACTCTACTATTACTATTTGCACAAAACTATGAACGGCAAGGTGGAGTCACTTGGATATAAGTAGCGAAACCAAGCATTCCTGATATGATAGGCTGCATGAGGCGGCATACAATCAGGAAGAATACAATTTTATATTTAGATAAAGCGATAAGAAGACGTAATTTGTCTAAATCGTGTAATGTATTTGCGCAACACAATTCGAACAATCTGATCCATCACACACGGACTTGTCATAGGAACATATATATGAAATTAATAAAGAGTTAGGGGGAGAGGAAATAGACTTAGGTCAAGTTAAAAGGACATATTGAAGGTCAAAATAACAATGAAGACCACTAAACCAAATAACAGAGGTAATAGTACATTTACCCTGACCAGTATCGAAACAAAGTTTACCAAGGAAGATAGGTTTGGCGTGATGACGAATTGTTGCTTTGAACGCATAAACGTGGTTTAAACTTCATAATTGCCAGCTAGGGCTTCCACATACTTTAGGATACTCCCTCTCTAAAACACGTTCTATAGATAGGTTTAAAAGATCTGTTAACGTCAGTTTTATGTCCTGTCTCAGTTTCTATAATATGTTTCGCACTAGAGGAGTTAGGTTTCCTGTTCGCGCCATTATAAGGTTCTCGGGATTCTGTTTGCTTCTGAAGCCACTTAAGAATATCCCCTGAAGCCAGCCCTTACTTGCAGAGATCGATGAGTCCTCCCTATGTATCTGTGTTTGCACACGTACATTCAAATAAGTAAATACATTGGGATATGACGTCATTTTTCGCATGTTCGAAGGGTTTAGATAGATATATTGGTTTCACATTCTCAATTATATGATCTTAGCTGCACAAAAAGTCTTTTTAACAACAGCGTTCAGTCTTTGTCCAGTTATCAAGCTGCTATGATGCCACATATAGGGTAGCTTGGTGTACACGTCTTCCTTAGGGGCGAGTTGTAGAGTGGGTCTTGGTGTTCTGACTACTTTATATCTCCTGATGTACTTGTCTGGATAGTCGTTATCAACTTTCTTCCTATCTCATCAAATGTGTCTTCAGTGCATATTCATTGGATTCTACTGAAGAGGCACCTTACTACGTCTGTTTTGTACCGAACAGGACAGAAACTGTGGTAATTAAGATACTGTCCTGTCCAGTTGGGTTTTCTATAAGTAGATCGTTTTATTGACCCATCAAGCCATCCGTCGACTAAGCAATATGTCTAGGAAAGATAAACAATTATCTTTCTCTTCCACAGATGTAAGTGATATGCTCGCTATTCTGAACTTCATTCAACCGATTTAAAATTGACAAGTCCGTGTGTGTGAGGGATCAGATTGTACGAAATGTGTGTTGTGCAAATACACATTACATGATTCAGACAAAATGCGTCTTCTTATTGCTCTATCGAAATTCACAAAGGGAACTAATTGTTTTAAACAATTTTATACGTTTAACTATAAAGTTTGAAGCGCAGATATGACA
Organism: Trichobilharzia regenti; assembly: GCA_944472135.2. Lineage (NCBI taxonomy): Eukaryota > Metazoa > Platyhelminthes > Trematoda > Strigeidida > Schistosomatidae > Trichobilharzia > Trichobilharzia regenti. Next base: position 21,408,360 of record OX235266.1, on the reverse strand, counting down.
ATGAAGTAACTTTTACAGTTATAGACACTGTCAAAACCTCTAGAATCGTCCAAATAAGTACCCCACAAAAATTTTACCCATTCATAATTTAATGTGAAATATCTAAATAATACAGTATTTATGCAGTTATATTAACATATACCAACACTACAAGAAACATTGTTGTTAAGGAATATGTCATTGAAACTAATTATGAATGAATGATTTAAAAAGCGCCCAAAATATTCTACCACCAACTAATTCCTGACTGATAAAAGTTGAGAATTAATAAGGAAAGAAAAACTGCATCCTGATTGATTTTATGCAAGGTTACCACCACCACCACCGCCACCTAAACGCCATAGTGACTTGGCATCTAATTTGCACAAAACAAAGGTGTGAACGACTTCAATTACAAAGAGCACACAAAAAATGATTGAAACAAAAACAATACAAGGAATATAGTAATAAGCTGATATCAGTTAGAGAACCACTGGAAAACCACCATGGAGTATAAACTAGACAGCTATCTCATCAGCCTAGTTTGGGACTCTTCATCAGTACGACACACGCCATGGGGCTCGAACCCAGGACCCTCCGGTTACAAGACGAGCTAGCTGGTAGACCATTAAACCACTAGGAACCAATCCAATGGCCAGCCGATGAATTCCAATTTCCGCCAATCCACCAACAGCCAGTGTCCCCCCCTCTGGCTGAGAGTACTCCTCCTCATCCCTGACTTACTGTACCCCACTGGTCACAACTTCTCACTAGAATCCAGGTAACTACCTACAAGAATAGGGCGAGTCGGCAGTTGCTTAATGGTCTACAAGCTGGCCTTGTAACCAGAAGGTCGTGGATTCGACCTCTACGGTGTGGATACATACTGATGAGGAGACCCAAGCCCTAGGACGACAAAAACATCTGCCCAGTACTCCAGTGCTGGTTTTCCAATGCTTCTGCTGTAACCAATGTCAGCTCACCGTGATGAAATCCTGAAACCAATCAAATCTCTGTAAAACAACATTTAAAAATCTCAAAAAGCAGGGAAAACTCTTTCTTTTCTATAGAATTTCAGTATGTCATATGACTAGTACTAATAGTAGAAATTAGAAATTAAGAGCTGAAGAAGGACTTTTATACCATTTCAGTGTAAATGGAAAGTAAAATAATAATAAGTGTGTGCAACTTATAGGGAAATGTGTATGTTGTGAAAGATACATAGATAGACAAAGTGTAGTGTGAAAGACACTCATATAATACACATATAAAAGGTGTTAATATCGAGAACATCAAGAGTGAGGAAGCACACTAAGACACGGAGAAAACACACGCAGCCACACACACGCACACACATACATCAATAATGCCTAAATGTTACACACGCACACACACACACAACGCAAGTGTAGTACATACATAGAAACACAGAAATGCATACATTGCGCAGAAGAAAATACATAAACGAGCGAAACAGTGTGTGTGTGAGGGAGAGAGACAGTACCAGAGGTGGTGGACGTGGACGATGATGATGACCTACCAAATTCACTTGTTTCAGTTTCTGAATTACTTGTAGGATAATCTTCTGTATATAGAATTTAATTATATATTTTTCAAAAAAATTAGAATGAAATGATACGCATATTTATAGACATATTTAATTGAATTAATAAACAATACGTTCAAAGATAAGAATTATTATTACCATTATATTATTGTCTTTTATAGTTCCTAGAGGAAAATAGGGCTTCAGCCGCGCATCTCCATTGCGTTCGGTTCTCCGCCAACACTTTCACCTGGCTCACAGTTTGCTCACACGCTTCCATCTCCTCTGCACATCATCTTATCCCTGCCACCCCCTCGCACTGACGACCAACTCACCGCTTCCTATTAGAGTTCAACTCGACCAATGGCCTGGCGTGTTATATCACTCACTTGAATGTTTGTTTTCTCAGAGTATGACCAGCCAATCCACCTCCATTTCTTCCTGCATATTTGTTGCCCAATTAGTTCCTGCTAGGTTGGTTGGTTCGCTCCCAGAGATCCCTGTTGCTCATCTTTTCTAACCGGCCACCTGATCTTGAGTGGTATTAGGAGAAGACAGCTATTGACGGTCTGTAGTTTGCTTGAAGTGCCTTTCGTGATGCAGCGCTGTGCCAAGTCTCTGATCCGTATAGTAAGTGACTTAAAGGCTTGTCTAGCCTTCCCGATCCCCGCTTTGATATCCTCTTCATTTCCGTCCGCCTCTAGTTAAGACGATGATTCCAGGTAGGTAGGTAAGGGAGGTTGCCTTAATCAGATTTCTTTCATTTATGCTGGCTGATTGTTGTCGCTGTTGGTCAGGAATCTGCATCACCTCGGTTTTATCTATGTTCACCTGAAGGCCTATCTTTGATGCTTCTTCTGCAACAACTTGTTGCTTTTTGCTTGCATATCTTCCAGTTTGTGAAAAATCATACATACATCATCAGCGAAATGCAGATCATCCAAGTTTTTGTGTGGGTCCATTTTATGCCTGTCTTCTCGTTGGAGATATTAGGCAGCCAGATTGTCTTACTGCCGTTTTCACTTTGAAGGATTCTGTGAGTTTCCCGTTTTCGACTCCTTGACATCCGGCATTATCGTACAACTGATGAAAGAGGTGTATAATTCTTGGTGACAACCTCCATAGTATATAATTAAGGAAGAAATGAAGGTATTGTAGGCAGTTGTGAAGCCAATTATAAGTAGTGACGAAGAAACTGAGATATGTCGCTGAAGCTTGAATGTTGAACTCAGAATGACGGAAATAATACAGTGAACTGATTAACTAATGTTTCCTTTATTCTATGAAAGCAATAGTAAGCAGAGTTTGATATGAAAGAAATAAGTAGATATGGTACAGGAGTAGGATGTTACGCAAAGGAATAACTAAATATCATCAATTGAAGAGTCGATTATCTACTCCAACCACCAAGACAACAACGATGAGGGGGTGCTGGCTATCATGATTTCTTCAATGGTATCAAAGACTCTTGTATGACTGGAACTAGTTTCCTTTATGATTATGAAATGGCGATGGACTGGAAACACGCTGAAGAGACTGTTGAGTAGCACCACATGCCAGTTAGGTCACTGAGTGAAATCCGAAAGAGAAGCGATGTGGTGGACGTGGGTCAGAAGAGATCATTTGAAGAAAACAATGTGAACAATCTTCAAGTTACAAGCAAGTGATGACAGAAAACCGAGTGAAATGTTCTACTCAGATCGCAAGGAATGAATAATGATGATAATAATATATAGTAAACTTGAACTCAACAATATTAAATAATCCACACCAGAAGGCTAAGTAAAATGAAATTCAACAGGTTGACGGAATCACACTTTAACTTCAATTGTGTGTTTGCGAATTGACATCTATCTGTCCGTTGGCAAATAATTAAGAAGGCGGAGTGGAGAGACAGTTATCTAAGAGGATAGTTGAAAACACATGACCCCAAGAGTCCACGTCTTACAGGTTCGACTTAGTTTAACACAGCCATTGCTCGACACATGCTTGATTGATGTAGCACACAAGATCAACACATATATACAAAGCACTTCACAGCCTACTTTGAAATACTAAAGCTGTTACTATCCAACATGAATTAGGTGAGTATTAAGAGACTGGTATTGACTTAATATTCCTACTTCGATAAACACTGATTCATTCACCCTAACTCGTTCAAAATTCCGATTTACTTTTTAATGACGCTAATATTCCTTTAAAATTTTATCAATTAGTACCATTTTCAAGTATTTGTTTAGATAGGAAGTCTACACCTTCCTATGTGGCTTAAACTAACTGTTGTGGATTTCATTGACTGGTGCCATATTTTGGTTTGACCACCGCTAGCTCTTTTTCGGCCTGACCCAGTCAGCTAACATTGCTCGTCAAGGAAGGGGATGACTAGGCATACGTAACACACGTCCTAACCATCTCAGTCGATGTAATTTCACAGCCTGGTCGATTGATTTCTCCTCCTTATATAGCACTCGATGCCTAACATCAATATTGCTCACCTTATTATACCATTTCGCACGTGAGATAGAACGCAGACACCTATGATCAAAGACAGCTAATCTTTTCATGTCTTCCACTCACAATGGCCAGGTCTCACAGCCATAAAGGAGGATGGAGCGGACTGCCGGGCAGTACACCATCCCTTTTGTCGATAGCCGGATATCACGTCTGTGTCAGAGACGGTGTAAACTGGCATATGCGAAACTAGCCCTCTGTATCCGTGTTGAGATCGACTGATTGGTTACAGGATATCATCATGGTGATCTGACATCGGTTATATAGCCATTGGAAATAACCAGCTGGGAGTACCGGACAGCTGTTTCCACCTTCCTAGTTTCGGATTCTTCATCAGTATGCACCCACACCAAACCCAGGACCTTCTGGTTAGAAGGCGAGCTAGCTAGTAAACCACTAAGACCCTGAGACCCGATGCAATGGCCAGTCCATGAATCCCAATTTCTGTCAATTCACAGCACAGCGCGACCGCTAGCCAATGTCATCAATGGTGAGTATTTCTCCTCACACCCGACTAGTCACCACTTCCAACTAGAACTCCAGGTAACCACCTACCTGAACAGGGCCAGTCGCCAGTGAGCATCTAATTGATATTTAAGTATTGATTTGTAAGGATTTTCGTTTGATTGGTTACAGGATTTCATCATGAGTTAACGTAAGTTAGAGAACCACTGGAAAACCTTGGAGTACTGGACAGCTGCCTCGTCCTAGCTTGGGACTCTTCATCAGTATGCACCCACAACCACGGGATTCGAATGGTTCTCTAACCGATGTCAGCTCATCATGATGAAATCCTCTTGTAAGCAATACCATTTGTTTTGTCCCACTCCTGTTTCCCTTTGTTTGAATAACTATTCACATGATTACATAACCCGCCTCCATTTATTGTTTGATGATGAATACATTTTTTTCGATTCTAGAATATTCTTCTCTTTACAGTAAAATAGAGAGGTGTTTCTATTTTTTTTTGCCATAATTGATTATTTTTATTGTAACATCCGGTATAATTTGTACTTTGTCTTCACTTTCATCTCCACATTTAATTCTACACTCGCGTAAAAACAAAACTCCCTTTGGCTATTTCACAGTGTAAAGTAATTTGAAATTATGTCATAGTGATTAATTCGTGCATTTTATTATTGCTATTATTATTATTATTCAAGTCTTATGGGACTGACGAAAAAATAACCCTACGAAATAGTAAAAATGAATTCATCTCATCTTCTGAAGGCCAAAAAGGCCCTTCGTGTAGCGCATTATTCAAATGTAATCAAGGGAAGTATTTGCAGGACTGAGAAAATCTGAAGAAGATGGGATTTTAGGAGCTATAGCAATCTGTTCTAATTTATATATTTTATTCTCGATTTACAAGAAGGGAGACAAGTTTTCCTGTGATAATCACGGGTGGATCAGCTTGACCGATATGCTATCTAGTGTTCTGGGCTCAATAATCATGTGTAGACTAAGTGGTGCTCGGGAGAAACAAACACGAGAAAACCAGACAGGCTCTAATCCAGGGAGAGGGTGTATTGATCATATCTGTAACCTTCGACAGATTCTGGAATATAGGCGTACTACTACTTACCAGTATCTAACAATCGTCGTATTTCTTGACATAGAGGAGGCATTCGATTCTGTCGACCGAGAGGTACTATGGCGATGTCCGTTTGTAAAGGAATGACGAGAAAATACATCACATTGATCAAAGCACTGTACTCCAACTCATGCAGCTAGGTGAGAGAGTATGGAGAGTTGTCATCTGAAATGGTGACAACAAGTGGTGTCTATTAGGGATGCCCACTGTCTCCATTTGTCTCTAGTTTCATCATAGATGTACTGATGAACTTAGCGACTCAGGAAATCTTCCCTCCTTGGTGGAGACGCTGACAAAATAGAGCAGAGTTTTCTGAACACCTTGAGCTGCAATCTTCGAATGTTTGGCATGCGATTCGCTCCTGCTGTCAAATGTAAGATGATACCACAGGACTGGAATACATTGACTCCTGGCTTATAAATAGACGCTAAATTACGCCATTCCTGATGTAGAGGTGATATCCGGTTGTCGACCAGAGGACGTGCGTATTGCTCAGCAGTTCGCTTTGTTCTCCTCTATGGCTGTCAGTGAGACATCGCCACTGAAAGTCGAAAACATGAAAAGCGTGGCTAGCCGTGTTTGATCATAGATGTTAGGTGGTACAGTAAGGTGAACAATATTGAGGATAGGCTTCGATCGAGTACTAGGTAAGGAGAGGAAGTCAGTAGATGGGATTGTGAAGTTACACCGATTGAGATGGTTAGGATATGTGTTGCGCATGCCAGCCTAGACATCGATCGCCCTCCTCAACTGACGGGTAATGTTAGCTGACATAAGATCAGGTTGAAAAAGAGCTAGCTAGTTAATCGAATCTCCAACAGTTAGTTTGAGCCAGCCAGCCACGAAAGGGGGTGTAGACGGGCTTCCTGGTGTGGGTCCTCGTGATGGTGAAAACCAATCAAGGCTGGAGACAATGGTGATATGACTCAAAATCATTGTAAATGGATGACACAGATGTATCCACTCCTTGCGATCCATAATATCCAATAAAACTGTATTGTTCTTCCACATTACTATTCTTTTTGCCTCGCTCACACTTCTGTTTACTATCTTTCTCTCTTTTGTATTTCTATTTACTCTCTTCTCTTGCTCTGTGTACTTTAAGGATGGAGTTCGGTAACTCGAACTGCTGCACACCTGGGCAAAGTTCTACACTGAAACCAATCCGTCAGTCAAGCATGAGCGTTGAACTTTCAGTATCAATCGATTCAATTTTTTAAAGGGGTGGGATTGTCGACCTGAGCCCAACCTTCTTTGTGTTGACCAGGTATACCACCGGCTAACCGAGGTCTAGGGGGTCGAATCCCAGATCATATGCGTGGTTGACGAGCATTCTACCACTGCACTATTGATGCACAGCCTCTTTTAATACACTGTCTGAACGAAGAACTCAAGATTGTTTAGGCAAATACTGAGGGAAAATGGATAACCAGTGAAGTTTATTGACAGCAATATGAATCTAAAGCCGAGAGAAACGCAAGCATCCACAGTTGAATAGACGATCTTATTCCTGAAACTGTTGTTCCTTCATGGTAACATCACTGAAATATAATACAAAGGTTAAAGAATGCAGTAACAACAGCAATCAGTGTGAAGCACAGATACACTTCCTCTCCACAACAACTCGAAAGTTAAGAAACAATTACTTAATTCCGCCTCCTCTTTGTGTATCTAACAGTTTGACTGCTCCTGTGGAGCCAGTTAAATCGGGAGTACTACTAGGCATGGTCACCATCGGATTTCTGAACATGATCCTGCTTTGTAGTTAAGCAAAAAACCGACACACAAGATCTATGCATAGCTTGATTTTAGCTGATTCTTTAGATACTGAGAGTAAAATTGATGTTAGCAAGGCTTTTCATGTTATCTACCGTATTCCGACTAATCCCAATTTCACGCTACCAGTTCGACTTTTACAATATAGTTAAAGCCATTAGAAGCCATCTGAAGAAATTGAACACTTAGGTGTCCAGAAGAAATTCGTTCAAATACTCTGTCTACCTTGGCTATCATTGCCGTTTTAACTATCTATAATTGTCGCAAAAATTCACTTGATTTGATGTCGATATTATATAAATATAAAGAAACAGAGGCAAGACAAAGAATGCCTCTCCACTGAAATATGGAATCACATAGGAGGATGATGAAACAGAAGATAAACCAACATTCGAGGATGAACAACAGAAGGAGGAGTTGAGTTCAATGTACGACGCATTCCATAAAGAAGAGAAAACAGGAATATGTTGGAACGATAAGAAGAAGAAGAAGACCTCGACTTTGCGGACGATTTATGTCTAATGTCAGACTTACAGGTGAAAACCAAGCGATCGGCAGAAGGAGCAGGCAGAGAAGACAGGACTTCAAGCGGACATAGAAAAGACGAAGGGGATGAAGATAACCAACCAACCAGCCAGTAACAACAACAAACACCAATCCCTATCAATGGATGAAATTTGGCAAAGGTTACTTCCTCTACTTATCTAGGAAACCAGCATCGTTTCAACTACAGGCAAGCAGAATCGGAAAGGCAGGCGGACATTTATCACTCCATTCTGCAGCAGAAACAACGAAATTCCGATTTTCAACAGCAATGTCAAGTCAGTGTTCAACAAATATGGGTCAAAGACTTGGAGGGCCACGAAAAGCATTTCCAGGAGGCTATTGCAGACTTTTATCAACAGTTTCCAGCTACACTGACTCCATACTGAAGATCAGATGGCCAGTCAGAAAGGATTAGCAACAAAGAACTCCAAGAACGAACCAATCTAGAACCTATTGCTCCAGAAATATTCTTAAGAAAATGGAGGTTGGTCAGATATACTCTGAGGAGACCACTGAGTGACACGGAACGTCAGACAAGCACACCCGGCTGGAACCCGAATGGGGAGACAATGAGTTGAGCATCATTAGAAGGTGACTTGGAGGAGGAGGAGGAGGAGATGAAAGCCAACTGGATATAGGACTCTAGAGCACTGGACAAAATGGAGATGTGCTGTTGAAGCCTTATGTTCCACTAAGAGGAAACCTAAGGGAAAAACAATAATTAGAGTAACAAACAGCGTAAGAGGATAGACAGTTTTAGGCCAGTTAATTGTAAAACTCACCTTTAGTGTCTAAATTAAAAGCAGAAATATTTTCACAAAAAAAGTACTTTACCAACACCATACACTTTTCAGAGGATAGAAATTTGTTATATCTCTATACACATATATATATGTTAAAATCAGAAGTTGTCTAACGACTGTGTATAAATGTGACAAGACACAAGTCAACAAGCAATATCCTTTTCATCAAAGCTGTACAACAGTTGAAATGTGTACTACACAAATACTCTGAATCCCTTAATCTTAAGAATGATTCCTATTTTAGTGTTAATCATTTCTGAACGTTATTCATCACATTGTTTAGTACTTTTTTTTCTGATTACATAAGACTACACTACTTAACTAAGTTTCTCAATTACGCCATTTGTTTTCTTTTTATATGTTTATATGAGTTTGACCACGGATGGATAGCATTTAGAGAACCATTGAAAATCACCACCAGGGAGTACTGGACAGCTGTTTCATCCTAGCTCGTGAATCATCAGCAGTACACACCCACGTCGTGGGGTTCGAACTCAAGACCTTCCAGTGACAAGGCAAGCTATAGCTCGTATACCATCCACCCACTGGGACCCGATTCAATGGCCATAGCCCATGAATTCTAACTTCTACCAATTCGTGATGCATTTAGCGCGACTGGCACCAACTAATGTCATCGGTGGGAACTCCATCCTCACACTTGACTGGATGGTCACGACTTCTCCCTAGAACTCCCGGAAACTATGTCCTCTATGTGTAATTTTATCAGGTGTTTCGTTACCTGTCAATATTATTAAATATTTGACCTTTCTTGATATATGTCATGACCTCTACATGACTATTCTTTTCATACATTACAGCACAAACATTATTTCGGGTAGGTGGTTCAATTTGTTTTGTTGTTGTTGTTGGTGGTGGGTATTGGCAACCACTTGGGACTTATCAGTCAAAAATGTACCTCCGCATCCTCAGTCAGTGATGGTGTTCTAACTGAGACGCATTTGAACCGATGGCTACCGGATTCGAATCTCAGTGGAAAAGCCATCCCTGACTGAAGTGAGCAGGGATACCCAGTATACACTTTCTTGAGAACGAAAGAATTAAGTTCCTAAAGCAACAGACGATATAACAAGCTCTTTAGGAGCAGTTGGATTGATAGATATGCATACGAAGAGATAGCCAACCAGGCAGCCAGCCAGCCAACCCAATTACTCTCTGTATGTCAGTTTCAAAATCACAATTCTGTAGAAAATATAATAAGCTGCACAAATTTACCACAATCCAAAATCTCATTTTATTTGGAGGTTGTTAGTGGCCTAAAAGATGTTGTTTATAAAGGACACGAAAAACATTCACCAGAACTTTAATAGTCTATTAGGTAGGTAGAGAGAGAGAGAGAGAGAGAGTAAGGAGGTCAGAAACTATGACACACTAGTTAGAAGACAAATGAGCCACAAAACTACTCAGTGGGATGTAATTAGACTAAGAAAAAGGGAATGAAAAATATTTAGTAGTATCGTCAATACTAATGGAGAATAATTATTCACTTACTATTAGTTTGTCCTGGTGTAGATATAAAGGAAATACACAATTGTACTGAGGTCTTTTTACAAGTGTACGGATAAGCGAAAATATATTGAGTGTTAGTGAAATACAACAAAATACGGCTTATTACAAATCTGATCACACATTGATGTCAGTGCTAGAGAATCACTGAAAACCAGCTAGGAGTACTAGACAGCTGTTTCGTCCTAGTTTAGGACTCTTCAACAATACGTCCACTCAGCGGGTTTTCAACCCAGGATATTCCAGTTAAAAGGTGAGCACGTACACCATTCAGTTACTGAGATCGCCTTTAATGCCTCACGAATTGTAACTTCTACTAATTAGCGAGTTTTAGCGCCATCACCACCACCCCCACCAGCCAATGTCATCAGCACCGAGTAGGTGTCCTCCCGACTCCCGACCAGTTGGTGGACTCCACTGGTCACAACTCACCAGAACTCTAGGAAACTTCGTCCAGAAGCCACTCCCTACTAACGAGGCTCAGATTAATTGTCAAGCGTTAGTTTGTAGGGATTTGATTTGTTTGAGCACAGATTGACGTCAGTTAGAGAGAACCATTGAAAACCAGCAAGAATTACTGGACAGGCTGTAACTGTTGTCCTATTTTCGGATACTTCAACAGTATGCGCTCATCAAGGGTTCGAAACCGGAACCGTTCGCTGATTCGTAGACTATTCAGTCACATGCGACTCGATCCAATGACCTATAAAATCCTAAACCAGGACGAAACAGCCGTCCACTCCGTGATCAAACGAACTTGAAATACATTAAGATCTCCACAAACTAAATCATTCACAACAAAGACAGACAACATGTGTTATCAATGAAAGAATCGAAAAAAAGAAAACACCAAATTCCATTCAAGACATACATCATGTATGTGTATGCATGAACTTTGGATTGAAACAAAAAGCTGTGTTAGACTGCTTTTTGATTTGAATCAATAACTGGACTTTTTCTTTTTATTCCACTGCAATCCGAGTGGGAAAGTGAGGAGTCAAGATTTCAAATTTTTGATTTCCAGTGATTTTATTATTACGGGCTGTGGGGATTGCTAGCCTCACATTCAACTTTCACACATTTCAAGGTCTACTGTAGGCTAGTAAGCTAAACAAACTTTAGGAATAAGTCGGTCGCGAATCCAACCTTGACTAATTGGTGTGACTAACTGTCTGATTGAATTTCAATAAAAAAAAACTTTGCACAAAAGTGCAGAAGTTCAACTTGCTGTCACACACTCCATGTGTAGTACACACAAAAGGTAGAGAAAAGATGGGAAACGAGCGATTCAAAGGAGCTTAATAAACATAAATGTATGAGAAGAAATAGTAACATAAAGAAACACGAGGGTTTAATGAATACAAGGGATAACAGAGAGTGAATGCATCTGTGCCATTGAGAACGATTTTGAACCATATCAGCAATAGTCTCCAACTACTGACTCTTGAAATCCATCCAAAGGATGTCAATTAGGCAGCTTACCCCCTCCCGTCCCAAACTGGGAAGAAACAGCTTTCAAGTGCTCCTTGCTTGTTTTTAGGTGACTCTTTAACTGACACAAATCACAGCTTGCGATCAAACTTGTCATCCTGCTTCAGCTAACATCGATGTTGTCAAGGAAATTGGGGTCCAGATATGCGCACCACAACACTAGACATGTACTAAGTCATTGAGTATTTACTTCTTCGTAGACAGATTTTACGTAAGTCTCAACACCTAATATAGGCATTACATAATATTGCTAACTGTGTCAGTGGTGAATAGTATTCACCAAAACATACCAATGTAATAACCACAGGTATATTCTCTCAGGCGACATTCACCAGAAATGATCTCCACTTATTTGCCCGCTAGCCATGCTTTTTTCATACACTGTCTCACCAATGTCTTGAGACACGGCTCAAAATTCTTCTCAATAATAGGTCAGATGTATTCACTTCGTAATCTCGTATCTGTCTATTACACTCTCTCATGTCTTTGTATGTTACCATTCTTTCTCTCGTACATTTCTATTCATTACAGCTGTTTTTGAATCGCTTGTTTCTCCTCTTTTGTGTACTATACATGCAGTGTGTGGCAGCAAGTTGAACTTCTGCACTGTTGTGCAAAAGTTCTACATTGAAACTCAAACATCGAGTCAGTCAGTTGGTAGGTGGCCACATAACTATATTCATCAGTGAAACGTCGTCTTATCACATGTTTAAGAACAAGAAAGCTTACAAATAAAAAGAAAAAATTTGTCTGTTTGTCTGACAATTTATAACTACGTGACTTACCGGGTAAATCATCCTCAGCATTGGGACAAACTTCTGCCTCTGCAGTGCTTGGCATTTCATCGAAGCCAAAACCACTACTACAATAAACATGGGCGAAAAATAAATAAATAAATAAAAAGTATGCAGTATGAATAATGCGGATTGCAACAGAATGATTGTAAATTTTTTGCTTTGCATTGCGTTGAAGGAGTAATGACGTAACAGTCCGAGACGACTGACTGTGATTAGGAAAGCATTGAGCTGCTTATGGAAATGTGTAGACAGTTATCATCTATCAGCTGTCCCTTTAGTGCAAGTTAAATTCTACTTAAGGCAATTGAAAATGAAACGGCATTGTGAATGTTGTGTGACTGAAAAGCCCAGGGAACAACTGTTTACGGCTGGTTTGAAGTGGTTTTCGGCACCAAGAAAATGCACCACAAAATAATAATAAAACAGCATATGAGATAAAAAGTAAAATTATAGGTAAATAACGGATAAAGTACTTCATCTGGAAGGAAAGCAGCCATATTTAACAAGTTCAAACATCATTCATCAATTACTGTTGAAAGGGGACGAAAGCAGGAAATCTCTGGAAGTTCACCATTGATGATTAAGATTCTTGCCCATATCCGATAACGTTTCGAGTAACCAATTCGAGCTATCTCTCGGACTCCAATCAGGGAGTTGTGATGCACTAAACAATGCTAACCTAACACAAATATCCTTCATCACCTCTCTTCTTTTTTCATCCCGTCCGAGGGCTAACGAACAGAGATTTGTAAAGAAGTCTCTACGATGACATTCGTAACACATGTTCAAGCCAACGGAGCCAGTGTTTCCAGATGAGGGTATTCAGTGAATGGTGAGGTTGACTGTGTCGAAACACATGCCATCTGAGCAGCAAGACAGCAGACAATATTTTAGACGCAACTGGTAGCAGACTGATACCCCTATGGTTGTCACAAGTGTTAAGTCAACCAGTTTTAAAAATAGAGCCCACATTGATGGTAGATCCTCAGTCTCCCATACCATAGTGAATAATCCAGTTAAAGCCATGGCCAGAGTCTAGCTACCATGTTTAAAAAGAACCGAGTGTAGATTGTCTGCGCCGGGTGCTTCAAGGCGTTTCAGTACTTCGACAAATACATAGTGCATCTCCACTGGAAAATAACGCGATCCACGCTTTCAAGCTGCAGTAACGATAGTGTTGTTCTTAAAGGGATGGGATAGTGTAGCTAGTCTCTAACCCAAAATAGGCAAGGTTTGGGGTTGGGTCCACTGGGGATCAAACCTGAATTTCCCACATACACATACACATCTGGCGAGCATCCTACCATTGCACAACTGACGCACTATTATGTATGTGAGGACTACCACCACCCATTTGAACCAAAACTGAGATAAGTGAACAGGGACTCAAACCAGGGACCCAATTGGCTAAAAGCCAAGTACTTAAGCCAATGAATGAGTGAATGAATGAGCCACATCTTTAAGCCCTACAACATACAATCAAGATCTTTCTTGTACAATTGTAGAAAAAAAAGTGCACAGAAAGTTATCATAAATTATAGCATCATATGGAAGCATATGAAGACGAAAAAAAGCAGAATTACATGTAGAGCCAATTTATTGGCTAGAACAGAATTCTAGTGTGTGTGTGTGTGTGTATGTGTGTGTGTGTGTGTGTGTGTGTGTGGAGAACAGGTCTCAACTTGCGATTCATCAGTTTAGTCAAAGAGGGCACTCTAGTGTATACATATAGTATGAATATATATATATGGTATACTAAAATAAAGAGAAATGTGACTTTTATCGAAGACAATCCCCTGATTTGAAGTCATTTTTTCTCTTGCCCCTCCTATCTAAGCAACAAAATCATGTTTCCAGAAAAAATATATATATAACCAGTCAAGTTATTAAATAAGAGTGCACTCATTGATAAAACTTACCTAGTTGCATCATAGCCAGTATCCGGTGACTGTGAATGTATGGCTAAAATAAAACAATATCGAGACAATGTAATGATTGTAATAATAATATTAATAGTGAATATTAATATACAATTAGTAGTCGTAATAGGTAGAACTGTGTTATCTACTACCATGCATATCACAATGACTCAACTAGCTATACTGGCCAGAATGAATGTTCCTGCAGATCGGATCGTATCATGCCAAAAAGGTGGTCTGGATAGCACTTATACTAAAAGCAGTTTTCAATTATAGTGTATGTAAGTCGTTAGACGTCTGTAAGCGAAAAGGGATGTAACACAACAGTGAGGTGTTCCCCTCAGATGACCAGCAAGCTAGCTAGGCTGCCACTAACACTCTGAAGATGAGGGGAATTAGAAAACATCTCTCTCGAACTACCTTACCTAGCCAGTGGAAAGATCTTAATACGAACAAAACTTGTAAAGCCACTGTAAACAGGTCGTGGATGACTGGCTACAAGCAGTTGTCCCCATGGGCTTTTTGGTTATCACTCAACACTAATGCTCCTTTGTTACAGATACCCTTAGGAAAAATCAACCTCCCTAATATGGTTACTCGGAAAGTAATCGTCGCCGATACACTTTAATAAGCTTTCCTGACCATCAAACACCCACCCACAAAACGCTGATGATACTCCACCCAGTTGACCAAGTTGAAGCAGGTGAATGGGTAGATTCAAACCTAGCACCTATTCAGTGGATTTCAGACGTTATTTGTAATTGCACTATCGAATTCAGTCGACAGAAAGAGAGAGAACCTGGAAACTATTGCTTCAAATGTGGACGGAATTATTTTTCTTTGCTGTTTTGAATTATTAGTAATTTATAAATCAAAATGTTATATTTAAGGGTTACAACTGAGTGATTCAAGCTCATAATTCAGTGCCTCCTATAAGAAGATTTTAATGTCATACAACTAGTCCTTAGTAGTGTTTAGGCTAACTGAATTCTCTCATCAATCGTGTTCTTAATGTGTATGACACACAAATTGATGATGAGCCTTACCACTAGTAATTTCCATCCACTGATTCTTAGAGTTTCTAGAACTCCAACGGCACAGTCTATACATCCCTACATGGCTGATTCAAACCAACAGTAAAAGACTTCATAGAATTTTTTTTGCCTTCCTTTACGTTTTCAGTGGAACATAGGGCTGCTTCAAGCTAGAGGCTTGAAGTTTCTGTAGCAGTGGTGATTATTTTTTACAGGATGGGGTTGCTAGCCAATCTCATACCCAACCTTCCCTCTTAACCAGCATTATTATTAGTGGCTTAGTGAGCGAGGTAAAGGAGTGCGTCGGTGGCTGGGGATCGAACTCCGGACCACATGTGAGGTCGGCGAGCATTCGTGAGTTGATGCTATGTTTTCGTTCGACCATCCCTAACGCTTTTCCAACTTAATTCTCTCTGTTAGCTAACATTTCTCGACAAATAAATCGGTAGTGAGGCATGCTTAACACTTTTCATAACTATCTTAACCGATGCAGCTTCAGAACCTCATCGACTAGCTTCCAACTGCCCCCCCCCCCAGTCAACTGTACGCTTTAATCTCAACTTTACTTAACACTTTATACTAATTGACACAAAAGACAGGATGTGAATACCTGTGGTCAAAGACAGACAACTCTTTTCAGGTCTTCCCATTTTCAATGAACATGTCTCACAGCTATAAAAAGTAGGACACAGAGAACTGCTGTGCGCAGTACACATTCTCAAATTGAATACCGGTGCGGTGAGAGCTGGCTACTAGCCAAAATTGGTGGACGGTAATTTACGTCAATGTTTATGTCCCCAATATTGGTCGTGAGAAGAATGGGAACAAAGGCTTTGCGTAGGCGGATGCAGTTAACATACAGATGATCTGACATTCAAGAAACAGTCATACAGCGATGCAAGGTTAACTTTCTGTGAGAAACAACCAATCAGACGACTGTGTTTTTCTGCTGACAATAACCTATAATATGTACATGAAAATCTATAAATATGTGTTGATTTCCTTAATAGAGGATCTGTTGCCTAGCGCTTATCTTCTGTTATTACACTGGATATTACAGTCAATACGCTCAACCATTTCACTCAGTATCTTTAAACTATGAGTCAATGCAGACTAGTTATGTAGCATCATCTTACTCTTGACAGGAGTGGATACCATCCCAAACATTCGAAGAATTCTGCTCAATGTATTTAGAAGACTCTGCATTTTGTCAATATCTACTCACCTAGAAGGACAATATTATCATCGATAAGATTCTACATTTATAACAAGTCAATTCTGATGGATAACTGCTACCTTGGGCGTGGTAGTTGGGCTTGCATATCGCAGCCTCAAAATGAAAATCAGCAAATATATATGATCTACGTATAATACATGAGCAGATATGTAGGGAGAGATCTTCCTCTTAAGCTATTCTCAGGATTAGTTCATTTCACACGCAGCAACAATGAAGGGTTTACAAATGTTCTATACTAGATACTTGAACCTTCATTTACATCATAATAAGAGTCACACTGATTTTGCCCAGCCCGAAGCATGTGGACTGAGACTTGAACCCAAGACCTATCATTTCAAGTCGGTGAGCTACACACTAACAAAATGGCAGAAGAAGTAGCAAAGACAGAACATCAAGTAAACACGAAGAAGACAGGGGTGATGGAGATATTTAACCGACAACAACAACAAGCACCAATCACTGTCACCACGAGAAATTTGAAGGTCACCACTTTCATTTATCTAGGCATCGTCGTTTCAACTAAAGGCGGCCTCATGCATGAGGATGTCAAAGTCAGCTAGAATTGAGAAATCAAGATACGTCTTCATTCATCTTAAATCGGTGCGGAAGTCCGCTTCACTCAGCATAAAGAATAAGATTCAGAGTTTCAACATTAATGCCAAGTTAGTTAATGCTTCTATACTATTCAAAGCTTTGGAGCGCGCGCGTCACGAAAGGCGTTCCCAACAGGCTACTGAAGGCTTTGATCAACACTGAAGATTAGATGACCAGAAAGAACTCTGACAGGCGACGAACCAATCAAGGACCTATTGCTCAACAAATATTCAGAGGGAAATGAAGACGGATCGGGAACACACTGGAGGAGACTGTTGAATGACATTACGCCTAAGGCAAATTCTCGAGTGGAACCCAAAATGGAAAATGAGAAGTTGGGCGCGTCACTTCGACGGTTACGTGGAGGAGATTGTGTTTGAAGCGGAGTTGAAAACTTATGGACAATTGTAGAGCCAGATGAAGAGGAGTGCAGAGAACAGGTGGAAATGGAGATATGCTACTAAAATCCTATGTTCGCCTCAGAAGCCAAAGGAATAATAATACATGTACTACTGATAAGCATACATCAAGACGATAAACGAAATCATCTACCCTCCACTTTGATATTATAAAACACCACGATAAATGAAAAGGAAGGGAATAGTATTGGTAATAATATTAATAAAGGCTGACAAATGGACGACTATTATTATTCCCTTGGGTTCCTAGTGGAACATAGGACTTCAGTAACACATCTCTACTTTCTTCTATTTTCTGCTGTCCTCTTCAGCTGGGTCCGCGGTTGCTCATAATCTCTCATCTCCTCCTCCAACTCACACTATCTCCTCCATGTCACCCTCACAACAACGACCCACTTGTCGCTTCCCATTCGGATTGCATGCAATTGATGACCTGGTTGGCGCACGATGTCATTCGACAACCTCCTCCTGAATATTTCTTGAGCAATCGGCACTCGCCTGTTGGTTTGTTCCCAGCCAGAGTTTCCTGTTTCTAATTCTTTCTGGATGGCTGGCCAGCTGGTCATTCGACCTTCAGTATGGAGCCGGCTGTGGATAAAAGTCTGTAACAGGCTTGTTGGAAATCCTTTTCATCACACGCTGGCCAAGTTCCTGACCCGTATAGAAGAACTGACTGACTGACTGACTTCACATTTGTGTTAAAAATCCGAATCTTCTTCTTCACGCTGGCTGAGAGAAGCAGAAGATTTCCAAACTGGTTACTGATTGATGAAGGCGTATCTTGCCTTTCCAATTCTGATTTTCTGACTGGCTGGCTTTGACATTTTCATCCGCACCGTTCGACTGTCTGATAGGCGAAGCCAAGATGTAACTTCTGTCAAATCTCTTCCGTTGATAGTGACTGGTGCTGGGTGTTGTTCCTGCTCCTGTCGGTTGGTTATGTTCATCACCTCCGTTCACCTCGAGTCTAGTCTTCGCTGCTAGCCAGTCTCTTCTGACAGTTTGTTGGTTTTTGCCTGCATGTCATTTACTGCAGAACTAAGCATAGATTGATTGTACTTGCATAATGCATGAATATATATATATATATATATATATATATATATATTTATACCGCTTTCCTACACTGATATATTCTTGCTTAAACATGCACAAGATATTTCTAAAATTAAGAAAGTAAACGAAGCCAATATTGTTTAACAGCTAACAACAGATATCTAATTAACCGCCCATTTGTTGGATCAATTAATAATATACGCATAGATGGAAAATATAAGATATGTTGTATATAACTACACTGGGACATACGCTAGTAAAACCGGTGAAAATCATGAAAGATTGAACTTGAGAACTCATTAACCATGAATACTTACAACTATGGCAGGAGGGGGGCAGGGGAGCCGAATTCAGTGCAGTCATTTTGTAAAGGAGACAAATCAACCTTGTTAATAATCAAATACTTACGGACCCAAAAAACAATCGAATTTTAAGTGGCTAACCACTATTGATGATTTGTATAAATGGAAAATAGGAACTTCTTCTTTCAACTACAATGTCACCTATTTGTAGCCGTGCAGGATAGAGTGTTTCCGAATGCTTTTTGTGAGAACCATAGATCACTGGATTTCAATCTAGAAGTTAAGCAGTGACAATCTTGTCACATGACTCGATAATATTTTGGATTCACTTCCTATCCCCCAACCCACCCCCAAAGAAAAAGGTCATGAATTTACATTACAGTGGTACAATAACTGAAGTCAATCTTGAGATCGATCAAATCCCTGCAAACCAACAGTTGAAAAAATCAATAATAATCTACCACCCCCACCACCGCCACCAATACAATATCATTTCAAAGAGTCATCTTGGGAGTTTTTTTTGTTTTACTTCAGTAACCATTACTCTTAGCAATCGACGAATGAAAAGACAATGCATTTCAGTAAATACTTCATTTGCCTCTAAGTCCTATTCCTTAGGTGAGTCAGTAGATCAGCGATAGAATACTCACTCACCAGCCACGCATTTGGCCCAAATCCAAGTACCGGCTGACTACTTATACAAACCTCTCTTAACCGGTAGTAGCAAGTTCAGTAAAGAAGAGAGGTTAGGCCTTAGGCGACCAACCTCATTCCAGTAAAAAAAGCAAAGCCACAGCTATTGAAAGTGTATAGCTGACAGCTTGAAGCCCTCTGTTCCACTATAATATTATTGTTATTATTATCTCCTTTAGCACTTAGAGGAAAATAGGGCTTCAGCTGAACGTCTCCACTGCGTTCGGTTCTCCGCCAACGTTTTCATCAATTGGCTCTACGTATGCTCACATGCGTCCATCTCCTCCACACACCACCTTATCCCTGTCACCTCCTCGCAATGCCGACCAACTCGCCGATTCCCATTCGGATTACACTCGAACAATGGTCTGGTGTGTGATGTCACTTGGTGATTTTCTCTGAGTATGGTCAATCCACCTCCACTTCTTCCTGCATTTTTGTTGCACAATTCGTTCCTGCTGGGTTGGTTCGTTCATTGCCAGAGATCCCTGTTCCTCATCTTTTCTAGCCGGCCATTTGATCCTGAGTAGTATTGAGTGAAGACAGCTGTTCATAAAGGTTTGTAGCTTGTTCGAAGTGCCCTTCGTGACGCAGCGCGGAGCCAAGTCTCTCATCCGTATAGTAGCAATGACTTCAGATTGGAGTTGAAAATCCAGATCTTATTTTTCATACTGAGTGCTGTTGATCTCCACACACACACACACACACTTGAGAGTAATGAAAGCTTGTCTTGCTTTCCCGATTCTCGCTTTGATATCCTCATCAGTTCCGTCCGCCTGAAACGATGCTTCCCAGGTAGATAGGTGAAGGAGGTTGCTTCTTTCCTGCTCGCGACGTGGTGATTTGTGCGTCGGTAGCACAGTGGTTAGGACTCTCGCCGACCATGCACATGGTCCGAGGTTCGATCCCCTGCCGACGCACACCTGATATCTATGGTCGGCCTGCAAAATTTAGGCTACCGATATCCATGCTGAAAATTCCATACTTGTACCAAAAAGGTACTGTGTGGAATCAAGCTGTAATGAAAAAAAATTTCTCCCATTGTTGCTGCCTGACTGTTGTCTTTTTTTGTCACTGTTGCTGTTGGCCATGAATCTTCATCACCTCTGTTTTCTCTTTCTTCACGTGAAGGAGGTCCTATCTTCGATACTCCTTCCCCCATAAACTCCCTGCCTTTAACTTGCATATCTTCCAGTTTGTGGGAAATCAGGCATACATCATCGGCAAAGTCCGAATCCTGCAAGTTTTTTTGTATGGATCCATTTTACACCTGTCTTCTCGTTTTCCGCTGTCTGTCACATTATCCAGGAGTCTACCGCCCACAGGCGTCGGTGGCACAGCGGTTAGGACGCTCGCCGACCATGCACATGGACCGGGATTCGATCCCCGACCGATGCACTCCTTTACCTCGCTAAGCCAGAAATGATGCTCGTAAAGAAGAAAGGTTGGGCATGAGACTAGCAACCCCATCCTGTAAAATAAACACTGCTACAGAAACTTCAAGCCACTAACTTGAAGCTATATGTTCCACTGGGAACATGAAGGAAAAATTATTATTATTCTAACACCTGCAATCAGGAAAATCATTGGAGATAGTGGGCCACAAAAACAGAGTGGAAAACGTTTCTTGCTCCTTTAAAATATCTTTCACATAATGACAGTCCGTGGCATATATTTACTTAGAATTCAACCACTAAGATTTTCTAACTTACAATAAAATAAGATAAAATTAAAAAAAACATCGACAACAACAACAACAACCACAACACTCATTGAAGACTTACACGTCTCTCTCGAACCGATTAAATGATGCGGAGAAGAAGTGATCGATAATCTATGCATAGCATTTTTACTATGAGTGTTAGGCGTAGAAACAACAGCACCAACACCAGCACCATTACCAGCACTAATCATGGCATTATTCTGTTGATTAACAAATTTGATTTGTTCTGTCAACTCAACATTAGAACGTATTAATTCATTTAAGCGTTCATGTAGTCGATTCTCCTCCTTTTTCCATTCTTGTTCTTTAGCTTCTAAGCGTGAAACTGAATGTTTGTGGATATGAGAGAAAATTTGGTTTTAAAAAAAAACAGGTTTAATAGCAATAATAATAATAATAACAGAAATAGTCAAAAACTAACAATTTCGAATGTTAGTTTTCAGGCGATTCGATTCACTTCAAGTTAAATCTAACAATGCGGTTAATCTCGTAGTTTGAAGATCCTGAATCCCACCTCAGTGGGGGTAATCAGCGTGTATTGCTGAAGTGCCCAAACATCTAGGCAGAAACAACTATTCAACACTTCTATAAATAGATCTTTTTATTGACCCATTAAGCCGTTGACTAAGCAATATGTCTAGAACAATTATCTTCCCCTTCTATGTTGAATCCAGACAGACAGACTTCCCATTCCATAGATGTAAGTGATATGCTTGCTATTCTGAACTTCATTCATTCGATTTAAAATTGAGGTGGAAGAACAAGACTTATCACTGATGATTACAATATCATCTACATACCTTCTATAAAGTGGCACATTTTCGATTAGATCCTCGGATAAACTCTCAGTGTACGATATATATATATATATCTTTCTATAGTTTTGGTTTGTAAGGATTAGTTATGTTTTACGGGTTGATCACGGATTGATATCAGTTAGAGAACCACTGAAAACCAGGGAGTACTGGACAGCTGCTGTTTCATCCTAGTCTGGGAATCATCGGCAGTACGCACCCACTGGGTTTCGAACCCAGGACCTTCCGGTTACAAGGCAAGCTCGTATACCATTCAGCCACTGGGACCCGATTCAATGGCTCGTGAATTCTAACTTCTACCAATTCGTGATTTAGCGCGACCCCAACCCAGTGGGTGCGTACTGCCGATGATTCCCAGACTAGGATGAAACAGCAGCTGTCCAGTACTCCCTGGTTTTTAATGGTTCTCTAACTGATATCAATCCGTGATCAACTCGTAAAATATATATATCTGCTAAATGGGCACTAAAGAACTTCATATGGCAACCGGATTAACCTAATAGGAACAGTTACCTTCAAATGTAAACCTAACATGGTCCAGTATATAAGAAGTAATAAATCCTTTGAATAGGATATAGGGAACGGGATGAAAACGCTACGTGTGGAAATTTAATCACACAAAATGTCACACTAGTGAATAACGAGTTTACATCGAAAGAGTACATATTCTTATTCATAATATTAATATCGTCAAAAAAATCAACTAATTCAAATGTATCTTTTAACACATACTTACAGAATTGTGTTTTGACTTGATGCAATAATTCTACTAATCATTTAGCAAGTTTATGAGTTGGGGATTTGCACATTGACAATATAGGACGTAGAGGATTATTGGGTTTATGTATTTTTGGTAAACCATACATATGCGGGAATTTACAATCTGATGGTTTTAATGAATTAAATTTATCTTTAGTTATAGCATTTAGGCCATGAAGCTTCAGCAGATTAGCTGTCACTGTGCCCTGCAACAATTGAATTATCTTCTGAGGAGGGATCACGGCTAAATTTGCTCTTATCATCAAGAATAGACATCATTTTACATTTGTAGTCACTTTTATTCATAACTGATGACTCCTGAACCTTTATCAGGTTTAGTAATAATTATATTAGAATTTTCCCGTAGCTCTTTCAAAGCTTTGAAATGCTGGGAATTTAAAATACTTTTCTCCTTTGTGTTGTTGTTTAAAAACTGGTGAGCTATATCCACCATCTTGGCCTTAAGGGATTTATTACTTCAATGTACTAACAGTATTAGGTTTACATTTGAAGGCGATTATTTACACCAAGTTGATGGTGTTGCTATGGGAAGTCCGTTAGGGCCCCTTTTAGCAGATACTTATACGTCATACATTGAGAATTTATCGAAGGATTTAATTTCAAATGTGCCATTTTGCTAGAAGGTATATAGATGACATTGTAATCATCAGTGATAAGTCTTGTTCTGCCACCTCAATTTTAAATCGAATGAATGAAGTTCAGAATAGCAAGCATATCACTTACATCTGTGGAAGAGGAAGATAATTGTTTATCTTTCCTAGACATATTGCTTATCCGGTACTTCCTTTTTTCCAAGTGATGTCAATTCGTGATATAACTTGAAATCAGCAAAATCCTTGCAAATTAACACTTAAAAACTGGTCTTATACCCACCCACTAGTGTTGCCTGTAGGCCTACTGAAAAGTCCAGACCAATGGAGTCGATCAAGTCTGGCAGCTTTGTCTGGAGGTGGTGCGACATATTTCACGGATTGTTAGAAATTGGGATTTACTGGCTGGATACCGGCTTCCGTCCTGAAGGTTTAATAGACAATGGGCTCGACTCTTCACTTGAAAGTCATAAGGTTCGATCCCAATTGGGTGAGGTAGTGGGTGTATCCTGGCTGTTCAGTACCCCCTTGATTCCATTACTTCTGTAAATGAGATCAGTTTGTGATGAATCTAGAAATCAATTAAATCCCTGTACACCTACACTTGGAAATTAACCTGATACCCACTAGGGCTCGTAGTTGTAGTAAGACGTCGTAACCAGTGAGGTATGACCAAGTCGCGTTTGAGGACAAATACTCGCAGGTGACTTCGGCTGGTGTTTACATCATATACTGCGAGTCGGCAGAAGTTAGACTTTATAGACCGTTGGATTCCTTCCCAACAGCAGAATGGTCAATCGGCTCATTGTAACCTGAAGGTCATGGGTTCCATCCATGATGGGTGAGATGATAAGTGCGTGTCGTTGAAGAGTCCCAAATTGGAACAAAGTAGCTGTCGAGTACTTTCTGGATTTCTGTAGTTCTCAAACTCAAAACCTCCCCAGGACACTAATTGTCTGCACTGAGATGTTATCGAAACTACATTCTTCTCACCTACCATTGCTTGTTAGGGCCTATTTCCTTAATGGGTTAGAATGTTTGACAAGTACCAGATATTGCTAATATCTTCAATGCATTTTTTCGCCTTTGCCACCTATCACTGTTCAAGGTCGTTAGGATGACTTTCAGTCAGCCTAGGTTTAAACAGCTTTTACTCCATAACATATTCGCAGCTCATCGATCATTTCAGATATGTCTAAAGAAATCTAGTGTCTTCCTGGTCTTATCCTGTGGTGGATAATGACTAGCACTGGAATTTAAGATGAGCATTTCGCCCTATTTGGGACTCGTTAGGTGGATATACTTGCATTCCCCAGTGAACGATGATGTTCCCGCAGGGACTCGAACCCAGTACCCCCTGTTTCAAATGCCAAGGCGTTATCGACTAGACCAATTAGGACACCAGAGCCGCATACTCTACAAGAGGTATCAGTTATTGTTTGTTTTGAATTCAGTTTTGATTCTCCTGTTGATTCATTGAACCGAGACGTTCGGCCTATGTTGATACGTCAGCAGCTCCAAATACGAAAAATTCGACGACGTCTGAGGACTAACCTGCTGCAGTTCGACGGGTGGTGACTAGCAATAGAGTCCAGGATGGGCATATAGTCTCATCTAGGACCTGCATTCCCTAGTTAGAGATGGTGTTTCCCGCTGAAACTAGGACGCAGTACCCATCGCCGAACAGGAAAATCAAAATTGAATTAAAAATGAAACGCCTTAACTACTGTTTCTAGGGTAAACAAAAACATGGTGCCAGGATTCTTCAGGATAAATATCGCCGTTATACTTACCCACTTTTAGTGTGTGTGTGTGTGTATGTGGTTAACTCCTTCGTTAGTAAACGCCAAGCCCAATACCTTCATCGGAAAACTTGACATATAGATACTGGCTACCGCTTTTTTTTATTTACGTCTACTTAGTCATCAGCATAAATTTGCTTAAATTAGTGGAGGTAATTAGAATTCAACGCAAGATGTTCCAAACGAAGCGAGATAATCTTTTCACTGCTTATAAAAGTATATACTATATACCTGCTGCTGCGGTGCCAGGTACATCGGTCGTTCGACGCGCATCCTGTCCAAGAGGACTCAAGAACACTATCCAGCTGGCATAGTTGCGAAAAGGCAATAGTGGTGCAATAAAGAGTACGATAATTGAACACCTGGTTAACACTAATCATTTCATTTTAACAAACGCCTCCTGCTTCAAAGTAATCTACAGAGTCAAGAATAGCCTATCAAAGGCAATACGGTTTTGTCTTCTTTGAATCGTTGAAGCTCTGGCCATTCACATAGAAAAACTGGAGCTGTGCATACAAAAGAAGATGATTACTCAACCACTTCTACTCTCATGGTAACAACTTTTTTGTTTTGATTTGATTTGAATTTTTTTTATTTTGATGACTTAATTTTGTTTAACTCCATTATGGATAAGATTTTATTTTGATAAATCGCACAGTGTTGTGCAGTAATATTAACAGTTAATGGAATTATACTCTACCACAGTGCCCAAGTTCTATACTTATATCAATTATATTAATTTTGTTTGTTTGCGTGTTCTTTAATTGCTTATAATTCTTGTATTCACTCAGAACTCTTAAGTAATTTCGTATTATCTACTTTGTTTCTACGTGCATCCTGAGTAAAACTCACTCATCAAACTATTCATATTATTATTACATAACTTCTTTTAACAAGTGTTTGTGACAACTCATCACCTTTGTTACTACCCTAATTTCATTAACACTTAATTTTCTTGACTTGTATTACCAATCTTCACCTGTTTAGTTAAAATAACCTGAACCAGCTGCAATTTTGTTTGACAAACTTAATGTACACATACATAAAAAATAACCCATATATATATATATATATATATATATATATATGCGATTGTACAGCTAAGGTAATGAATTCGCCGAAAAGAGTCTCTTCGCTGATCTACGTGTTTTGTTTTCACTAAACGATAAATTGGGAATACAATACTTAATTAGGAGTGAAATGTTCATTTGTCATACTCACTTCCTTTACTTGAGTACACTTCCGTCCTGTATTCACAATCACATGTGTGTGGTGTGTGTGCGGGTATGTGTACTTTTGAAAGTAATGCATTTATTCCAGTGTATAATTATGAATGGCCAACTGTCTAAATAACATGTGATCATATTGCTTTGAACAGTACTCACAAGTGAATAACTGATTACCTATTTATTCTTTTACAGGTGTACACAAACACATGTTTTATGCATTTAATAATAATATATGCACAATGTATTTTGTTTCTTATTTCTGATCAAATATTCTATACAGAGAAGTGTCAAATACACTTCCTTATATTGCCTTTTTCACTATGTCACACATCTTTGCATTAGAATGATTACCCCGAATAGATTATAATGTATAACCAGAGTAGTGTGTGTAATGATTCGACTAAACACATTAATTTTCTATAGTTTGATTTGTAAGAATTAGTTTTGTTTTTATGAGTTTGATCACGGAGTGATATCAGTTAGAGAGAACTATTGAAAACCACCACCAGGGAGTACTGAACAGCCAACCGTTTCACCAGCCTAGTTTGGGAATCATCGACAATAGGCACCCACCGCGCCAGGGTTCGAACCCGGGACCTTCCGGTAATAAGGCAAGTTGGTTCGTATACCACTGTTATGTACTAGTTTCCCCGTCGCCAAATTGTTATGTACTCGTCGCTAAATTATTGTTATGGACTGGTCGAGAAACTAATAGTCCTGACGCGAGAAGGCGGAAATCAGAAGACCACTAGGTTTGCGATGATACTTCTATTGTCCAAACACAAGGAGACGAAAATAAATGGTCTCACACCAAAGTGGTAAGTAAGTAAAGTAGTTGTAAAGTAAAGTAGTTCACACAAATTGTGAATGCGAATATATATAAATAATTCAGGCAAGCGTGGGAAAAATCATTAGACAGTCTTAACATGAATGGCTAATTATAATGGAGTGTCGATCCAATTATACATAGCGAATATAGCAGACATGCCAACAAACATATATGGATATATGTCACCAAGCAACGGACTGTCAACAAACACTCATATTATATATAATATAATATAAGGAGAATACACATTATTAAAGGAGACAAGTCCATACAAGTGAAGTGGTCACAGACTAACCGAGCAAACAGAAAGAGAGACCAACATGCACACACACACATAAATATATATATGTGGATACATATCAACCACATTCAGCCAATGGGACTCGATTCAATGGCCAACCCATGAATTCTAACTTCTATTTGATGCTCACTAATGACTTGCTAGAGGACGGAGTTCCCTCGAGTTCCAGCGAGGTCCATCCAGTCATGTGTGAGGATGGATGTCCCACCGATGACATTGGTTGGTGCCAGTCGCGTTAAATCACGAAGTGGTAGAAGTTAGAATTCATTGTCTGGTCACTGATTCGGATCCCAGTGACTAAATGAATGGTATACGGACTCGCCTTGTAACCAGGACGTCCTGGGTTCGAACCTTGGCGGGGTGAGTGCGTAGTCCCGATGATTCCCAAACTAGGCTGATGAAACAGCTTTCCAATACTCCCTGGTGGTGGTTTCTGGTGGTTCTCTAACTGATGTCAATCCGTGATCAACTCTTATAAACAGATTTAATCGACCAACATTTACTCTCCGATGTGGTCGAGACTTCGATTCCCAGCCGACGGAGTCTTAAACCTCGTTTAACCGGTATTAAATCGAGTAAAGAGGAAAGGTAGGGTGTGTAGGGTTAGCAACCCCGTCACGTAAAGGAAAAACAAAACACTACTGCTACCGAGACTTTAAAGCTCAAGTTGGAAGCTACATGTTTCAGTAGGAAAGCAAAGAAATAGAGGCAAATACTAGAGTAGATAAAAGAATACGCTAGCTAGCGCACAAGTTACGCCTCAATTGGTTATCAATTTCTTTTAAATGTTCAAACCAGGGTACTCTTCAAAATATTTATCACTTCAATGCATAATATGGTCACTAGGGAATTTCTTACTAAAACAACTTAAATTATGATATAATTCTTGTAGGAATAATTGACGGTTGTGTATCCATAGTTTAGTGGCAGAATGCTCGCTAGTCACACAGGTGGGAAGGACAGATTCGAGTCTTAGTCAACGCACTCTCAAACCTCGTATACATTGCTACTAGACGGTAGTAATTTTGGAAAAGAGGAGAGTTTATGTGTGAGGCTAGCAACCCCAACTCACAGAAACAACACCACAGCTGATGACAATCCAAAGCTTACAGTCGTATTTTCAGAAGGTATATAACAAAATATGAAGAATGAAATATTCGCTTGCAAGATGATTAACTATATGCCGATCAGAGTTTAATTATTTTAAAGTGTATGTTGCGTGTTTCGCCCTAGTTATCGACTCCCACTGGGGTTCGAACCCAGGACCCTCCCATTACAAGGCGACCTTGTAGACCATTTATCCACTGGGTTCTACAACCCGTCGGGTTCAAACACTGGATACACACTGATGTCACACACTTCTCTTTATTTTGTGAAACTTAACTCTTCCGAAAGTTATTTCGCCCTCACACATTAATCGCTCAGATTCTTCTTTCATCCCTTTCCGTTCCGAGCGGAACATGGGATGTCAAAGCTTGAGCTTCGAAATTCCCATAGCAGTAGTGCATTTTGTTTAACAAGATGGAGTTCCTAGCCTCAAGTGTAACCTTCCCTTTTCTTTTGAATTACTTTCAGCTAGTAAACTAGACCACATTTTTAGGAGTGTAATGGCTAGGAATCGAATCCTGCCGCATATATGATTAGTAGTATACCGATACTGTTGTAACATGCTCAGAATTCCATTCCGTATCACAAGTACTGTTTTGGAATAAAGCAAATTATTATTATCCTTATTATCTGTCTTTGTTCATTGTTAACCTCTAATTTTTATTTAAAACGAACAATAAAGGGGTTAATAAAGCAGGATTTAATGATGGATTCACCAAATTTCGGCAGAACTCTTCAGGTGCTCACTACTCTACATACACGGATATATATTTACTTTTGAAATTACATTGGGAGATATAAGACCGATAAGCAAATAAACTACATTGAATCAGTCATGCAGAAAGACGACAGGTGCGAATGTTTTCTAGGTCATGTTCCAATAGATAAGGGGAGAGGCAGTATGAAAGATCAAAATTAAGATAAAACACATTACGCTTCAATTGCATCACTTAGATAAACAATTAGTCATTAGAGAATACATCGAGAATAGCAAACAGACTAATATCAATAGTAATAGTTATAATGACAATAATAATAACAGTGTTAAAGAGAGCTACGATAATCTTACTGATAAAGGATTGCTTTAAATGAATCAAGAATAATAACAATAATGATAATAGTAATAATGAGGTAGAATAATAATTAAAACGTGTTACCATGGTAGATTCAGAGTCACAACCATCTCCTTTTGTACACAGAGACCTGGTTTATAAACTCGAATTGCACAAGTCTCTGCAGGTCTCCGTCTTTCTGCATGACTAATTCAATGTAGTTTGTTTACTTATCAGTTTTATATCTCCCAATGTAATTTCAAAAGTAAATATATATCCGTGCATGTACAGCATTCAGCTGACCAGTTCTACTGAAATTTGATAAATTCATTAAATCCTGCTTTATTAACCTTTATTGCTTGTTTTAAATTCGTATCGGGAAATAAATGTTTTCAATGCGAAGAACATGTGTAAATGGAGGTCACAATGTAAGGTCCACCCTAGACAAATCACAGCGCCAAAGAAAAAACTGTTTATGAGTCTGGCATTCAAAGGTGACACAATTACGGAATAGATTAAAAATCGTTTATCTAAATGTATTAAACGCGCTTTCCTTGCAGCTGACTTGCAACTAGTTTTTACCAGCCGAAATATGATCAGACAATGCGTCAAGGATAGATTACCACTTTTGTCCACATCTATGTGCATTTACTCTTTTACTTGCTCTTGTGGAGCTGTTTATATTGGACGTTGTAAGCGTAATCTCCGAAAACGTGTAGCTGAACACTATCCGGTTTGGTTAATGAAAGGCGAACGTAGAACTGCAAAGTCGTCTATTTGTGATCACCTGTTAGAGTCTGGTCATTTAGCCCCATGTGATTCATGTTTCAAAGTTATCTACATGGCAAAATCGAATCGATCCAAAAGTTTACGTTTTCTTCACTTATGCATAGCCGAAGCTTTAGCTATGCATGAACAGAAACCTAAATTATGTGTTCAAAAACGTTTCGTCAAACCCCTTTCTTTACCTTGGTTATAGTAATGTTCTTTCTAGTTTTTATTTTATTTTACCACTTGAATTCTTTCCACCTCACTTCACATCTTCATTCTTAGCGTAATCGTACTCCTAATTTTTAAAATTTTTAGACAACACTTGACATTTTTGATAACAATTCACTTATAAAACAACCTTTAATATTTGTAATTTATCCACTTCAACTCTACCCCTTATAACATTTTGATTATCGTTATTCTTATCACATATATATTTATATTGACTGAGCAATTATTTAGGGCCACTTAATAACCTTTTTCTGTAATATAAATACGACTGTACAGCTTGAAAATGAAGTCGTTGAAAAGAAATTTCTTCGCCGAACAAAAGAACTTATGAATAAATGGGTATTTTTCGTGAAATAAACAAACTGCTATGAAACACTACCGTGTTCTATCGTCACAGTGACAATAATAATAATCGTGACTTCTAGAGTACTAGATGATTCCATTAATTATTTCCCATACATATTTGGATAAGCATATCATTAGCGATAACACCACTTTATTCTGATATAAAAAGCGATTATTGAAATATTATCATTAGTTTACTGCATTTTAATTATCCAATAATTATTGAACTGCCTCTTATTTTGAATTCACAGTTATAATAATATGAGGAAACCAATAAGTGAGATACAAGTCAGAAGCCTGGAGAATAAGGTAAATTAATCAATGCATCTATGGACTTGGAATTATTGGGATGCAACTTATTTTTCGAGTTAAAACTTATTACAGAGGCCATTTTGCATTTTTCGCTTCCTGACTGGAAGCATAAGGCTATATGCTGTGAAGCTTCAGTGGCGATGGCAGTTATTTTGATAGAGTTGGACTGCTAGCCCAACTTTGCCTCTATTCCGGGACCACTGCTAACTGGCAAACTAAGCGAGGTTTAGAAGTAGGTCGGTGGGGATTGACATCGGTACTCCTGAGTAGCTGGTCAACACTCTACTACTCTACCACTGATGCAGGACAGTAATTACAACTACCAGAATAACATTAGAATGGAAAAAATGCCAGAAAATGGTCCTACCAATCAAAACATGATACCAAGGCATAAACCTACCGGTACCTAAATTAGTTAACAGCACTAATGGAATCCCTTGTTGACTCATGGAAAATATAATAATCATAATAATAATAATAGCCAACATCTGGTGAACTAAGCCAAGCTGAAAGCTAAACTAATCACTCCCCGATATTTTTGAAGGCTTAAAAGTATCTGTTAAAATCCCGTTCACACACATACACACACACTCAAAAAACAGGCAACAAAAGAATAAACAGACGAACAAACCAACCTTGATCTTTAGCCAATTGTAGCTTTAATTCAATCTGTCGACAAGAAGAAGATAAGGCTTCATTTTTGGCATCATTTGCTTTCCTTTCTTCATCAAAGGTATCTTCAGTTTGTAGTAGACGCTAAATTAATAACAGTAGAGAAAGAAATTTTGAAATAATATATATTTGTATAGATATTTGTGTCGTTGAAAAGTACTCATACACAAAGTTGAATCAAAAGAAATATCAGTGGTAATACAAGAAAATTAGAAGGGCATTTATAAGTTACTAAACTTTTTTAATTAATTATTAGCCATTAAGCGTTCACAGCATAGTTAATATCATACAAACAAGTATACTATTCATGTTAAAATTCTTCCTATTTCTCTTCGGATTCATTCTTAGATGACTACCTTCCTCCAATCTTTCAGTCTGCAACTTCGCGTCCATTGCTTGTCTACTGATGTCTTTGCAAGAAAACACCACCAATCTATGCTGCATACAAATTATTACCAACAACACACACCATATGATAGCAATTTATAAAATTATCCTACTGATTAAAGTTGCATTCTTAGTATTCAAGAAAGAAATAGTCTTTCTACTATATGATAATTGTACACTATGTGAGATAGAGATTTCAGAGAGGTTAATTACAACTGGAAGTATATCTATGGTACACTAGATTTAATCAAATGCTTAAGTTTCGACTAGGCAAGAAAGATCATATTCATAGCATTAAAATAACATCATTTTATTTTGATGCTTTCATCAACTGCAGACCACTTCAAATTACAATCGTGGCAAAGGAATACAAATGTCAGAGTGATGACAGAGAAAAGTTTCCGCGTAATGCATATATTAAAATGCTTATAGTTTAAGTCATCATTTATTTGTATGTACTTCAAATCAGAAAACGGAGAGGAGAAGACAGAAAACATACGAAAAATAAACAGTATTAGCTTACAAAGTAACGCAGCAGCTGAAGAAAATCTTGGTTCATAAGACTGAAATTACTTTAGTGAGCTGGAATCCCTAATACAGATGAATAATGTATTCAAAATTCGGAATTCAGTTGCCAAGGAAGTGAGGGATTAAACCTACTCTCTTTTTGTATGCATAAGTTCGGTTTGGACGTAATTTCAAACTACAAATTCTGTCTCTCTTGATTTATCGTAATTTCTTAAGATAACTATGTGTATACTTAAATAATATTTCCAAACGTTGAATTGTATGAACCAACTTTTTCAGATAAACAACTATGTAATAAATACGTGAATAAGTTGCAAGTCTGAGATCTTTCAGTGAATCATGTATATAAATTTTGTCTGAACAGAAAAGTCTATAATAGATGCTTGGATTTCGAAATTACCAACAAGATGGGATATTATTCTTTGAAAGGAAACTAACAAGAGAATTCTGTTGAGAAATACATAAAATAGTGGATATTATTAAGACCTCTAGAGAGAAAAAAAATACTATTTTCGATGTTACTGGTATTCCCAAACTAATCGTAACACTAAGTACTGACTTACGTACGATACATTATATATAAACTACAAGATTTCACTACATAATTCGTGCTAGTAAGAATGTAACCGTAGGCAGTAACGCTTACCCACTATATTAAAATTAGCTCTAACCAATTTAAGCGTATATATATATATATATATATATATATATATATATATATATATATATATATATATAGTTAATTTTATTAAATAAATAAATTTATTACAAAATGACTTACTAGTTCAGCCTGTTTTCGAGCAGCCTTCTCAGCAGCGAGTTGATCACAGATATGTACATTTTCTTCTCTTAGTTGTCCCACTTCAGCGTGGTATGCAGCTTGATCTTTATACAATTCATCCAAGTTTTCCAATAGACCAATTATTAATGGCATTAACCGTTCCACAACTGGTAATCCATAAGCTTCAATCATCGTTTCAAACTCTCGATAAATTCCAGATGCTATGCGTTGGACTCGTTCCGACATAACCATCGACATAGATGAATTACTATCCAGATCACTGAAATTTGCAGAGGATAGGTAGACATCGTCAATGTCTCCAAAAGAGGGCGTTAGATCAAAAAGTTTTCTTTTATCCAATCCATTCTCTCCATTTGTAATATCATGTGATATCGCTGCGTTTGACTGATAAGACATATTAATCCGAAAAAAACTTAAAATCAACAGCTTGGGATCAGATATTCCAATTTGTTAAGTGTGGATATAAGATAGCAAATAGCTTGCTTTACTTGCTAGAGGAGAAAATTCAACGGAGAAAGGTGTAAAGAATTTATAAAACAAATTAAGATGAAAAACTGCGGTCGCGAAGGTGGAAAATCTATGGGAAAATCTTTTCAATGTGGACAATATTTAACTAGAGACGAGAGAGTAGCATACACATCAGGGGCACAGTGATCACGACGCTCGCCGACCATGAACATAGTCCAGGGTTCGATCCCCGGACAACGCACACTCGATATCAATGGTCGGCCTGCTAAACTTGGGCTACCAATATCACATGCTGAAAATTCCATACTTGTACGAAAAATACCATGTGGAGTCAAGCTATAATAAATTATAAAATAAAAAGAGCTGCCCAGTTTATAAACCCTTTGATGGAAAGTATCACTACTTTCTCAGCGCATGCGACACATTGGAATCTGACTACTTCAAGTAAGCCCTATTCCCTGAATCTGGTTATGTTGAAATAGTTGTGCCACGGTTATTTTTCGACTAGCAATCTTGTCAGATCATCTAAAAAACTCCTTTTTCGATGAGAGAATTTGAAACTTGACTCATGGGTTCCAAGTTTTATCAAAGACTTAGCGATAGATAGTCTTACCACTATCTAACTAATACGAAAAACGCTTTGACCCAATATAGTGACTCAATAACTTCATAAAGTTAATATTTAATTTCCTACATCGCCGAAAACCAACCACAGCAATCAGCAGTAAAAATAAGCAGCTCACTGTACTTTAGGACAACCCACCTCACTTTCTACAAAGACGAAATAATAGGAGTTCACTAACTCAGAAAATGTAAATAGAACTACAGTTTGAAATCTGCGGGTGTTTCATGGCCCTGAAGCTGACCTTAGAGTATTCAATAAACAATTTTGTAATTCCATATAGAAGCCTAACCGATTTCTTCACCAAGAATTTCCGATAAAGAGGCAGGGCTTCAGACCTTTTTTATTAAATAAATGTCATCGTCCAAGTGGAAGAATCACCGACCTCTTAACCTAAGGTCGGGTTCGAGCATGACATTAACCTGGTCAAATCACTCTTAGATAAGCTACTGCCGAAAACATTATAAGGCAGAATAATACACACCTTATATAGAATCAGCGAAAAGCCTGACTACAGAAAATCAGCTGGTACGCCTTCTCAAGGTCATACTGAACTCAAAAGAGGAGCGGGATGACATTCTGAGCAACTCCATGACTCTTAGGTCATGCATGCACGTCCGTGCCGATTTATGCTTAGCAGGCTGTGTCAAAAGACAGTCTGCGGCCCTAGAATTAGGCGATTGACGCCGAAATGGAGAGAAAAACTGTAAGATTAGGGGCTTCCGGGTTATCAAAGTTCGAAGTTTGATGATCCCGAAACCTCTGTGGGTAGGCAGTGGAAGCACCAAACTGAATTGACAGTTTGCTACACAAATGCTTGCAGCTTGTTCAAAAAACGGACTGAACTGGGTATTATGACAGACTCCGGATGTAACTGTCATTACAGGGAAGTGACTCACAGCCTATGTCACTGATAACGACGCTAACCTGCCGAACTTCGTAGTGCATAGGGTGGACCGGCTAAGCTGCATAGGAGGTGGCGTAGTCATCTACTTCAAAAACGCCTAACAGCGCGTAGCATCGAAGCACTCGCACAGGAAAGTGAATTGTGTGAACCTCTACGCTGCAGACTTTATTGAATATGACGAGGTATTGACCTCATTGCTATGCACCACAGTCACGACTGGAGTGCCAATGACTTCCTAGTCGACAAGCTAGGCTCCTGGACATCGAAATGCCGAAGTCCGCGAAGTTAAACTTTCGACACCACTAACAACCAATCAGCAAACGACCTTGAACGGACCAATCACATTAAATAGGCATATACGATGAATGGAAACGTATATTTATAGAAAAAAGCATAAAAAAGGATAAAACGGTTACAAAGGGTGTCAGCAAAGACTCATAAACCGTTAATGCCCAGCTCTCGCTACGCTCGGGCCCACGCTGTTCTTAGAAGATTTCTCAGAAACGCTTAGTAATAACGGACGCAAAATCCAAAACACCGATCTGCCGCTTGTTATTTCTTTATTGTTACACCAACATATAAAAGGAATAAACGAACTAAGTAACTAAGCTCTGTAAACAAATATTACAATAATAAATCGTTGTTACTTCTGACGATGTTTCAGTCTTCTTTCTGAACAGCGACCGATGAGACGATGACTGTCGTATTGATGCCTCCGCGAAAATCGAGGAAGTTGATTTTGAGCAAACAACCAAGAATTGATCGTTCAATCTTCAACTCCATTGACACTCCCCGACAAAAAACGGATCCAACCCTTTTTTCCTTCACGATCAATGCACGTCGACTTGGATGCCATTGCGAGAACCTGGGTCACACGGACAGAGCTGAAATGGAAAACAAACAGAAAAGCCAACACACCACAAGCATACTCACAGCACAATCTTACACATCAATGACGACCTGTGCCTCCAGATAGAGACCTCCTCTTGACATCTTGCAACACAGTCTCCACTTGCTAGAATGACTCTTGCAGAATGCAATGTGACCATGGCAGCACCTCACGATACTCTACGCACATCCTCTTATCTACTCATTACCAATTACCACTGAAATCGCTTATCACTCATTCTGCCTCAGTTCTAGTAGCGGTGACGCATGCGAGCCTCAGTCGTTTACACTCTTTCTCCCCGGCGTGTCGGACCGCAGCTAACAATTATCTCCGTGTGTATTTCGTTCTCAGCGTTAGCCTCCCCGGCGTATACAACCCATCTGCTGTCCCTAACATCAATCAATTCATTCATGGATGTAGAAGACTCGAAACAACTTCAGAAGTAATCACGACGAAAACTTTAACAAAATTACGCAATAACAACAAGATACGAAAACTACAAGTAAACACAATGAATCCAAAATACACCAATTGATATGACACACCACACGTATATACAAATAGTACAAACAACCTCGCCGATCATGTCTTGGTGGAATTCCTTTGAAGAATTGCGGGACTTACACCAGTACGCCTACAACCCTTCTCAGGTTGACGCTCTAGGTTGGAAAATCGTCGCAGAGTTCATTTGCTAACTTCCTTCTATCAGCTATATCCTCAAATCTGAACGGCAACACGCCCATGTCATTGTATCGTAGAATATAGATGACCAACAAACACACGACATATCTCATCAACCAAGTATAGAAACAGAGTAATTTACACCAAAGATAATAACATTCAAATAGTAACTTGAAACTAGAAATGCCTTTATTCGTGCAAGTCAATTTAACAATAACTCTCTCCTTTACACTTGGCTTATCCACACTAAACTGACCATTGATATTCGTCCTTTCAAACGAACTGATACTACCATAGTCATTGCACAAGATACTTGAGTTGATGGGCATCTGTTTCATTGTGGATGAAAACACCAACGATGACTGAGTGACACAAGGTGATGAACTTAGCGGTGGATCAGAAGCTGTTCTTTTTCGGCTTTCAGATAGTTGTCCAACTGCAAGATTACCACCACTGCTGTCTTTCACTACTAGTTCGGGTTTAGCACTATCATCTGATGATAGGTGGGCTACACGCTGATCAATTACACTGACTGTCTCACAAGTATGCACACCTTTTGGAACTGCATCTGCGTTCAATTCTACTTCACGTTGTAGTTGTACAGAACCTTTATTTAACTTAGCAGTAGTAGGCATATCCCTCATCTCATAATGATCAACCAAAGACAACTGTGAAGTATCATGATCATTATCACGAATATTCACTTTACCGTCAACTTCATCATTTTCAAACTCTTTAATAACAGAAGTAGACAATTTTGGTTCCTCCTCGCAAATCATAAAAGGTTTTATAACTTCACTCTGACTAGTAATACCTTGTAAACTTTTGGAGTCAGAACTGCACTCTGAAGCAGTAACTCTATTCTGTGACACTCTATTCAACAACGGCTTACCAGTTGCAACTACAGACTTCTTCACCACACCGTTATCGTCACACAATTCGGAGTCAGACCTGGAGTTTACATTTAGCTTATCACTGAACTTGCTCACTGGTTCACAGTTCACTTCTGTATGCACCTCTTGCAAACGTGTGAAACACAACCGTGTTTGTCTTGCATCTTGTAACTTATCTGTTGAGGATGTACTACGAAACCTGTTACACTCACTAGGTCTATATGCATTACTAGACATCATGGAGCCTTCTCGATATCCACCTCTCTGAGGCATATTCGTCATCAATGATTGTATTTTGCTCTCAGACTGCTCTATTCTAGGGGTGAGATGCAATAGACTGGAAAACTTGCTCATAGATTGATTGACACTATCTTTTACCAGTTTCAGGATATCATCAAACTTTGGCTCGATACCCTCATCCTCCATACGGGAGCTCATCTTCACCCACTTCCTTTGCAGTCGAGTAGGTAGACGTCTTGCTATTACTTCTAGTATAAAACTCGAGTTGAGGTCACTCATTCGATTCATCGAAATCATTCCATTCTTGTAAATTAGCAAATTATCTAAAAACTCAGTGAGTGCCTGGGAGTCATCCTGTAATTGACCACCATTACCCTTAACAGCCTCGAATAATTTCCCTGCAATCATCGAAGGTCTTCCAAACCTTTGACGTAATATGCTCATAGCCTCGTAGTAGCCCTCTTTTGGCTTCATAAACTTACAACACTGTATAGCTCTTGCAGCATCTCCAGTGCAATATCTCATCAAATACATTAACTTCAATTCATCATTTAATAAAAAACCACTCAACATGATCTCAAACTCCTTTACAAATTGTAAATAATCAGCCGGGTTTCCATCAAAACATCGTGGTTCTAATTTAGGGAGTTTGATGTTCCTATTATCCCTGAACGGCGAAACAGTAACATCAACCATATCATGTTTAACATCAGACACATCGTTACAATTAACAGACAAGTCACCATGACTTACTTTCCTGTTTGCATCCAAGACACTCTGTCCCTTCTTTGACCCAGGCATTGTTGAACTTGACCCAATTCCAAAAAGTTCCAGATATTGCTTGTTCAAAGAGGACTTGACCGGCACCAGGAAAAATGAACGGCGACTATCCAAACTTTCACCAACTGTTTGAATCCGCCAGATCTGTTTCCATCGTCAGAAACTGTCAGCAAAGTCTCATAAACCGTTAATGCCCAGCTCTCGCTACGCTCGGGCCCACGCTGTTCTTCGAAGATTTCAGAAACGCTTAGTAATAACGGACGAAAAAACCAAAACACCGATCTGCCGCTTGTTATTTCTTTATTGTTACACCAACATATAAAAGGAATAAACGAACTAAGCAACTAAGGTCTGTAAACAAATATTACAATAATAAATCGTTGTTACTTCTGACGATGTTTCAGTCTTCTTTCTGAACAGCGACCGATGAGACGATGACTGTCGTATTGATGCCTCCGCGAAAATCGAGGAAGTTGATTTTGAGCAAACAACCAAGAATTGATCGTTCAATCTTCAACTCCATTGACAAAGGGTATCTTTCTCGAACATGTGAGACAAAAACATCTCCCAGTTTAGCATGTGACTGTCAATGGAGAAGTCACACCACATCCTGTACTTATATTCATCTGAATGCCTATAAATGAGATCCTTATGGGATAATCCCCATCCAGGCATCCTTATGGGATCCATTTATAGCTGTTATCCTGTTTTTCAAGCGGCACCAAAAACCTTCAATGGAATTCCTATGAGTCCACGTAACGGAATCCACCCAGCAAAACAAGTGATTTTCTCTACTTTACACGAAGCATTATCTCTGCTATTCTGGTATACCAGCAGTGGTGTACCGCTGAACTGTTGAGAATAAGCTATTTTTTTCTAACAATAACAATTTCGCTTTATTCCGTCTTGGCAGCTGCTGCTCTCATTGGCTGTTTCAACACCCAGTAGTTGCAAATATAGAAAATCTGGGTTAGGGAGAAATGCGACCTAGAGAAAAAAGTTCCTATGAAATATTAAAATTATCAGCTTACGCCCTCTAATGTTAGCACGCTTCAAACATATAGCACAACGATGAACAAACTCATCCGTTGATTCGCTATAGATTTCTGAATTCTGGATACCAACACATGAACAAGTTCGCTCCTTCCGGAGCAACCCTAAATCTAGGCAATACTAGAAAACACTGTCCTCCTCGAATTGCAACCGTAACCTTGTAAGGTCACGCATTAGAAATGAATCAAGCGCTATACAACATTTAACTACGTTCGTGAATCTCATTGGATAATTCGCTGATTGGTAGTTAGTGGTGTCGAAAGTTTAACTTCGCCCCGAAGTCCCATAGTTGGCGACTTCAGTGCCCCAACAATTGACTGAACGAGCCTTAAAACTTCATCTTAAGTCAACTCTTTTGATCATAAACTGCTGGAATCTAGTATATCGCCAGCCCTAGTCCAACATGTCATTAAGCCCACGCGCTATGACTCATAGCACTTCTCTTTAACTCTGGACCCAGTGTTCTCCCATGGTGAGGATGTGGATCACATACAATATATCTCTCCTTTAGGAAGAAATGATCATTCTAAGCTGCCTTTCAAGTTCACAGCAGCAGAATCATGGGCCGAAACCCCAGCTCGATTAAACGTTTGGAAATCTGATATAAATGCGATCCATTGCTTACTTGAATAAACCGAGAGATCAGTAAATTGCTCAAACTCAGACATGAATACTGGAACAAATTTATCACATATGAGGCTTCTAAGCCAGGAAAGTTATACAACGTCGGTAGGACCAAAGCTGTTTCAGAAATCCGCCAATCAAGGATGAAGTTCGAAGCATATCCGGCTCAAAATGCAACGGCTTTAAGGTTTTAGGCATTCAGTGGTGTCCCAAACCTGACTATTG
The DNA here is from genome assembly GCA_944472135.2 of Trichobilharzia regenti. Taxonomy (NCBI): domain Eukaryota; kingdom Metazoa; phylum Platyhelminthes; class Trematoda; order Strigeidida; family Schistosomatidae; genus Trichobilharzia; species Trichobilharzia regenti. Next base: position 21,366,881 of record OX235266.1, on the reverse strand, counting down.
ACAACGATATAATCCAAGGAGATCAATAAAAAATATCTAAGGCATCTGAATGAGCAATCGGCTCACCACAGGCCTTCTAGTCTCACCAGTAATTAAATCAAAGCACTGGAAATAATCGTCAGGGAAAGCATCATGGCATATCTGGAAAACAACGACTTGTTATCCCGACCACAACATGCCTTCCGAAGGAAACTTCCATGCCTGTTAAATCTTCTCACTGTAAGAGAAAGCTGGGTCAGATCAAGGGACAACAGAGGACCCATTCACGTCATCTTCATGGACTTCAGCATAGCCTTCGATAAAGTTCCTCACAAAAGACTACTCATAAAGCCGGAAAGTCTTGGTATCAAAAGCAAGTTACTAAACTGGCTCAGGGAATTCCTCAAAGATAGTTCGCAGAGGTTCAGAATTTACTCGAAACTGCGCGTAGTGTAAGGCCACAAGGCAAGGTACTCGGACATCTCCTTTTATTTTGTATATCAGTGAGTTGCCTTTGCCCATGGATTCCCGGTGATTCTATACTAAGGTGACTTAAAAATCTGGACAGAGCTGAATGGCGAAAGTTATGCGCTCAAGTTGCAAGAAGACCTCAACAAATTGTCAGAGTGGTTCGGGGAATGGATGCTCCTGATCAATGTAACGAAGTGGGTAATGATGCGTATTAGGCAGGCAAGCATCAGTTCCTTCGAAGTATAGGGAATAAAACTCCTACCATTTCAGGCTCATTTGGATTTAGATGTCATAGTAAGTCACTATTTGAAAACTACACGACACCTTCTCGTGGTGGCTTCACATTTTCTCGGTTCCTTAAAAGCAATTCACAGAGCCTTTAGCAGACTCACCAGGGATATTTTTACCTCCTTATTTCCATCTCTGGTGATGTCAAGCCTGAAAAATTGTATCCTCACTGCCAGTCTTTGTCTTAAAGGGGATTCACATATTCTATAAAGGGTCCAAAAGAAGGCGACAAAAATGATTCTCAGCGTGACTAACTTATCAGACGAGGAAAGACTAAAAAGTTTAAATCTCTACTCCCTGTCATGACGTAGGCAGAGAGGACATTTGATCACAATTTTTAGAAATTTAGATAACGACTACGGACCTGACCTATTCCCTCTTTTCTTTCTCACCAGATCGGAGCACCCTGGAGGACATGGCAGGAGAATTCAAAAGCCAAGAATAAATCATTTTGCTGTTGAGTACTGGTTTTCACACCGAGTTATAAACTTCTGGAACCGACTCCCAGAAGAGGTGGTGACTGCAAACTGAACTGTATCATTCAAAAAGGGTTTGACAAGCATCGAAATTTACCAGAAAAGGATTAACATAAGCCTCAAGCCTTCTATCCTTAACCAATAAAACTGAATCTGAATGTGTGAACAAAGCTAAATCTTTATTGCAAAAGAAGTTCGGGTTGGTGCTTAACCTTGGGTGTGACCTTAGTGAAAGGCGTACAATTTAACATTTGTTCAAACCCATTCTGATTGCATGTACAATAATCAAACAATTTAGGCTTTTGACAAAGTATTATTTTATTGTTCTTCACGATTGTAATTTATAATATAACTGGTCGTGCCTGTAAAAATGGCGCGCATTTCTCGGAAACTTACCAGTTACTATGAAATATAAATTATTATTACTAGAATAAGCCTGTAACCGGCATGTTCAACACTGAGTTACATTTTAGCTTGACTAGTTTTAGATTTCTATTTTTGTTGTGCGACTCGCACAGTTTTTTTCTCCAAATACATAATAGTTACCAATAACTCCTTCACCAATTAGTTATAGTTAACCAAATGAAAAAGCCACCAAAAGTTCACCTGTTAATCTGGCGATTGTAAGCACGCATTTGTTCGCAAAACGAGCAACGAAAATCCCACAAAATATAGAAGTGAGATACACAGATTCCTAGTGCGCGAAAGCGAGAAACTTATATGAAAACACTATATGAGGTAGCTGGAACTGACAGCAGAGATACGCTGACAACAAGTAGAAATATTACTTCTACAAACTCAGCACCTGGTCCCGTCACAAACCTCACCATACCTCATACATGTATCACATAGCCTCAGATACCAAGCCCAGCTCCAAGACTTGCTTCAGAAAGGGAACGACCAAAGCTGCCTGCAGAAGAGCTGAAGACTGAAATGCGGAATATAAGGAGTGGCAAGGCTACAAATGCACTATGTTCAGAAAATCTGTCTAGCATAACTGAACTGTCAACACCGATTGGTTGCATACAATCACAGTTCTGTGAACTTACACACCTGGACATCTTGACCATAACCACAAACCCTAGCAAACCCGACACGGAATCGGTAACCAACGTAGACATCCTGGTAAACTTCATCACAACGGAAGTTATCAAAAGAATTGATAATCAGCTAAATGTCATAGTCTATAATATATCAGATAATAAGGGGTTGAAAAAGGTTCAAAGTACCTTACTTCGAGAGGCGAAAATGCCTGACTCCCAAACAAGGTGTCACAAGCTGAAAAAGAATCAGCACGACCACTGCTGTCCCGTACGCCGTCAGTTTTAAACACAGAGAGAGGCTAGGAAATTCATCAATTCACAGTCTATCCTAATACAGAATATGAGCTACGAACGAATAAAAGTCGTAGCAGATAAGACAGTGATTGAAAGGCGTGCTTACAATCACCTCAATAAACCTAATGGTAAGACACCGCAAGCCACTAAAATAGATAAACACACAGCCAACACGGTAGAACTCACAGCCTCCCTCCTCTCAAATCTCACGAAATCGGCTCCACAGAACACGACACCAGCCGAAAGGCCGCTTAATTATAATCTTACTCCTAAAATAGCCCTCCGCCCTCTGCCGTAGATCTAGATAATTCTTTGGATAGTCCTAAGACAAAAATCAATATCTCTTGTAAGTCGAAAACATCCTCTCCTAGCCATATCGTGAGAACTCAAATGGAATTCGGTAACAACACATGCCGAAATGCACCACTTGTTACGAAAAATCCCCAACATTTTCAAACTACTCCACATTGTAGGGTAGATAATATACAAAACTATGCTAACAACCAAATTAAAAACAAAAATAAGGACGTACGATCTACGGATAGTACCGACACAACTTAATCGCATACTGTTCCAAGTCACACTATAAGCTCGTTTAGTGACGACACTCAGATAACAGCCGCCAACCACTCTGGGTCTTCAAAGTATGCCACACAAACAAACCTTGACAGAATATACGGAACAAGTCTTCTGGGAATCAAACCGCAGTGCAACAATACATATAACGGAACCCATGTAAGGTCACTTAAAATGTCTCCGAGCAATAGGCAGATTAATAGGTCGTAGGCATCACAAGGTACCAATGTTTTTTATGCATCACATCCCTGTCAGCGCTAGCCAAAAAACTGGTGAGTATGTTAACTCTTCTGAACCCGTACTACTAATGTCGGCTTCTTATCGGGAGGAAAACAGACATAGGCCAGTGCACACACAATTATTAATCACATCCAATGTCTGTATAAGCATAGTCCAAATAAAGATTCCTACCTAACCCTCCAACTTACCAGAGCCTAGAACTACCTCATCCCATAGTGAATCCAATAATAAAACTCATAATTCAACAAAAGAAATAGATAGTAACTCGATAGACACAGGTGAACATGGTACCCAAACTAGTTGCAACACAGATTTGTAATGCCACGCGGAACCAGTGGGTGCCGATCCACACCTGAGCCTGATTGACGAGCCCTAATACTTGAAACACTACTTAAACTTGAACATCATTCATAATCCACCAACTAGTCTCCTTCCCAAAAAGAATGCGGCGATGTTTTATCCAAAATGGCGAGGAAATACATAAATCCACAGCTGCTGTTGTAAACTCTAGTGGGGGTAGGAGCCAACAAAGTAATCCATACAAAGCTTATGTATAATTCACATGGACACGGAGACTCTCTGCGGAATACGTCATAATCCAAATCACTGCCTATAAGGCGCCAATAAACCTGGACATCTATGATATAACGAAAAAATTCTGAAAGCTGCATTTCAGATCAGGTTGATTCATTCGATGGTAATTGTCAATGGAGTTGAAGATTGAACGATCAATTCATGGTTGTTTGCTCAAAACCAACTTCCCCAATTTTCGCGGAGGCATCAATACGACAGTCATCGTCTCATCGGTCGCTGTTCAGAAAGAAGAGTGAAACATCGTCAGAAGTAATCTTATGATTTATTATTGTAATATTTGTTTTCAGACCTTAGTTTGCTTAGTTCGTTTATTCCTTTTATATGTTGGTGTAACAATAAAGAAATAACAAGCGGCAGATCGGTGTTTTGGTTTTTTCGTCCGTTATTACTAAGCGTTTCTGAAATCTTCGAGGAACAGCGTGGGCCCGAGCGTAGCGAGAGCTGGGCATTAACGGTTTATGAGACGTGATTGACACGAAGAGACTTTATAGCAGACTGTTCCGACTGACTCTAATGCCAGAAAGAACAACCAAACTGTAAATCCATTATACATCAAATTATGTTTCATTTATATAATAACTTATCCATACCTGTACAATAGGTATGTTCCTGCATAAACAGTGACAAATATATTATTATTAAAACAATATTTATACATGCCTATACAATTGGTGTATCCTACATAGCTAGGAAAAAAATGTACCTTATTATGTCATCTTTACTAAATATGCTTATTAATCTTATGTGTAACTTATCGAATTGATGATGCCTGTAAACTGGCGTCCCTCATGTAAAAAATGAGAATATATTATTATTAACTCTCAATTTCACTTAATCCTCATTAATACTAGACAAAATACCAATGCTCGGGGCACACATGCTGGTATATAATCCCCAATAATTCTTATTACTGAATCCTGGTGTCACTCCAATATACGGGACGGGGAGATGAGCATCGGTGGGCACACACACTTTCGCTGTAACAGGAACAGTGGTAGTGGAGGAGGCTGCCTAATGTACTTCCTGAACACACTTACTGTATCACACCTAGAAAACAGGGAACTCGCTCAACACTACAAAAGTGGGGGACAACGTGTTATATTTGGGTGATAAATAGAGACTCCATTCGGAGAAAAGTGGAGATAAATGGGAGCATGCTGAGAATTTCTCCCTTTTCCCTAGACTCCGCACTCTTTTCGCTTTTATGTCACGTACTTCCCCCTTTTTAGTCACGATTTAGCCAGATTTCCCCCTACCACTAGCATCATTTCCCTCTTATTCGCTTTACGTCAACCAACCAACAAACCGCCACTAAAATAAAGGTTCGTTATGGAAAAGAAATATGTTTCAGTTGTTTATCGGGTAATGGAAATAATTTAGCAACAATTCAACAAATTAATTCTTTAGGATTAATGAACACCTAGAATTACAAATAATGCATACAAGTTGTCAATCACGTCTCATAAACCGTTAATGCCCAGCTCTCGCTACGCTCGGGCCCACGCTGTTCCTTTGAGTTTTCAGAAACGCTTAGTAATAACGGACGAAAAAACCAAAACACCGATTGGCCACTCGAGATTTCTTTATTGTTACACTAACATATAAAAATAATGGGTTTACTAGGTTCTGTGAACAAATATTACAATAATAAATCACAAGATTACTTCTGACGATGTCTCAGTCTTCTTTCTGAACAGCGACCGATGAGACGATGACTGTCGTATTGATGCCTCCGCGAAAATCGAGGAAGTTGATTTTGAGCAAACAACCATGAATTGATCGTTCAATCTTCAACTCCATTGACACTCCCCGACAAAAAACGGATCCAACCCTTTTTTCCTTCACGATCAATGCACGTCGACTTGGATGCCATTGCGAGAACCTGGGTCACACGGACAGAGCTGAAATGGAAAACAAACAGAAAAGCCAACACACCACAAGCATACTCACAGCACAATCTTACACATCAATGACGACCTGTGCCTCCAGACAGAGACCTCCTCTTGACATCTTGCAACACAATCGCCGCTTGCTAGAATGACTCTTGCAGAATGCAATGTGACCATGGCAGCACCTCACGATACTCTACGCACATCCTCTTATCTACTCATTACCAATTACCACTGAAATCGCTTGCCACGCATTCTGCCTTAGTTCTAGTAACGGTGATGTATGCGAGCCTCAGTCGTTTACACTCTTTCTCCCCGGCGTGTCGGACCGCAGCTAACAATTATCTCCGTGTGCATTTCGTTCTCAGCGATAGCCTCCCCGGCGTATACGACCCATCTGCTGTCCTTAACATCAATCAATTCATTCATGGATGTAGAAGACTCGAAACAACTTCAGAAGTAATCACGACGAAAATTTTAACAAAATTACGCAATAACAACAAGATACGAAAACAACAAGTAAACATAATGAATCCAAAATACACCAATTGATATGACACACCACACGTGAATACAAATAGTACAAACAACCTCGCCGATCATGTCTTGGTGGAATTATTTTGAAGAATTGGAGGACTTACACCAGTACGCCTGCAACCCTTCACAGGTTGACGATTGTAAGTTGTGGAATGTCCGGACACAAACAAGATTAACCAGCAATTACAATAATTGGAACTCACACAATTATTTAACACAAACATATGTACAAACAATACATCAAACGTGGTGGATTCTGCCTTGACGAACTACCCTTGAAGAACTGTAGGACTTACAGCAGTACGCCTACATTCCTTCTCAGGTTGGCGATCCAAGTGGAAGTCGTCCGGACACAAACAGAATTACCAACAGCTAGATGACAGATGATATCAATTCAGTATATACAATATGAACATATGTACAAGATCATACACCAAGCACATTGGACTGCTCATTGATGCGCTACCCTTTGAAGAATTATAGGACTTACACCAGTACGCCTACAACCCTTCTCAGGTTGACGCTCTAGGTTGGAAAATCGTCGCAGAGTTCATTTGCTAACTTCCTTCTATCAGCTATATCCTCAAATCTGAACGGCAACACGCCCATGTCATTGTATCGTAGAATATAGATGACCAACAAACACACGACATATCTCATCAACCAAGTATAGAAACAGAGTAATTTACACCAAAGATAATAACATTCAAATAGTAACTTGAAACTAGAAATGCCTTTATTCGTGCAAGTCAATTTAACAATAACTCTCTCCTTTACACTTGGCTTATCCACACTAAACTGACCATTGATATTCGTCCTTTCAAACGAACTGATACTACCATAATCATTGGACAATATACTTGAGTTGATGGGTGTCTGTTTCATTGTGGATGGCGTCACCAACGACGACTGATTGATATCAGTTGATGAAGTTAGCTGTGGATAAAAAGCTGTTGTTGCTCGACTTTCAGAAATTTGTCTACCTGCAAGATCACCACCACTGCTGTCTTTTACTATCAGCTCAGGTTTAGCACTAGCATCTGATGATAGGTGGGCTACATGCTGATCACTCACAGTGACGGTCTCACAAATATCCATAACTTCTGCAACTGCATCTGCATTTATTTCTACTTCACGTTCAAGTTGTACAGAAACTTTGTTCAACTTAGCAGTAGTAGGCATATCACAGATCTCATCATGATCAACCGGAGACAACTGTGAAGTATCATGATCATTATCACGAATATTCACTTTACCGTCAACTTTATCATTTTCAAACTCTTTAATAACAGAAGTAGACAATTTTGGTTCCTCCTCACAAATCATTAAAGGTTTTATAACTTCACTCTGACTAGTTATACCTTGTAAACTTTTGGAGTCAGAACTGCACTCTGAAGCAGTAACTCTATTCTGTGACACTCTATTCAACAATGGCTTACCAGTTGCAACTACAGACTTCTTCACCACACCGTTATCGTCACACAATTCGGAGTCAGGCCCGGAGTTTACATTTAGCTTATCACTGAACTTGCTCACTGGTTCACAGCTCACTTCTGTATGCACCTCTTGCAAACGTGTGAAACACAACCGTGTTTCTCTTGCAGCTTGCAATTCATCTGTTGAGCATGTACTACGAAACCTGTTGCACTCACTAAGTTTATATGCATTACTAGACATCATGGAGCCTTCTCGATATCCACCTCTCTGAGGCATATTCGTCATCAGTGATTGTATTTTGCTCTCAGACTGCTCTATTCTAGGGGTGAGATGCAATATACTGGAAAACTTGCTCATTGATTGATTGACGCTATCTTTTAAAAGTTTCAGGATATCATCAAACTTTGGCTCGATACCTTCATCCTGCATACGGGAGCTCATCTTCACCCACTTCCTTTGCAGTCGAGTAGGTAGACGTCTTGCTATTACTTCTAGTATAAAACTCGAGTTGAGATCACTCATGCAATTCATCAAAATCAATGCATTCTTGTAAATTAGCAAATTATCTAAAAACTCAGTGAGTGCCTGGGAGTCATCCTGTAATTGACCACCATTACCCTTAACAGCCTCGAATAATTTCCCCGCAATCATCGAAGGTCTTCCAAACCTTTGACGTAATATGCTCATAGCCTCGTAGTAGCCCTCTTTTGGCTTCATAAACTTACAACACTGTATAGCTCTCGCAGCATCTCCAGTGCAATACCTCATCAAATACATTAACTTCAATTCATCACTTGATAGAAAACCACTCAACATGATCTCAAACTCCTTTACAAATTGTAAATAATCAGCTGGGTTTCCATCGAAACATCGTGGTTCTAATTTAGGGAGTTTGATGTTCCTATTATCTCTGAACGGCGAAACAGTAACATCAACCATATCATGCTTAACATCAGACACATCGTTACAATTAACAGACAAGTCACCATGACTTACTTTCCTGTTTGCATCCAAGACACTCTGTCCCTTCTTTGACCCAGGCATTGTTGAACTTGACCCAATTCCAAGAAAGTTCCATATATTGCTTGTTCAAAGAGGACTTGACCGGCACCAGGAAAGATGAACGGCGACTATCCAAACTTTCACCAACTGTTTGAATCCGCCAGATCTGTTTCTATCGTCAGAAACTGTCAATCACGTCTCATAAACCGTTAATGCCCAGCTCTCGCTACGCTCGGGCCCACGCTGTTCCTCGAAGATTTCAGAAACGCTTAGTAATAACGGACGCAAAATCCAAAACACCGATCTGCCGTTTGATATTTCTTTATTGTTACACCAACATATAAAAAGGATAAGCGAACTAAGGTTTCTTACGGTGTTTCACTCTTCTTTCTGAACAGCGACCGATGAGACGATGACTGTCGTATTGATGCCTCCGCGAAAATTGGGGAAGTTGGTTTTGAGCAAACATCCAAGAATTGATCGTTCAATCTTCAACTCCATTGACACAAGTAGATTGTCTTGATTTTCTTTTAGAATGAAGCGTGAGTTCCGGCTGCCTTATGTACTTTCTGAACACACTGACTGTACTACAGGAGAAATGGGGAATTAAATGACATGCCTTGCACCCTATGGGTCAAGCTACGCTTCAAAATTGCTACACTGCTAATAGAATATATGTACAGAGCCCTTGGCACCTTCAGTGATTACGAGACACAGCTTGTAAATGTACTGGAGCAAGTATACTCTCTTCCATACGAACATAAGATCATATGTGGTGACTTCAACCTACCTGAAATCAACTGGGATTTATTAACGGGCAAAGCTGAGTTTCACAAGCTCTTAGGTACACTGGATATCTTCGGCTGGAAACAGACTGCCACCAACCCCACAATAGGTGACAATGTACCGGACTTAATATTCTATGAAAGTATATAAGTCCCCTTTCAATCTGAGTTGGTTCTCAGTTTTCAGGTAATAATATATATTTCTTCCTGTTTATGCAGGAACATACCAATTGTACAGGCATGGATAAGTTATTATATAAATTACACATAATTTGATGTATGATGAATTTACAGTTTGGTTGTTCTCTCTGACATGAGAGTCAGTCGGAACAGTCTGCTATAAAGTCTGTGTAGCACATAAAGAGATATAGAAATATTGTCTTCGCATTAAAAAAAACCAGACATCAGATGAATGTAATACGGATATCTGGGAAAAAAAGCTTGAAGTCAATTCTCTTATATAACTTTGTTGTGAGCAACACCCTTGGTTTGAAGTTTATTGATGTATTATGTTGAGATCAGTGATATATTTATTCCACTTTTTCAGCAGTCTTATCTTAGTTTTATAACAGGAAAGAAATTTGACCGTGGATACGAAAACTAGATAAGGTCATGTTAAGTTGTTTTACTGCATCAAATGGTGTCGAGGTCGATTCCAGAATTCTCCATTTGCTCCATTTGTGTCTGCATGGCGGACTGTATTCGTAAGTTCAGAAAAATGTTGAAAACCAGTTGCTTCTTCATTTCAGATCATGAATACTCATTTACAGCATGTTCGCCAGCGTCTTCAAATGGTAGATTTGGATCGTTCATGGAATTTGAGTGGTTATGATATAGATGGTTTGGAATTAATCCTCATTTCAGTTTAGATGCAGGGTTGTTCGACCTCGACCAGAAGATGAATAAGAGCAGCAGAATACCAGAAAGAGAAAGTATGTGAACATTAAAAGGATATTAATGTATATGTATAAATGTTTATGTCAATTTTATAACATATAAGTAAAAAATTACTTTTAATTATAGTTGCCTTTTCACTTTATTTATGCGAAGTCTTAGAGTTTATTTAGTGTCATAATGTGTATTAATGAGTCTGAGCGTTTTAGTGTTCTAATGACTGATGCGTTTTAGAAGTAATTAATGGTTTCTGGTAGGGGTAGTCATTGGAATAAAACAGTTTATATAGCAAGCGTTTGAAGGTTACAATAAAGTGACACGTCCTATTTCTAAGGGTAAACTAATCCTGTATGTTCCGTACTGTCTTTATGCATCCATGCTGCTAGTTTATTTATAGTTTAAAGATTGCTAAGGGTGTTGGAGTGCGTCTTTTAGGTGCTGTAGTAGATTAGTGATTGATTCGTTCTAGGAGTAAATAGTTTATTAATATAATCAGTAGAGTGAAACAGTCTGTATAGAGAGCGTTTGAAGCTTGTAACTGAAGAGCAAGTTCTGATATCTATAGGCAGGCTATTCCATATTTTAGAATACATGACTGTGAAGAAGTTTTCACGGAGTGTTAACCTAAAAGAATGAGTTGTCACTGTGGAAGTTTGGTTACGTAGATCGTAAGAACCTTCCTGTGCGAATTGTATGTCCCTGTTCCCTGAGAATGATATTTTGTGAAGGACCTTAAAGAAGAATATTAGGTTTATAATAAGTCGCCTTGTCCAAAGTGGGTCAAGTTTTAGGATCATACACCGTGAGATGTAGTCTTTCTTACAATCATAGCCTAGGAGTTTTGAGGTAAAATATCGTTGGATACTTTCCATCCTTAGCTTGTCACGTGTGCGAGTGCTGCTTATAATAAATGGACAGTATTCTAGTAGTGGTCTGACACATGTTTTGTACAAAATTAGCTTGGCTTCATTGTCGTGAAAGTTCCTGAGTATGCATCCTAAGAGCATCCTCGATTTTCTAGTCTGTGCTGCTACTTGCTCAGAGAATGTCAGGTCACTAGAGTACCTAAGGCCTAAGTCAACAACACTTCGGAGTCTTGTTAGGTTAGCAGATTGGAGCGTTAATTTCAGGTCAATTGAGGGTGCGCCAAAGCAGATCCAGCCACATTTGTTCAGATTGAATTGGAGATTCCATAGGGACGACCAAGCAGTCATTTTATCTAATTCCTTCTGCACTACATTCTCGAAGTTCCCTAAGTCATCACTTTGGAATGTATAAGCTACTTTTAGGTCATCCGCAAAGATGAATGGTTTCCCGTGCGTGAAGCAAGCGCATATGTCATTGATGTATAGCGTAAATAGGAGGGGTCCAATGACACTACCTTGTACTACACCAGAAGTGATAGGGCTAGGTTTGGAGGTTGCAGACCCGAGTTTAACTATTTGGGACCTATTGTTAAGGAATGATTTAAGCCAGCCTAATAATGGGTCACGTATTCCTAAGGAGTTCAGCTTATTTGTTAGCAGTAGATGGTCAACACGGTCAAATGCCTTAGAAATGTCAAAGTAGATGACAAGTACTAGTTGCCGTCTGTCACGACTGCTGGTTACGAAATTGAAGAAGTCTAGGTGACACGTTAAACATGATCTGGATTTCAGGAATCCATGTTGGTTCGGACTTATAATATTGCGGCTAAGCATATGTTTGATTAAGTTATCTTTGACTAGTCTCTCCATAATTCTAGACGCTATAGGTGTGATATTGATCGGCCGGTAGTTACTGACTTCAGTTTTCGAGCCAGATTTGTGTTTAGGCATAATGAATGTAGTCTTCCATATGTCAGGGTAAGTTTGAGTTTCTAGGGACATTGTGAATATTTTAAGCAGCAGTAGAGGAATGTCAGGGCCACCGTGTTTATAGAAGTAAGATGATATACCATCGGTACCGAAACCTTTTGAACTTTTGAGGGTTCTTATAGTTTGGTTAATATTAGCATAAGTGAATTTTACAGTACTAATTTGGTTTGGTGTGAGTGGAGATGGTGTTTGTGCCATATTATTAATAGGGTGTATATCGAGTAGCTGGACTGAGGGCTTAATGTAGTTACCTGCAAACGTTTTGTTGAATAGTTCACATATGTCTGCAGAGTTAGTGCATAGCCTACCTTTGTCTATGAGGAGAGAAATGCTGTGGTTTTTGCGATTCATTCGCTTCCTTAAGATTTCTGTGAGTGCATACACTCTAGCAGGACTGGCTACTGCGATGCGTTCTTCGTTTCTCATACGGAAATCTCGAGCTTGTGAGACGGAGCTAAGGGTGTTAAGTATTAGACCTAGAGTGCCAAAGTCATGCTGTTTGAAGTAACTTGTTGAGAGTTTCTTCAGTTTCATACGATCCTTTGGTTTTATGAATGACTTTCTGTGTGGGGAAACCTTTAGTGTTTGTAGTGGAATGACAGCATCTAAGCATGTGTTAGTGTTATGGTAGAAGATGGTTAGGGCTCTCGAGAGGTCATCAGTAGTGAAGTATTCATCCCATTCGGAGGATCTTAGCATTGATTCTACCAAGGCCCAGTTTGCCTTACTATAGTTCCTATATATTACTTGTTGTGAAGTGGAGGTATGAGCTGCATTGCTACTCAGCGGAATTGGCAGTGCACACATCACTGTTTTGTGGTCGCTCCCTGGAAACTCAGAACCTACTAGCGTTGAAAGGGGGCTTATATTGTGGCAGAAGATTAAGTCTAGTACGTTGTTACCTCTTGTGGGAGTGGTGACAGTTTGTTTCCAGCCAAGTATATCCAGTGTGCCTAAGAACTTATCAAATTTAGTTGGGCCTGTGGGTATATCCCAGTTGATTTCAGGTAAGTTAAAGTCCCCACATAGGATCTTATGGTCGTATTGTAAGTCGGATAAATGCTCCAGAGTATTAATAAGTTGGGTCTCGTAATTACTAAAGGTGCCAGGTGCTCTGTAGGTGCATCCAATTAATGCTGTTACGTTATTTAAGTGTACATTAACCCATAGAGTCTCAGGCATGTTAAGTGTACTACTTTCTAGCTGTGATACAGTAAGTGCATTCAGAAAGTACATGAGACAACCCCCTCCCTTACCACCTTCCCTGTCACACCGAAAGTGTGTGTAGTTATCTAAGCTTATTTCTTCATCCAAGATGTTCGAATGACACCAAGATTCAGTGATGACAATTACAGGGGGTTTGTATATTACTGTGAGTGCTCTGAGCATCGGCAATTTATTTAGAACAGATCTAGCATTTATGAGGATTAGGTAAAGATGAGAGTTGAAGTAGCATTTGAAGTATTTAAGTTCGTTAGTCAACCCCGAATATGGTTCAGCACACAGTAGTTCTGCTTGACATGATGATCCTATGTTAAGAGGAGTTCCAGCATCATGCTCACCTATGTCTATCGAGTTGGTGTGTGCTGTTTTCGGTGGAGAATTAGGAGTTGGAGTACTGGATTTGCTATAGACCAAGGAATTTTTATTTTTAGTTAGGTTACAGAAGTGGGTAGGGTTCTTTATTTGACCTATATTTGTGCAGGTGTCAAGTGTGCCTAATGGATACGTGTGCACTAGACCGTTCCTGTTTTCATGCAAGGAGGGAGCCAGCTCTAGTGGTTTAGGAGTGTCAACATCCCTACCAGCTGTTTTTTCAACGCTGACAGGGACGCGGGGGATAAAAAATGATTGGATCCTTTTGATGACCATGGCTTATTATTCCACCTATTGTTTGATGCTAGTTGTGTCCTTGTGTGGGTTTCATGTGTACTGCATTGTGGGTTAGTTCCCAGCAGACTTGTACCATATATCCGGTCAAAATTTGTTTGTGTGCCATACTCTGAAGACCCTAAGTTGTTGATATCCGAGTTCTGACTATTACCACTTGTACTATTGAGGGTGACATTGTTGTGACATTGGATATCAGTGTGTGCCATGGTGCGATTAAGCACGTTGTGGGTGCTAGTACTATTGACCGTGGGAAGTGTGGGTTTATTTAAGCTGCCACTGTTTTTGTTGGTATGATTTAGGGGCATATTTTCCTTACCTTTAGCAATGAAGTTATGGCTAGGAGATGACAAAGTCGAATTTCGGGGGTTTTTGACTTTTTTTCTGGGGTTATTTAATGGCATTTTAGATTCTGCGGTGATGGGTGGTGTGGTTCTGTTATTTATTTGCTTACAGTGTAGTGGCCTTTCAGCTGGTGTTGCACTCTGATGGGATAATTCTGTGTGTTTTGAGAGGGGTGATGCGGTGGGGTCTACTGTATCTTTCACAGGGTTGGGAATAATGGCTGCTTGCAATGTCCTATTACCTGTTTCACAATTAGTCTTAGTGAGATAGTTGTGTGCGCGCCTCTCTATGACTGTTTTGTCCACCCCGACCTTTATATGTTTGTAGTTTTTGGCTTGCGATAGGGTGTGTTGGGAGTGGATGAATTTTCTTGTCTCTGCCGGTGTTTCGAACTGAAAACGAATAGGACAACACTTTTCATGTTGACTCTTCTTCAGCCTATAGCACTTAGTCTTGGAGTTAGGCATTTTCGCTTCACTAAGTAAGATGCGCTGTACCTTTTTTAGTGCCTCATTGTCCGGAACGTTGTAGACAATAGCACTCAGTTTTGCGTCGAGTCGTTTTGTTACTTCTGTGGTAACAAAATTAATGAGGTTATCTACCCTAGTTACCGATTCTGTGTCAAGCTTGTTAAGATTTACAGTTTTCATGAGGATAGTTAGAGGTGTCAATTCACAGACCTGCGATCTGATATCACTGATCTGATCTGATAGTTTGGATATCTCGGTATCGGTTTCGATGTTTCCAGCATTTACTGACTTACTGTTTTTTATTTCCCTTAACTCAGCCTTAAGTTCACCTATAGACAACTTTAGAAGTTCTATTTCTGAAGATAGTGCAGAAGAAGAGCTTGATGGCTGGAGTTTTTCGATAAGCACATAAGGTGAAGGGAGGGGTTCTGTATGAGCAGAGGGTACTGAATTTTTAGGAGTAGTGCTAATACTAGCTGTCAGTACAGTTTTATCCTCAGTTCCAGCTCGACGCTTACGGCTTACAAGTGAGTTGTGTGACTCATTATAGCCGTTTGTAGGGGGTGTGTTGCTTGATGTAGCTATCAAGGACGTTATATTAGACACCAGTTTTACAGGGGAATGGGTTCGTCGCTTTTTACTTTGATTAACCATAACTATTAGAAATGAGAGTTAGTGGTTACAAGTATGGAAGTGGTATAGTACTTGTGCAAGTATTACAACAAGATAAATTTTATGTAACGAATCACGTAAAAATGTAACGCAAACGTTGAACGTACCGCGATACAGATATTGTGGGGAACTATATTAAGGCAAACTGGGCTTTCGTAGAATCGATGCTAGGATCCTCTGAATGGGGCGAATACATCACTACTGATAACCTCATGAGAGCTCTGAACACCTTCTGCTAGAACTCAAAACATGCTTAGATGTTGCCATTCCACTCCGAACACTAAAGGTTACCCCGAATAGGAAGTCATTTATAAAACCAAAGGATCGTATGAAACTGAAGAAACTCTCAACAAGTTACTTCAAACACCACGACTTCGGCACACCATGGTCATTACTAAACACCCTTAGCTCCATCTCACAAGCTCGAGATTTTCGTAAGAGGAACGAAGAACGAACCGTGGTAGTCAGTCCTGCTGGAGCGTATGCTCTCACAGAAATCCTAAAGAAGCGATTAAATGGCGAAAATCACAGCATTTCTCTCCTCATAGACAAAGGCAGGCTATGCAGTGATTCTGCAGACATGTGTGAATTATTCAACAAAACATTCGCAGGTAACTACCTTAAGCCTACAGTCCCGTTACTCGGTATACAGCCTGCTGCTAATATGGCACAACTTCCATCTCTACCCACACCGAAATAAATAAATGCCGTTGAACTCACTTATGCTAACATTAACCAAACCAATAGAACTCTCAAAAGCTCGATGGATTTTGGTACTGACGGTATATCATCCTATTTTTATAAATATGGTGGCCCTGACATCACCTTACTGCTGCTTAAAATTTTCACAATGTCCTTAGAAACCCAAACTCACCCTAATATATGGAAAACAACATTTATTATACCTAAACACAAATCTGGCTCGAAAAAAGAAGTCAGTAACTACCGGCCGATCAATATCACACCTATAGCGTCTAGAATTATGGAGAGACTAGTCACAGATAACTTCATCAAACATATGCTTAGCTACAACATTTTTAGATTTTTTTTAGATTTTTAGATTTACAGCTTGATTCCACACTGTATTTTCGGTACAAGTATGGAATTTTCAGCATGGATATCGGTAGCCCAAATTTCGCAGGCCGACCACAGGCGACAACTAGTACTTGTCATCTACTCTGATATTTCTAGGGTATTTGACTGCCAAAACATAAGCTGAACTCCTTAGGAATACGTAACCCACTACTAGGATGCCTTAAATCATTCCTTAACAACGGGTCTGAAATAGTTAAACTTGGGTATGAGACACCCAAACCTAGACCACTCACGTCTGGTGTAGTACAAGGCAGTGTCATTGGACACCTCCAATTTACACTACATATCACATGGGATACCATTCATCTTTGCAGATGAGCTAAAAGTAGCCTCTACATTCTAATGTGATGACCTAGGGTTGTCAACGTCCCGGTCTAACTACAATGGACCTCACGCTGTCCTTGAAAGACTTTCAGAAACTATGCGTAATAACTAACGCGAAAAACCAGAACGCAAATTGGTGACTCAGGAACCTTTTATTCTTGCACCAATGCAGAGTCAACCATTAATTTTAACAAAATTACGCAATAACAACAGGGTACGAAAACAACGAGTTAACACAATTAATCCAAAATCACAAACTGATATGACACACCACACATATATATAGAAACAGTACAAATAACCTCGCCGATCGCGTCTCGATGAAATTCCTTTGAAAAATTGCAGGACTTACACCAGTACGCCTACAACCCTTCTCAGGTTGACGATTGTAATTTGTGGAATGTCCGGACACAAACAAGATTTACCAACAATCACATTAAATGTAACTCACACAATTATTTAACACAAACATATGTACAATCAATACATCGAATGTTGTGGATTCCGGCATGACAAACTACCCTTGAAGAACTGTAGGACTTACAGCAGTGCGCCTACATCCTTCTCAGGTTGGCGATCCAAGTGGAAGACGTCCAGATACAAACCAAATCACCAACAGCTAAAAGACAGATGATACCAATTCAGTATATACAATATGAACATATGTACAAAATCACACACCGAGCACATTGGACTGCTCATTGATGCGCTACCCTTTGAAGAATTATAGGACTTACACCAGTACGCCTACAACCCTTCTCAGGTTGACGCTCTAGGTTGGAAAATCGTCGCAGAGTTCATTTGCTAACTTCCTTCTATCAGCTATATCCTCAAATCTGAACGGCAACACGCCCATGTCATTGTATCGTAGAATATAGATGACCAACAAACACACGACATATCTCATCAACCAAGTATAGAAACAGAGTAATTTACACCAAAGATAATAACATTCAAATAGTAACTTGAAACTAGAAATGTCTTTTGCTCTCAGTCTATTGGACAAAATGACTCCACTGTCCCTTATTATATAATCATCAGTATTAATTTAGGAGTAATATGACGATAGATTCTCACCCTGAGATAAGTAATGGGACACCATACTCCGTAGTCACGAGGGCTTCAGCCAAACTAGGCAAACGGGTGAAGCTGCTGGACTCACGCATACCGGTCTTGAAGACCAGGGCAAATATTACCCTGCTCGTACAGATTGCCCATGTCGCCACAGTCCTACAGTGAAGCTATGCAAAGTCAACCAAGTGGATGTGGCTCCACCCCTGTTAACACGACTAGGTTAACTGAGCCGAGTGGGAAAATTGCACTAAGTGAGAACTGCATAACACCCGTCCCCGTGGTAGGCCATGAAACAAATAGGAAGACCAAAAATAAACGTTCACGACGTCGCAAGACGACAAGAACGCCCTTCAAGAGGGCAGACGACTGCAAGGTCTGCGCTTCTGTTGTCGAACAAGCAGACTCTGCTTTCGAATGTAACTTTTGCAAGAGATGGGTGCATTGCAGATGCAACAATGGGGTACTAAAAGCATATTATGACTATGCGTAAAAACCCATGCCAATGGTTCTGGTACATATGCCTGAGTTGCCGTCCTGATGTAGCCTCAAGTAGTCCTCTGAAAACTAAAGTTGGCGCAAAAGTAGCAGGGAAAAATTTGAAATGTTCGACCCCCACCAATTCGGAAAATAGTACAAGCGCACGTAAACCGGGGATACCAAAATCCTCACCGGTTAAACTTGTAACTCTTGCCATAACCGCTCCAGACACAGAGGCTGGAGCACCACGGGTTTCCGTCGTTGGAAAAAGACCCCTATCGTCTGTCAGTAATACTGGCCATAGCACTGAGATACACAAAAATACCCAGTCGCACCAGACGAAACAAAATGGTCTTAAAGGGGATCACAAATGTGCGAGGGCCGAGCCTAAGCCCACGGTTAGTAGATCAAATTGTGTAATCCTCTTTAACGTACCAGACTGTAGCAGTAGTCTGCTGAAGGATAGGGCCCTATTTGATCAGGAACAGTGGTCCATCTTGAGTAGCACACTGGGTTTGGACATCCAACCGGTAAATCTATGCAGATTGTACAAGGGCAATGCTGCACCTGAAGGCAAACCATCCCCACTCAGGGTAACATTGAGCTCTACTGAGGATGTTGAAAAAGTGTTACTGGCTTCTCTAGTCCTTTCTATAGGGAGGGCCTGTAACATACGTGTTAAGCCAGACAGGCCGTGGAAGGAAAGACAAATGGCGAAGGAGTCGCCAGAGCTCATTCCTTCTGCCTCCATGGTTGTGCATGGCATTCCCGAACTGGGAACTGGGAACGCCTGCGAAAAGCATTGTCATGATATACAACAATGGAGACGGCTGGCATCCCAGATGGCCCCGGGAGAGTTCAGGGGCTGTCTCTATTTATAGACTGCCTCGACCCACTCACCTTATGTCAATTAAATCGCCACGTCTGTTAGTTGTCAAGTTCAGCTCCCAAGACCAGTTGACTACCGCTCTCCATAGATGGTACGAGACCAAGGACAAGGTCAGCAAACACATTCGCTGCTGCGAGAGCCGGCCTCGCACTCAAAGGAGAGAACAAAGCGTAGTAAAAGAAAATCCTCAACCCCTAGTCACCCTACAGCGGTGCAGCACGGACGATGATAGCCAGTGTCATCCGAGTGCTCCGACTGAACTAGAAGAAAAAAATGCCAACAGGCCGGTTCCTGGCGAATCGGCCAACTAGTTCGTAGGATAACTCTTCAACCGATAGCCAATATCAAGTCAACCACCCCCCAATACGGGGAATTGGTGAGACTGACTACCAGTTGCCTGTATAGTAATGTGAGAGGGCTAAGAGGCAAAATAGCTGAACTTAGACACCTACAATCACAACTGAACTCCAAAATCATAATACTGGCGGAAACCTGGCTAACCCCTACGGTGGCAGACAGCGAAGTCAGTATAAATGATGTGGTCCTAGTCAGGCGAGATAGGGACCTGAAGGAAGGAGGTGAAGTCGCCATATACGTCGACAAACAGCTCAGATCTGTTCACGCGATGGACCCTCCCCTCACAGAGCTCCCTGACTCCATATGGTGCCACTTCATCGTTGGGTACTGCAAATATCTAGTGGGCAGCATTTATCGATCACCTTCATGTGGAGCAGACCACAACCAGGTACTGCTAAATACAATCTCAGCAACTCAAGACATGGGTTATGATCAAATTGTCATAGCTGGTGACTTCAATGCCCCATCTCTTAACTTGGTGTCAAGAAAAGCCCATGATAGATTTGATCAAAATCTGCTGCTTATCATCAGGAAGGCTGGATTCACTGAAAATGTCAAGATGGATACTAGATAGGGCCCTGATGGGAAGTCTTCTAGACTGGATTACGTGCTCACTAGTGACCAGCTACTAGTGGAAAACGTTCAGATCACGACTAACATAGGTAGTAGTGACCACGCGGTCATAGTATTCGACATAGTCCTCCGCGAGCGCTTACAGTGGGACAATACATAGCCCTATCTGTGTTATAACGAAGCCAATTACACCAAAATGCGAAGACCTCTGTCTGAAGCAAATTAGCCAAAAAATGGACAGAGCTAACAGTAGAAGAACACTGGAGAGTGGTAAAGGAGATCATTCACCAGGCGGTCTCAGACACTGTTCCTTTAGTCACACTAAAAGCTAGGAAGCAACGATCACGGCTAACAAGGGGGACACGACGCCTTCTGCAGGCGAAGCGAAAAGCCTGGCTTTCGTGGCGACGATCGAAGAGTCAACCCGAACATGAAGTTTACCTTGAACTCAGGAATCGATGTAACATACGAGTCCGGAGCGATAGAAGGACATTTCAGGGAAACACCACCAATAAGCTTCTAGTGAACCCCAAAAGCCTATACAGGTTTATGTCCGAAAGGAAACCGATCAACCAGGGAGCATGCAATCTAGTGGGTTCTGATGGGAAATTTGTTACTAGCCTTGAAATGGCAGAGGCATTCAGTCTAGCCTTTCACAGGCAACTAAACAGTAACGAGGATATTACCCCCACAGAACATCAAGATTACATCGCAAAACCAACGCGCGAAAACCTGCCGGGTACATTTCAAATTACCCCGGCTATGGTACTTGCAAAATTGGGAAGGTTGACTTCGGGAAAGTCTTCAGGTTGTGATGACATCGGACCATCCGTCCTGAAACAGCGTTGAGAAAGTCTCTGCCAACCCCTAAGTGATCTGTTCCAACACTCCCTTGATGTAGGGAAACTTCCATGTGAATGGAAACGAGCAATCCTATCCCCTATCTTCAAGGGTGGTGACCGGCAGAATGTGACCAGTTACAGACCAATTGCTCTACTTCCAGTGATATCGAAAATATTGGAAAGTCTCATTGACGACCACATGAGAAAATACTTCGACGGGACTAACCTTCTTCACGAAGCACAGCACAGTTTCAGGAGGGGAAGATCCTACGTGACGGGGCGTTGATAAGGCATATCCCCTATTTGAAGTGGCGCCTCTGGCTTAACCTTGACGGCATTTGCGCGGCTTCATTGATTCGAGTTGGAGCTAGACGTCCAGCAAACGCAGTAGACGCGATTTCGGTGCTTATTTTGCTCGTGTTGGATGAATTTATATGAAAATTATTGTTCGATATTGTTCTTGAGCATTTACTGATTGCTTGTGTGACAGGACGCTTAAATACATGGTTCATGCAGTGATTTTTGGCAGGCCTAATAAGCTTCGCGTACATTTCAACGACTGTCATTCGATAAATTTCTTTGCAGATTGGCGGAAACTTGTACTCGATCCCAAATTTCCCTATCAGCTTTTGTGCAGTACCTATTACTGCTGCAGGAACCGAAGAATATGGTTGACATCAAATTTGTGCACCCTTCCGCACTTTTGTGTGGTGTTTTGATAGCTGAAAGTCAATAGAATGCATAGATACAAGCGAAAATTAGTGTTCACAAATGGGCAGAAACTGCAATATGTTTTACGATAACTTACAACATCCAGTGTTTTCTGCCAAAATTTTTAAATGAGTTAAATGCACACTGCAACATTTTAGTAACTTGGTGGATTTCAATACCATCCTCGTGATCAGGTACGTAAAGACATCTGACGTGTGCGTCACTTTGTCCTATTAGTGAGTTTGGTTTCATAAACTTCCGATTTTTGTTATTGTCCTGACGCCACATTATTCGCGCTTGTTCGAAGTTAATTCACAAAATTTTTTTAAAACCACGTAGAAGTAGTGTCCGACATCTCTTAAAGCTATGGACGTAAGGTTTAGAAGTGGTTGCTGTATCCATTTAGGGAAGGCTCATCGATTTCTGCAAGTAAGGGCTACGCATCATATTCCTAAATGCCTCCAGAAGCAACAGAATCTTCAGAAGTTATTAATGGGGTCCCAGCTCCTCTATTTCGAAACATATTATAGGGACAGGACATAAAACTGGCGTTTGCACATTTTTTAAACCTATCTGTAAAACGTGTTTGGATTGCATCCTAAAGTTTGTGGAAGCCGAAGTGTGATTAGGAAGTTTAAACCACTTTTGTGAATTCCAAGACTATTCGTCATCACACGAAACCTTCTTTGTTAAACTTCGTTTTGATACTAGTCAGGGTAGATGTACTAGTCTCTCTGATATTTGGTTTAGTGATCTTCATTGTTATTTTGACCTCCAATATGTGGTTTTAATTCCACCTAAATTTATTTTCTAGACTTTTAACTGTATTAATCTCATATGTATTCCTATAACAAGTCCATGCGTGACCAGATTGTCCAAAATGTGTTGCACAAATACAACACTACACGACTCAGACAAATTACGTCTTCTTATTACTTCGTCTAAATATCCACTTGTGTCAAAAATAGTGACTGATGTAATCGCACATCGATATAAACTTTCATTAATTCTTACTGTGCTATCTCGTTAATATTATATTGGTAGTCATATTCATGTATACATCCTGTGAACCCTTGTTTTCTTTTTTAGATAATCTGTAGTCCCAGTGACCTCGTGGGATTCGTTGCTGAAGAAAGTGGTTTCCAGTACCGTTGATTTTGTATTTTGTGTCGAATCACTAATAAATGTATTCTCTATACCTCAAATAGACATTCTACTTGTTAATAGTCACTACTAACTTTATAGAATGTTGTGAGCTACAGAGTTATGGGGTTAGGGTCATGTGTTGTATTGAGTAGCGCGTTTAGAAAATACGTCCGCCCCTGAGGAATATTGTCGTCAATATGGAGTACATTCTCGTGATAAATCTGTTAGCAGTAATTATTATCAGTACCTATATTTCGTATGGATGGTATATAACGAAACGTACTAATTCAGTAGTCAAAGGTTAGAAATATCCGTTAAAATTGAAACAGGTGCTCATGTAAGGGAAAACTGATTAATCGAAAGTTGAAACATCACGTAAGTGATAAAGTTTATAGCATTGTTTACATGCGAATAGTTAAGGTTATTTATTTAGAAATGATGGTAACTCGTTGATGGTTTAAGGGATGTTCTGTTTGATAGGAAATAGATGGGACATTGTAACTGAAAAACAGTGTAACTGGATAAGCAACATCAGCTGGCCAGTATACACATATTTTGAAGTAAAACACGATCGGGTAAAGTATTTCGAAGACAGGAGTAGAGCAGTCTTCTGGAACTATTAATTTAGTGAGCAATTAAATTTGTCTTTGAATTAAGACTGAAAGTAAGCGGCATATTGGTAAGCTAAACGATTATCATTATTCGGTTTCGTTAGAATAAGTATCCGAGTACTGTTTCACTCATCATTCTGTCTTTTGAATAACTTAGTAACATGGCGTTTACTTTCGGATCCAAATTACTAAGTAAAGGTTAATATCCCTAAGATTAAATTGTCGCCAAAGTAAGTAAATATGTTCATTTCTAGAAAATACTAAGGTTTGGAGTTATTTTTTGCTACCACAACACCAGGTGACTCACCAATTAGTCACAAAGTAAAACTAGATCTGTCAAAGAGAGTCTGCTCCTGACTTCTAGGTTTCGTGAAGGTAGAACTATATACATAGGTTAATAGGATTAGACGCATGATGTCAATTCGAAACTAGGTAATTACGTTTCGCAGCTACAGAAAACACCACGTTACAATCTATTCCTTTAATCGTGTCAATCAATGTGACATCAATTAAGACTAGAGAAGGAACACCACTGGTTTTCACAAAATCCATTTGTGTTCCTTAATATAATGTACATTCCGTAATTATAGGCAAACTAGGAAACGCACCAAGTCATCACATATACGAACAATAATTAATTTAAAGGAATGCCTACTCGATATGGTCCAGAGTTCATGTGAAGTGACACATGCCTACATCTGAAAGTGCGTGTGTAAGGTATCGCATTTCGTCAGCCTTTCGTCTAAGTGACTCAATGGGTCGCCTCCATATTTAACAAATGCTCAGTCCATGAATTCTACTTGTACCTGTAAAACACAAAGAATACCCTGCTGGGATATGGTGCTGTGTTACACTAGAGTCCCTCAGTTTACAGGTAAATCACACTTAATATCAGTATTGCGGCTTTTAGTTGAAAAAGTCATTCGACTGTGTCACAGATGCTTTTGGCTGGATTCCTCAGTACCAAGTATTATTCCCTATGAGAGTGCATTGAAGAAACCCTGCAGGGTGATATTGAAGCTTCGCCGAAAATTGAATAGAAGCATTCCACTCATACAAGATGTATGCAGTAAAGAATACATTATTAACTCATTGCGCTCACTCCTACATTACCCTATAAAATTCTCTAGTTTGGAAATGAAACATCCACATATATATTGTGTCGTTAACTTCAGATACACACTAATATCTAAATTTCATACGCCTTCTGTCTCACTACTCCATGTAATAATAGTTTGATTGTTATTTCCGAATGCAGTAATAAGTATTTCATGGGCCACGAGTAGCACTTGGTATTCAGCAGAGGTATGGGCACTTAGTGATTGTAATTTAGAGAACTGATACGACAAGGTTAGCTTTTTTCTAATATATACGCAACTATCAACACAATGAAAAGATAATGACGAATTGTTATCACAAGCATTCTATTTACTATGGAGGGAATGTTATTACAAGCTAACTTCACAGTAACATGTACAAGTCTTGCATGTCATTGCATCAGTAATATTAGCACACTAATTGTATTACGGCCAAGTGTAAATGATTTAAAGGCATCGTAACAATAACTTTGCGGGAGGTAGATGTATTGAAAGACTGCTTGCAGACACTATGTATGACGACATCTAGTAGAATGTCTACGGAGACTGACAACCTGCAATGAGGAAGACAAAAAGGAAACAATTAGGAGACACATAAGATAAGTATTTTTGACATAAGTATAAAACTTGGGCACTGTGGTAGAGTATAACTCCATTATGGATACGATTTTATTTTGATAAATCACACAGTGTTGTACAGCAATATTACTTGGTGGCGTTTTGAGCACAAACTATTGCTCATGATCATATCAAGTCAGTCACACAACTTTTTGCCTCATTCATATACATGAGTATTTTAGTTAAGCGTACTACAGGGATAGAAGGTCACTCATCTCATTCACTTCTATTCACACTATTTCTTACGTCCGTGTTACTGACTTTTGGTTTATGTTTTCCTCTTCGGTGCACTTTATCTGGACAGTTTAAGGAATCGGGAAATGCATAGAGTACTTAGGAAACGGCATGAATAATTGTTTAAGCTAATTAACACTAGGTAGTTGTGACACTACGCATCTGCAGTGACAAAGCTGACTGACTGAGTTTTAACATGGAAATGAGCACAGAAGTGTAGCAGTTCGATTTGTGACGTTCCACACTTGAAAAATATTATATTTAGTTGGTAATAAGCAAAACATATTTCATCAGATGTGTTTCAACTTCGCATTTGGGCTACACGATAAAATTAACTAACTAATGAGATATAACGGGACAGAGTGTGAGAGTTATCTCGGGTAAGAGGAGAAATTATTGTAAGATCACTTTTTTCAGTTAGACAAGAACTAAATGAAAAAATACGATTACCATTTGTTGACATTTTGCCTATTTTTATCCACGTTTTAGCATTTCATTATACCTGGACTATAGATCATTCTGACAGACTGACTTTCAACATAGAAGCTTGCACACAAGTGCACCCGCTTAAGTTAGCACATTCCATGTAGCACACAAAGGTAGAGGAAAAAAGAAATTAAATGGAACTCTAATGAACATAAATGTGATGAAAAACAAACAGTCATATGGAAAAAATATAAGGGTTGCTCAGATATGTGAGATTACACAGAGTGAATGCATCTGTGTCATTAACAACGTTTGGAATCACATTTCTACTTAACACTAAGCTTAACCCCAATATTACTCACCATATTAGACTACTTAACACAGAAGAAAGGGTACAGACACTACGATCAAAAACCAGTAGTCTTTTCATATCTTCCAGTTTCAATGGTCACTTATCGCAGCCTAAGTGGACAATACCATCAGCATACACTAAGTTGACAAGACTGTTCCCTGGTAAGGGCCTAAAGTGAGTAACAGACAATTCGGTTAATACATTTATGATGAAAGTGAACTAAAATAAGGACGACAGTTGTAGAAATGAGCCTTGTACTACATCCTTCTTTGAAATATCAGTTCCTTCATAGTTTAGTTTCAGTAATAAGTGAATGGAATGCAGTCTACAGATTCATGAAATTCGCATACTGACGTACTACTTTCCTAGAATCCTAGTTGATGTCTCCTCAGGAAAGTGGGAAATGAGCATTCCACTTGCGTAAACTCAATAGGCTGTGAACTGCTGGCAATGAAAACGACAACAATTTTTGGTATTACTTAATTCCAAAAACGATCACATAATCTTTTATTCCGACTTCTGGTTCCATCAGATGAAATTAAAGGGAAGAGCTGAGAATAGAGGGGATGTTGAGGGTTAGACAGTATAGATTTAGACCATTTCTCGCATGAGTTTAGATGTCTTTTAACTAATGCATTAACGAGTTGACTAAATGGTACACCACTTGCCCTAATGACAACCTTAATACCTTGCACAATACGACATAGTCGTTTTTGAGTAATTCAGGAAAGAATAAGGGGGAGCAGTAAAGACCAATGCAAGAGTTAACAAGTTGTAAAAAGAGAGGTTGAATGATTCCTGACTGTCTTGACTACATAACATGGTAAGCTAGACTGAAGAAATCGACAAGATATAGAATGACCAAGAAAGACCAGAGGATAGATTTACTCCAAGGTATTTTATGTTAGACTTAGTTTCTGTTTCAGTGCCCTCTTTGATACAAGCATCTTGTGAACGACACAGTTCTTGCAGTTCACGCTTATGAGTGAGGGGAAAGTTAGCTGCCTGACATTTAGAGGGATTTAACGTAAGACCACGTACCTTAGACTACAGACAGGAAGCAGTTAAGTTTGCTGCAGTCACATTGTAACATGACAGGAAGTGAGACGGTCAGATCACCAGCGTATTTGACGAAGTTGCTCTCATTAGAAAGAGAAAGGTCATGTAAGACGAGAGAGAAAAAAGAAAAGGAGTGATAAAAATACCCTGAGGAACACCAGCTTCAGCAAGCGAGGCGGAAGATTTACCCTAATATACAGTATGCTGCATTCCATTTGAGAAATGATAATGCAACCAATCAACTGCCCAGGACCCAAGTTTGCACGATCGAAACCTTATTCAACTAAAGTCATCTAGGCGCTGAGTCAACAACAACGGCGAATGCTGAATGACCGAAAGCTAAGCACAAAAGTGACAAAGCACAAATCCAGTTGCAAAGTAGGAGACGAGTCCCGGGTGGAAGAAGAGATTACTGAAAGGTATCTATTTTTCATTTGGCAAAGAACAAGATTAAGAACTACACTTATCATTTGTTGAAATTTTGGAGATCATTTATCAATGTTTCGCATTTAGTTATGCCCAGACTGTGTCATTCTGACTAGCTTTCAGTATGAGTTTGCAGAGAAGTCCACCTGTTTAATTTACCACATTCCATGTAGCACACGAAGGTAGAGACATAAAACTAAATGGAAGTTTAACGAGCGAAAATGTGAGGGAGAATAAATAGTGACAAGGAAAAACATGAGTTGAATAGATACGTGAGATTACACAGAGTGAATGCACCTGTACCAGTACCAAAGATTTGCAGTCACATCTCCGGTAGTTCTTCCAGCTGACTGTCAACAATTTTATGAACCAATATCACTTTTTCATTTGACCGACCCAAACACATTTTAAACCTTAACATGTGCTGGCTAGCATTGTCCCTGGAGAAAGGCGATGGCTTTGTATGCCAGCACGTGTTCTAGCCATCTCAACCTATTCAGCTTCCCTACCTTGAAGACTAACCCTCCCCACCTAAACATTTATGCGTAACCTCAACAGCACTCGCCATATTATACTGCTTTACTCATGAGATAGAACGCGGACACCTATAATCAAACACCGGTATTATTTTCATATTTTACAGCATCAGAGGTTACTTCTCATAGTCTAGGTGGACAATATCATCAGCAAACCGTAAGTTGATGAGAATATTCCCTGATAAGTCTCTAAAGTCAATTACAGACTATCCTATTAATATATGTGTGATTGAATTGAACTGATATAAGGATGACAGTTTAAGAATTCAGCCTTGTATTACATCCCACTCGGAAATGTGTTTTCTCGGATAATTCGCAAACAGTATTCAGTGAATAGAAAACATTCTGTAGGCTTAATGAAACTCGTAAACTGACGCACTACTTTTGCAGGCACTATAGTATTTCCTCAATAAAGTGAGAATTGAATACTTCGGCTGCATAAAACGAGTAAGTAGTATCCTGGGAATACCAATGACTACAACAAGTCTAGGAGTTATGCACTACAACTTTTACTTTACTAAATACACCAGCAGACTTTACATAAACACTTGACAGATCAAATTTATACAGGGAGTCAGTAAGATTTAGTAAACTAAAAGTGCTTTCGGTTTCCACAGGAGTTCTCCGTGCCGAATTTATTCCTTCAAGGGCCTACAGAGATTAATTCTTCAATTAAATACCACTGGTGACGCGCGAACTTTGAAAAGGGAGTTAATTTTCACGCTCTTGTTTATGATTGGATTTTGTTGTGTTATACGCTTCAAAAGTCCACAGATTTAACTTTAAATCAGTTTATTCTGGTCGAAGTTAGTTTACGTTTCAGATCTGAGTCTATTAATTATAGGAAGTGTCCTTATAACATAATAGCTACATATATCTATCTTTGTGCACTCACTAGCTTTTATCACTGATTTACAAAGGTTATATATATATATATTTGAAGTTGTATTTAACTTTTCCTGGTTCGTTTTAAATAAAATACCCATCAAAAGAAACCGCTGCGGAAGGTCTATGTGCCAGTTTCCAGTGGATGAGGGAATGCAGTGTGATAACTGCAAGAGATGGTTTCACAGTATGTGCACGAACCTTACTCCAGCAGCATACAAACGCTGCTGCAAACCTCTAGCGAACTGGTTATGCAACGACTGCTGTAGTACAACTAAACTCCGTATTACAGAAGCCATAGCTACTCTTAGTGGGGCTTTAAAGCTCATGGACTGCAAGCGTCCTCCACCACAGAAGAATACCGACTATTGCTCAGATAGCGATGACGTGACTAGCGTCATTGACAAAACAGCACATGTCCCAGATGCGACCTTGCCAATAAGTGAGTGCTCTACAGCACAGAAGAACACCCACCATATTACAGACACCCAGGTCGCCCCCACGATACTGGATGAGCCCTCCAGTGACAGTAATGGAAAGACTGCCGTGAAGAAGAGGCGTACTAGGGGTCGAAAACCTGCAGCTCCAGTCGCCCAGGGACTGGCGGAACAAGCCTCATCCACACCGGTGAGCAGCAGACAGACGAACCCCACTAAGATTAGCGAGGAGGACGCCAATGAATGGCGCACCGTAGTCTCTCGCAAAAAGCGAGATAAGGATAACACTTCGGCCACACCGCCCAAGAAGGATAGAAACACACTTACGCCTCAGGGCAAGAAAGTCACGGAAAGCAAACCCGATCTCTCTGATAGGTCTCTCATTCTCCACAAAGTGGAGGAGTCACTGGCTCTCGACCCTAAGACCAGATTCGAGCATGACCTTAACTTGGTCAAGCCCCTTTTAGACAAGCTACTGCCACAAACAGTATCAGGCATTACTATACACAGCGTATACAGAATAGGTCAAAAGCCTGACCCTACAGTAAGTGAACCTGTACGTCTCCTCAAAGTCGTACTAAACTCTAAAGCGGAGAGGGATGCTATTCTAAGCAACTCTCATATTCTCAAAGGATCAGGGATATATGTCCGCGCTGACTTAAGCCTAGAAGACCGTGTCAAAAGACAGGCTGCGGCACTAGAATTAAGTGAGCGACGCCGGAACGGTGAGAAGAACCTTAAGATTAAGGGTTTTCGGGTTGTCCGAGTTCGCAGTTTAATGATCCCGAAACCTCTGTGGGTGGGCCGGGGAAGCACCAATCTGAATTAACAGTCTGCTACACAAACGCCCGCAGCCTGTTAAATAAAAGGACTGAGCTGGCAAACATGATAGAAACCGGAAACCCGGATGTAATTATTATCACAGAGACATGGCTCACACCCGATGTCACTGACAACGAAGTTAACCTGCCAAACTTCGAAGTGCACAGGGTAGACCGACTAAACCGCAAAGGAAGGGGCGTAGTCATCTACCTCAAGAAAGGCTTAACCGTGCGTAGTATCGAAGCACTCGCCCACGAAAGTGAGTCGTGCGAACTTCTACGCTGCAGACTTAAATGCATAGGCCAAGACATTGACCTCATTGCTGTGTACCGCAGTCCTGACTGCAGTGCAGACGACTTCCTAATAGAGAAGCTAGGCTCCTGGACTTCAAAATGTCGAAGTCTCGTAGTCGGTGACTTCAACGCCCCAACAGTTGACTGGTCGAGCCTAACAACTCCATCTTCAGTCAACTCCTTTGACCATAAACTGCTAGAATCTAGTATATCGCTAGCCCTAGTCCAACATATCATTAAGCCCACGCGCTATGACTCACAGCACTCCTCGTCAACTCTGGACCTAGTGTTCTCACACGGTGAGGATGTGGATCTCATACAACATCTTCCTCCGTTAGGAAGAAGTGACCATGCTGTGCTCACTTTCAAGTTCACAGCAACGGCAGCAAGGGCCAAAACCCCAGCTCGACCAAACGTTTGGAAAGCTGACATAAATGCGATCGTCTCAGCAGCCAACTCAGTAAACTGGTACATCAATCCAGAGTCCCAAGTAGAAGCCGCATGGAACCAATTTAAGCAACTTTACGCCCAAGTAACTGTACCCTTCATCCCTTGGTCTGTTCCAAAGGGTCGGAAACATTCCCCCCCTTGGATAAACCGGGAGATTCGTAAGTTACTCAGACGTAAACGCAAATGTTGGAACCTGTTTGCAACACTTGAGACTTCTGAGACCAGGGAATTATATACTACTGCTAGAAATAAAGCTATCGCAGAAATCCGCCAATCAAGGATGAAGTTCGAGACACACCTGGCCCAAAATGCAAAGGCACAACCTAAGAAAATTTTCTCGTACTTGAATTTCAGGAATAAAACACCCAATGGTGTCCCAAACCTGATTATTGACAAAGATACAATCGAAGAAGATCAAGAAAAAGCAGAAGCAATGGCAAACTACTTCTCCCAAGTCTTCACTCAGGAGTCATCACTGCCTATAGGATCAGCTCTGGCTGCATCAGAAGAACATGGGATAGATTCCGTTGACATCGACCAAGGCATCGTGCTCAACTTCTTAATGAAACTAGATGCAGGAAAATCAATGGGTCCTGACAGTCTTCATCCAAGGCTTCTCAAGGAGCTATCAGCCCACATAGCCGGCCCCTTGACCACGATCTTCAAGCTATCTCTCCTAAATGGAGTGTTGCCACGTGATTGGAAAGACGCCATAGTAACCCCCATACACAAAGGAGGATCAAGACAAAGCCCTTCAAATTACAGGCCTATCAGTCTCACCAGCACTTTAATCAAGACACTGGAAAGAATTATCAAGAAAAGCATCATGGCTTATCTGGAAAATAGCAGCTTGTTATCTGGAGCACAGCATGGCTTCCGGAGGAACCTCTCATGCCTGTCAAATCTCCTGACTGCAAGAGAAAGCTGGGTCAAATCAAAGGATAACAGAAGACCCGTTGACGTCGTCTTCATAGACTTCAGTAAAGCCTTTGATAAAGTACCTCACAAAAGACTACTCATGAAATTGGAAAGTCTTGGTATCAAAGGCAGACTACTAGACTGGCTCAGGGAATTCCTCATAGATAGGAGGCAGAGGGTTAGGATCAACTCAAAACTCTCCTCCTGGACAGCAGTAAGTAGCGGAGTGCCACAAGGCACGGTTCTCGGTCCTCTCCTTTTTATTCTGTATATCAATGAGTTACCTCTGCTCACCGACTCCCCTATGGTCCTATACGCAGATGACTTAAAAATTTGGAGGGAGCTGAAGGGCAACAGTGATACGTCCACCTTGCAAGACGACCTCAACAAATTGTCGGAGTGGTCTGTTGAATGGATGCTCCCGATCAATGTGGCAAAATGTGCAACCATGCGCATTGGACAAGCAAGCACGAGCTCCTACGAACTAGAGGGAATAACACTTCCATCAGTTCAGACTCACTTGGACTTAGGTGTCATAGTTAGCCACGACTTAAAAACTACAGCACACTGTCGCGCGGTGGCTGCACGTAGTTCCAGGTCCTTATGGGCGATTCGCAGAGCCTTTACAAGAATTACCAGAGATATGTTCACCTCCTTATACACATCTCTGGTTAGGTCAAGACTGGAAAACTGCATCCAGGCCGCCAGTCCGTGTCTAAAAGGGGATACACACATTCTAGAAAGTGTTCAAAGGAAGGCAACACGTATGGTTCACGGCATAGCTAACTTATCATATGAGGAAAGACTAGATAGTTTAAATCTCTTCTCACTGTCATACCGTAGGCAGAGAGGAGATTTAATCACAATGTTTAAAATTTTAAATAATGACTACGGACCTGACCTATTCTCTCTTTTCCTTCCCACCAGGTCGGAACACCTTAGAGGACATAGCAGGAAAGTTCAAAAGCCAAGGAGAAATCATATTGCTGTTGAGTACTGGTTCTCACATCGAGTCATAAACTCTTGGAACCGACTCCCAGAAGAAGTGGTGTCTGCAACCTCAACTGATTCGTTCGAGAAGGGTTTGGACAACCACAGAAATCTACTAGAAAAGGATTAACATAGGCTGCAAGCCTTCTATCCTCAACCAATAAATCTGAAATCTGAATCTGACATGGAAGAAATTCCATTCTTCATTACTACACTTAATGAAAAGAATCATGTTTTTTATTTTAAAAACAGGAGCATTCGTAATGTTTTACTTTATGTAAATGCAGTTACTTACAGTTGCACTAAGAACTCAGCGCAACTCGATACACGATAGTATATATACAAATAGACTGAAAAATAATGTCCTCCTTACCTTCTGAACAACTTGTCCTTATTCCAGGGTTACAATTTTTTTACCTATGAGCTTGAGTTATGTCTACGAAATCACAATATTACATCAGTTAAATCTTCCCCCAAAACCAAGGCCATTTGAAACCAATAGCAACATAGCAACAAACGTCACTGAGGGGATATGCAATAAAGTCGCTCGCGTGACGAATCTTCTACTAGCCTGGAACGATTGGACACTATCCTGTGACAAAAAGGTACCAGCCCACGTGATCATTCTCGACTTTGCGAAAGCATTCGACACACTTCACCATGGTCTGCTCCTTCACAAAATAAGCTAGGCGGGTGTTTCTGGAGCACTTCTCGCGTGGCTGAAAGATTACTTAGGCGAGGGAGAATTCTGCACCAAAGTCAATCGCATCCGATCATCCTGGCACACCTCGGCATCAGGGGTTCCTCAGGGTTCTATCCTAGGACCGTTGATGTTTTTGATTTTTATCAACGACCTCCCCTCCCAATTAAACTGCTCTGCGCTTCTTTACGCTGACGACGTAAAGATTTGGAGAGCAATAAACTCATCGGAAGACTCAAACAGATTGCAGGCTGACCTGCAAACTCTGGGAAACTGGGCTCTGGCTAACGGAATACCTTTCAACCTAAAGAAGTGCAAAGTAGTGCACCTTCATTCCGGTGGGTTACAGAGTGTAAATTACACCCTTGGTGGCCAGAACTTGAGTCGTGTTCCATCAGAGCGCGATCTAGGTCTTATTCTAACAGAAAAGCTAGACACTAGTGGAAATAACGCGAGGGATGTTGCCAAAGCTTACGCAACATTACACTTTATGCACAGACAGCTGAGAGCTCTTACTCCCGAACTGTTCTTAAGGCTATACAAGGCATATGTGAGGCCACACCTTGAGGTGCATAATATCATTGCACCTCCGTTACTCAAAAGGGATGCTAAGATTCTAGAAAGTGTCCAGAGACGAGCGACAAAATGGGTGATCGGCCTCCGCAACAAATCATATGAGGAAAGACTAAAGAAATTAGGACTTTTCACACTTAGTTACCGTAGGCACAGGGGAGACCTCATCACCGTCTACAAGATCCTAAATGACCAGGCCCACCCAAATGAATGCATCCTGCCATTAAGTGACTAAAGGCTTCCACGAGGTAACCCGCTAAGGATAGCACACCAGAGACCAAAGACTCGAGTGCGATCACATTTCTTTTCGCTTCGAGTTTGCCGTCTCTGGAACGCTTTACCGGCGGCCGTGACTACAGCGCCATCTGTGGAGATTTTTAAGCGGAAGCTAGACAATCATGCAGAAATGAAAGGTTTGTGTCTCAATGGCTTATCCTTATAAAACTTAAAACCACACTGTCAATGGATAAGCATACAAACTAAATCCCCACGACCTATTCTGCCTTCTCTCACTCTATCTTTTCCTTAGGTCACCTTTATTATTCCACTTATCTCAACCTATATTATCTACACTACAACCTATTATTATTATTATTATTACTATTCTGCTTTTATGACTACACCGAATGACCAACGGGAGTTAGATCAAACTCCATTCACGGCAGCAATGCAGTCCTTACATACTGCATACTACAAACCACATCTTGACCAATCCCCGCACCACTCCTCTTGGAGTCTACCAGAGCGAAAGCAGTCGAGTGGCTGGACTTACTACGCAGAAGCTCACCGAAGATCTGGAACCTCTACCTCACAATCAAGAAGCGAGCTCAAAGAAATCACTGGTTTATACTAGCTCGTAATCAGGATATTGGATCACCTCGATTTTCGACTGCCATTAACGGGTAAATTGACTAACAGTGGTCACAACACCATCAAATTGTGGACACACCACATACTGCAAATCAAACATAAGAACCCCCTGGCGCTACTCCCACCAAGGTCTGCCAGATCTACTGTGGGTGCATGTCGAAGCGAGATATATAGAAGCTCAAGGAGGGTTGGGAACCATAATATCACCATTAAGAAGCTAACAAAAGGTTGTTCGGTATTGGATACGACTATAAAATAAACTTATGTGCTTTTTACAGCATGAAGAAGTAAACATTAAGAAATATTTGAGTCTTCATTACCTGCTCATATAGACGTTGGACACTGTACTTCTATCTCAGTTTCATTATTTCTGTAGCACGAAAATGTAAAGATCTGAGGGTAGTTAAGACTTGGCAAATATTCAGTTACTAACCTTGAAGTGGATTGTAGGATGTTCGGAATGCTTTCACATTTACCCCACGTGTTTTTTTCTAAAAAGAGTTTGATAAATTCTAGGAAATCTATGTTTAACCGCGTGCAAGTAATTTTCCAGGTTACCGCAACTTTTTACATAACTAACGGATTATATAAAGGCTACCAAGTGCGGACAAAATACATACCGCAATTTCCAAATGGCTGGTTTCGCTCCTACACGTGGTACATTTGGTAGTGATCAGGACGCAACCGATTATATAGAAGATGTCAGTCTCAGGAGACTTGACATGTTCAAATCAGATTTAGACAAATATGACTGGCTGATGCACCTATTCGACACAAATAAAACAATGTTTTTCAAATTAGTGGCAAAACACGTGGATAGGATGATGCCCCTAATCTACACTCCAACAGTTGGATTAGCTTGTGAGAATCTGGGGTTAGTGTATAACAGTGGAAGGTTAGTCTGAAACGTTTTGAAGTCTGTAAATTTATACAGCAGGACATTTTTTAATTGTTTTTTCCCCTAAATAATTATTTTAGGAAATGTGGAATATAAGCAGTGTAAAAATTTGGGAGAAATTTTGGGTAAATGCAACGTTTAACTCCTACAAACCCCAAAATTTCCCCACAATTTATTATTTAGGTCTTTCATCCGGTGTATACTTAGCAATCACTTTTAGGCTCACCCGTTTTATGCGAATTGGTATAAATTTCTCACGATTTTTAGAAGTTTTTTATGAAACTCTAAATGCTGAATGAAGATTGCTCTTGGATTAGATTTTTTTTAGAAATAGAAGGGAATCAGATTTACCCTCTGCACTAAGGCATACTGAAAGCATAGAAGTTTAGCATTATATAGTTGATTTCGTTTAAGCACTAAGTATTTTTTTCAAAAGTGTCCATACATTATTCAGAGCAAATACAAACGGCGTCATGCGTCACCACTGTTTCTAAAGTCCTCCAGAATAAAATTTGCTCATCATAGCAAAATTTCTCACTAACACATAACTATTATATAAATAGATTCATACAGTGAAGAAATAGGTGTTGAGTAGCTAATTACTGTAAATTTCGTGTACCTGTATATTACTTCTGCTTCGTGCTCATGGTCAAATAAGGCTTTGTAAACGTGCTTTTGGGGGAATTAATTAATTGTTTTGTTCGTAGAAGGTGGAAAGCTGACGTGAAGATTGTAGTTATTAACTAGATTGTATAGATGCCTTATGATTCTTCTAGTTGACTTCTTTGTGCGATTATTCGAAATCAGAATTAAGAATATATATCTTGCATGACAGAGAACAAAATAGTGTCTTGTCGATCTCCTTATATGATTATATATATTGTTCATACAAGTTTATGCGTGATGACTGGACTACATCGACGCCTAGTTTAAAAATAGGAAGTGAAGTGGTAGAGCACGTTGACCGCTTCACTTATTTGGGAAGTACCATCAGCCAGTTCCAACGGGTTGGTTTCTGACGAAATCTCAGCACGAATACAGGGGGCTCGTTTCGCATTCGCCAGTTTACGCCGACTCTGGCGTAGACGAGATGTTCGACTATCGACCAAAGGGCGGGTGTACTGCTCATCAGTCCGCTCCGTCCTCCTTTATGGCTGTGACCGAGACATAGCCATTGAGAGTGGAAGACATGAAAAGATTAGCTGTCTTTGATCATAGGTGACTGCGTTCTATCTCCCATGTGAAGTCGTGGTATAATAAGGTGAGCAATATTGAGGTTAGGCGTAGAGTTCTAGGTAAACAGGGGAAATCAATCGACGAGGTTATGAAGTTACATAGACTGAGATGGTTAGAACATGTGTTACGTATGCCAAGCCATCGCCTCCCTCGACGAGCAATGTTAGCGGATATAGGGTCAGGCTGGAAAAAAGCTAGCGGCGGTCAAACAAAAACTTGGCACCAGTCAATGAAATCCACAACAGTTGGTCTAAGCCACGTAGGAAGGTGTAGACTTCCAGGCTGGGGTCCTCGGGACGGTAAAAATCTATGGTTGGAAACAATTGGTGACATGGCTCAAAATCGTTCTCAGTGGCGCAGATGCATCCACTCCTTGTGACTTATGATCTCCAATGAAACTGTTTTGTTTTTCTTTATTACTCCTTTGTCTCACACATCTGCTCACTGTTTCTAGTTTGCTTTTCTTGTACTTTCTTCTCTTGCTTCGCGTGCTACACGGAGTGTGGCGACTTGAACTTCCGCACATTTGTGTAAAGTTCTATGTCGAAAACAGACAGACAGACATGCGTGATGAAGTTGCAATATAGAGCTTTGCACAGAAGTGGGGCAGTTGAATTTTTTCACATTCTATGCGTCGGTAACACAGTGGTCAGGACTCTTACCGACCATGCATATGGTCCGGCGTTCGATCCCCATGCGACGCACGCCCGATACCAATTGCCGGCCTCCAAAATTTGGTCTACCGGTATCGCATGCTGAAAATTCCATACTTGTATCAAACAAACTATGTGGAGTCAGGCTATAATAATAAAAAAAAGTTGCAGAGAAGAGCGAAAAAAATAAATTCAAAAGAACTATGATGAGTAGAAATCTGCAAGAGAAGGAATATTAACATGAAAGGACATGAGAATTTGATAGCTCTGGGAGATTATCGAAACTGAAAGCATCTGCATCATTGTGAGAGACGTAATTGGCCTCACAACGTTTTTTTTATTTGGCTTTAATGAGTAACACCTAGTCTATAGACTGAAACGTTTAGTTTTCCAAACTAACTGGTTTGTAAAGAAAAGTTAAGACCATCAATTTCCTGTAACTGAGCTTATTAGAAAGGAATATACTTTAGGTTATACGGGTTAGGAAATCGTGTTAGTTGTTACTGAAGCTTCGTCTGGTTGTACTTGAACAGCTGAAATAGTTTCACAGTATGGCGATGTGGCTCGTGGCTGTCGCAATTAACCTTCAACCAGCTTGTCGCTGCTTCGAATTCTGGTCAACCCAATTCAACCTAAATGAATAGGTCGTATCGTTAGCTCTCACAGACTAAATGTTTCTTGTAGCCTGGTAAATGAAAGGCTTTTCAAGTTATCCTAATTCTAGAATTACAATAACCATTATGAAGTAGTTATAAGGTGCTACAAGTGCAGGAATGTTTTATAAAGTTCAATCTCACACTTTTAATGTTAATAAGGATTTTCGGATTGATTTTGGAGGGTTAGTTTGCAGGGATTTCGTCGGTTTCAATTTTGATCATGGATTAACATCATTTAGAAAAGCATTGAGAGGTTGGGAGTGTTTAAAAGCCGTCTCATTCTAAATCAGAACTCTTCGGCAGTACTCATCCCACCAGAGGTCAAACTCAGGACCTTTAGGGGGTGAGACGAACCATTTAATCATTCAGCCGCTGTGACAGAATTCTAGATTGTATTCAACTAAGTAAAATTTCTAAGTTTTTGGAACAATATATACACATACATATATCCGCCCATGCTATTTCCTGATCAGTTTCACTGAATTTTATTTTCAGAGGTCTCTTCATCACTATTAAAGATAAAGGTAATATAGTAAATTTATTGAAAAACTGGCCAAATAAAGATATACGAGTAAGTTTCACGTTTATATCATCATTTTTACCTGATTAGTCTTTTGTATGAGTTCAGTAGTGCGTTATTCTTCAGTTTGTTTTTTATCAATACACTAATATAAACGAGAGTACTGGTCATTCAACAAATGTAGCCTTAATTAATCAACCATCTTGAATATCCTTAACACAATTGCCTTGATGAATACATATGTTTTCAAACTAATTTGTATTTGGAAATTATGGAGAATATTTGTAGCTCTGGTGGGTATTATTGGTGTAGATGGATTTTCTGAGTAGGATGTAAAGCTTTTCTTATCGTTCTAGACAATATTTACAGCGATTTAGCAAGAAGTGAGAATTTAGAATTCTCTATGAAATTTCGCATTACTTTGGGTACCCATTAAGACATAGGGCCTCAAACTTTAAACTTTGAAGTCTCAGTAGCATTAATGTTGTTTCTGCGGGGTTCGGTCGTTAGTCGCACATCCGACCTTACATCTTTACCAGGCTTACTACTGGATAGGCTAGCCGGGAATAGAACCCCGATCACCTGCGTGATTTTAAACCATCCTTCTTCGGAACCACTGATGCATCCTGCGTATAATAGCCATCTGTCCTGATGGCATTGAACGTGACTGGCAGCTTCTTGTCGTTTGGTATTAGCTCTGATTATGTTGCTAACCTGATAATTAATATTTTGATCAGGTGACTTTTTGTTGTTTGATAAAGCTGATGTGTGTCTTTGTCTGTTGATTTCAGATTCGCGTGAGTAACAGGCGTCTAAGGATTCCTTAGTATTCTTTTTAGTGTTACCTTCGTCGAAGGTTTCTTCACTTTTCTAACCAAATCCGTGTCCATAATTTTCTGCATGCAGTGATGATATGAAGGGATAGATATCAAGTCTTGTGACACATAGTTTGTGTTTGTATATACAAAGACGATGAGGACGTCCACTTTGATGAATATATATTGTTTTTGACATTTGTTGCAGTTTATCTTGTAGGTGATGTTGGTTTTTTCTTCTTTCGCCGTTGCATTTTTATGGTGGATTGACTGGTATACGATATCTATTACAAAAGGTCTCAACAGTCTTGTAGGGATTTCATTGTGCTTTCATTAAATGATTTTAGGTCGGTCTGTTGGGTTAAGGGTAGGTATCTTCTGATCAAGTCTTGGGTGGGGGTGTCCATTTTTATAGGAGACGGTTAGAAGATATTTCTTCCCTATTCTGTTTAAGGAAAAAATGTCCCAGTGTTTCTTGGTTCCTTTGAATAAAGTATACAACTCTGGCTGTGTGTTGTTGTGAATGAGTATGTTATCTGTACGAATTAGTTTTCTGTATGCTTGTGTTTCTCACTTTTCTATGTTTGTTCACTTTACCAAGGTGTCTAAAAAGGAAATTTTATTTCCGACTTCTCTTGTAAATTTGACTAGGTTATGAGTGTTTTATAAATCGTTTGCTCTAATTACCCGACCGATAGCTGTTATCTCGGACTTGCACATCGCGATGACCCAACAGGCTACACTGGCTGGAACCAACGTTCCTGCAGGTCCTATCATGCCACGAAGGTTGTTAGGATAGCGATTAGACTCAAAGCAGTTACCGGGATAGTGTAAGAATCTTTCTTACACTATGCTGGGGGTCTGGGGGCGAAGTCGTACAGGGTGTAACAGCAGTGAGGTGTTTCCTTCAGATGACCAGCGTGCCAGCCAGCTATGCTGCCTCTCCACTCCTGAGAGAGAAACGGTTAGAAAAGGTCGACCCCAAAAGTTGTACATCCCAACTTACCTTACGGTGGTCAGTAACCGGTGGTAAGTTTACTAATACGGAACCAAATCAAGAAACCAGTTCATACAGGCCGTGTGTGACCGGCCTAACCCTCTTTCTCTTTCAGGTACCCGAAGATCCAATCAACTTCCACGGTGTGGGAAGCCGGGAAGTAACAGCCGCCCACACAAAGCCTTCCTAAGCATCATTCTCCTTTAATCACATCACATTCCTCATCTTGCTCTAATTATGATAGAATTACTTTTAATTCTGAAGTTTGAGTGAGAGGGTAGATAAATAGGAATAAATGGAACAAAGTGTCATAACTTTTCCCAGTTAAACTTATGAAAATTGTATGAAAATTAGAATGCATGAGTAAGTACCATGGTTAACTTGGTTTTCCACTGAATAGTGTAGTGTAGTTTAGGAAGGTAATATAAATAGAAAACATTTAGTCAGAGATTAATTTATAGCTGTCATAGATTATTCAATGGCACTTATACCTGCACTAGTTGGTTATGCCTCTGGTCTTTGGTGTTGGTGAAGACTGAGTTCTATCCGTTAAGTTTGTATACTGGTGACGCCCAATAGCAGTTCACTCTGAATCGATGGTGCATGGTTAGCGTCAATCAGCAGGAAACCCTGGACCTAGGTTTCGTGCTTCTTCGTACTTGCTAGCTAGAGGTACCTTGAAGAAACTCATTTTCCCTCTAGGATTTAAACCCACGTCATCTAGTATTACTGAAGATCAAATGGCTAGCAAGCAGGAATTAGCAACAAGAAACTCTGGCGCGGAACAAATCAACAGGCGAGGGCTGATTACACAACAAATATGTAGGAGAAAATGGCGTTGGACCGGGCATGCACTCAGGAGGCTGTCGAATGATATCGTGTGTAATGCAGGTCATTGTTCGAGCGGGATCCGAATGTGAGGCGACGAGTGGGTCGTTGGTGCGCAGTTGACGCCGAGGAGATCGTATGTGTTGGAGGAGGCGATGAGGCATTTTGTTGGAATCGTGGATTCAGCCAAAGAGGTTGGCAGAAAATAGAGAAAAGTGGAGGTATGTTGTTGAAACCATATGTTCCACTCGGAACCCTAGCGAGTGATAATACCTATTACTACAGCTAGAGATGTTACTGCTGAGCTACTCGAACTGACGACTCACTTCATTTAAGACTGTAATGGAATTTATTATTATTTCCTTTAATTCCTAGGGGAACATAGAGCTTTAGCCGCGCGTCTCCATTGCGTTCGGTTCTCCGCCAACGCTCGCATCCCGCTCCATGTCTGCCTACACGCTTTCATCTCCTCTTCACATGACCTCCTCCAAGTCACCCTTGGACGACCAACTCGTCGCTTCCCTTTCGGGTTCCACTCGAGCGATGGCTTGTCTAGTGATGTCACTTGATGGTTTCCTTGGAGTATGACCAATCCATCTCCATTTCTTCCTGCATATTTGTTTCACAATCGATTCCTGGTTGGTTCACTCCCAGAGACCCCTGTTGCTGATCTTTTCTGGCTGGCCATCTGATCTTGAGTATTCAGCGAAGACAGCTGTTGATGAAGGTCTTTATTTTGTTCGAGGTGCTCTTTATGATGCACCGAGTCTCTGATCCGTA
The DNA here is from genome assembly GCA_944472135.2 of Trichobilharzia regenti. Classification (NCBI taxonomy): domain Eukaryota; kingdom Metazoa; phylum Platyhelminthes; class Trematoda; order Strigeidida; family Schistosomatidae; genus Trichobilharzia; species Trichobilharzia regenti. Next base: position 21,323,975 of record OX235266.1, on the reverse strand, counting down.
TAGTAGCAATGACTTCACATTGGAGTTGAAAATCTAGATCTTATATTTCATGCTAAGTGCTGTTGACCACCATATAGACTTAAGAGTAACGAAGGCATGTCTTGCTTTCCCTACCCCTTTCACTTTGATATCCACGTCAATTTATTTATTATTTTCTCACTTATTCCTGTAGTTTTATCATCCTTGAGCTTTTATGTTTGTTTCAGATAATGAAATAGAGTTTTTACAATGGCTGTTGTCTCTATGTGAATGAGCTCACCACATGAGTAGTCATTGATTAATTGTCATCATGTAATCATTTTGCTATGTGGATTCTTTCTCACTATTGCCTTTACTCTCAACTGTATACGTATGCTTGATCCAATCAGCTGCATTTACTGTTCTAAAAATAGTAATGAAATAAGACCTCTGTAATTTATGTAGGCTAAAAGTATTCAACGTTTGACAGTTGTAGGCTGCTTAAACTAGTTACTATTAATATCTTACTTTATTTTTATTGCTATGTCGGCAGCACAGCGGCAGAATGCTCACCAACCACGCATGTGGTTTGGGGTTTGATTCCCGGCCGACGCCATTCTGTTATCTCGCTAAATGATTAATTATACTGGTAAAGAGGGAAAGTTGGTTATGAAGCTAGCAACCCCATCCCGTCAAAGTAAACACCACTGCTACCGAGACTTCACAAAGCTCTAGCTTGAATCTTTATGTTCCACTGGGAATGTAGACCGTTCTGACCACCGCTTCATTTAGTTGGAAAGTTACATCAGCTTTAGTGGACTGATTTTTGGCGAAATTTCAGCACAGATACAAAAGGCATGTCTGTGTGTGGCAGATGGCACATCTGCCAACTTACGTCATTTCTCGTGAAGACGCGATATCTAGCGTTTGATTAAAGAAAGTGTGTATTGCACAGCAATTTGCTCTGTGCTACTTTATGACTGTGAGGCATGGTTCCTAAAAGCAGCAGTTAGAAAGATGGTACTTATCTTTGACTGAAGAGGATTTCGTCGTCTCTCCCGTGTTAAGTGGTGAGCAATACTGAGGTTAAGCATATAAACCTAGCTAAAAGAGAGAGAGAGAGAAGTAAGCCGATGAGGTTATGAATCTACATCGATTAAGATAGTCAGGATACGTGTTATTCATGTCTAACCACCGCCTTTCTTGATGAACAATGTTAGCTGACATAGTGTGGCATGTGCTACTGATAAAATTTATCAGTAGTATGTAAAGAGACATTCATCAGAATAAAAAATGCCAAATCGCTAAGAGATAGATTTGACGTCAAAGAGAGCGAATGATTCAGCGTTGCGGCAAAACATGGGAGACCCGAAAAGAAGACAAAGAAATACAATTCAAACGGCCGAGGCAGCCCAACATGGAAGATCTGTGCAAATAACAATTTGCAGATAAGGTGTACAAAATTCCCTTACCAAGTCTCTTATTTTCTACTATTACAATAGAACTAGACATTTGTAAAAAATTATATTTGTAAAATCTCAGCGATATTGAAATGAGTAATTCCAACGTTTCGTTCGGCAATCTGGTTCAAACTTCTTCAGGGAAATTAATCGAAATTAACATAACAGGTTTATATATAAAATGTCTACTTACAAATGTCTACTTCTCACTCGGCGCCCAAATATTATAGAACTATTCTGTCAAATCTTGACTACAGTTCATTTGATTTATTTAGTAATCGAATTAAATTAACAAAGAAAGTATGTAATTGGCACAATCATCGTGTTTCCACTCTCCGTTGTCTGCAGCAGAATGCGTATCCTCAATTCGTAGCTGTCCAGTCACCTGACAACTTCAGTGGGTCGAATAAAGCAGCTCAATTTTCAGAAAGAAGACAAAGTAATAAATTTGACGGGGTTGTTCAACTAAACTCTAATCCTAAACACCATAATTTTGAAAATACGTCTAATCATAAAATTCTAGATACTAACAGTTTGGACAGATATGAAGGTGTGATGTTAGATGACGCATAGGAAATCCTGATTAATAAATAAGAATGGATATGTATCACTAACTAATAATACTTGGTCTAAGTTTCCCGACTGTCTATATCTACTTATGGAGACGTTAAGACATTGTTTTACAACTGTTTATCCGCACACACACATACACACTGTGTTTAAAGTGTTTAACAAAGGTAGATCAATATTTGTAAGTCTGAGGTCAAATTTCGATCACAACTCGTACAATTTAGTTTATTATACTTGTTAATATTTGTTTTATAAATCATGATTGGACAAAGTTTTTAAAAATGAGAGATGTTCCTTTTATATATAAACCTCTGTTATGTTAATTTCGATTAATTTCCCTGAAGAATTTCGAACCAGATTGCCGAACGAAACGTTGGAATTACTCATTTCAATATCGCTGAGATTTTACAAATATAATTTTTTTTTACAAATGTCTACTTCTCACTCGGCGCCCAAATATTATAGAACAATAGAACTAGATTGGAAAAATTGAAAACATTTATTTCCCTATACAAATTTAAAACAAGCGCTAAAGGTTAATAAAGCAGGATGATTTAATGAATTCACCAAATTTCGGTAGAACTCGTCAGGTGCTCACTACTCTACATACACGGATATATATTTACTTTTGAAATTACATTGGGAGATATAAGACCGATAAGCAAATAAACTACATTGAATTAGTCATGCAGAAAGACGACAGGTGCGAATGTTTTCTAGGTCATGTTCAAATAGATAAGGGGAGAGGCAGTATGAAAGATCAAAATTAAGATAAAACACATTACGCTTCAATTACATCACTTAGATAAACAATTAGTCATTAGAGAATATTAGTAGACAGAAGACAAGTAGTTCAGCGAAGAGTCTCTTTTCGGCGAATTCATTTTCATAGCTGTACAATCGCAAATATATATGGTTATTTTGTGTGTGTGTGTATACATTAAATTTGTCAAACGAAAATACAATTAGTAAGTTCAGATGAATTGGATGTTGATAAGAGGATAGTAACAAAAGTGATGAGTTGTCATAAATGATTGTTAAATAAGAGTTACGTAATGGCATGAATTGTTTGATGAATGAGTTGTGCTCAAAGGGTGTACATGGAAACAAAATAATATACAGAATTCCACAAGGGTTTTAAGTTAGAACTGCTAGCCACCATCCACCAATTGTATACTAGAAAAATAAGCATACAAACAGAAGTAAGGTCAAATCAAACAAACAAAGAAAAGTTAGGTCAAATCAAAGGAGTAGTTACCATGCGAGTAGAAGTGGTTGGATAATTTTCTTTTGTATGCACCACTTCTACTCGCATGGTAACTACTCCTTTGATTTGACCTTACTTCTGTTTGTATGCTTATTTTTCTAACTTAAAACCCTTGTGGAATTCTGTATATTATTTTGTTTCCATGTACACCCTTTGAGCACAACTCATTCATCAAACAATTCATGCCATTACGTAACTCTTATTTAACAATCATTTATGACAACTCATCACTTTTGTTACTATCCTCTTATCAACATCCAATTCATCTGAACTTACTAATTGTATTTTCGTTTGACAAATTTAATGTATACACACACACACACACACAAAATAACCATATATATTTGCGATTGTACAGCTATGAAAATGAATTCGCCGAAAAGAGACTCTTCGCTGAACTACTTGTCTTCTGTCTACTAATGTTCGAATGGGAATTATTCATGAATTAGAGAATATATCGAGAATAGCAAACAGACTAATATCAATAGTAATAGTTATAATGACAATAATAATAATAGTGTTAAAGAGAGTTACGATAATCTTACTGATAAAGGATTGCTTTAAATGAATCAAGAATAATAACAATAATGATAATAGTAATAATGAGGTAGAATAATATGTAAAACGTGTTACCATGGTAGATTCAGAGTCACGACCATCTCCTTTTGTACACAGAGACCTGGTTTATAAACTCGAATTGCACAAGCCTCTGCAATTGCAAGCATCTTCTTGTTTCTTTGTCCGCTGCCGGCCATTCGATCTTCACTGTGGATTCAGCCAGCGAAGGAGGCAGCCGATGATAAAAGTCTGCAGTAACTTATTGGAAATCCTTTCAGTAACATGCCGGCCAACTTTCTGACTCGTATAGAAGAACTGATTGACTGACTTCCCATTTTTGTTGAAAGTCCGAATCTTGTCCCTTCTGGTGTTTGAGAGAAGCAGACGATTTCCAAACTAGTTGCAGATTGATGAAGGCGTATCTCGCCTTTCCAATTCCGGCTGGTTGGCTTTTATATCTTCATCTGTGTTGCCCGACCGCCTGTAGTTGAAACTGTGCTTCGTGGCTAGATAAGTGAAGTCAGGAGGCAACCTCTGTCAAATCTCTCCTGTTGATTGTGATTGGTGCTGGTTTGTTATCATGATCACCTCCGTTTTCTCTGTGTTCACTTGAAGAGTCCTGTTTTATATGCCTGTTTCTTCAACCAGTTTGTTGGTTCTCGCCTGCAATTTTTCGAGTTTGCGTGACATTAGACATATATCATCCACATGCAAAATCCATATCTTCTGGAGTCTTCCAATTGGTCAGTCCGATGTATTCATGTCGTCTCACTCCCAATGCACGGTCTGACGTATAATGCAGTCCACCACAATTTAGAATATCATCAGTGATATTAGACAGGCAGTGTAGTAATTTATTGTAGTCGTAGTATTAGTATTTCGAGATGACCGAATTACAAGAATCCAAACAAAACACAGAGAGGGCGGAATTCAGGAATTTGTATTTAGCGGAATTATTCTGCAATTCATATAAGAAACATATTAACAATCAACAGTAAGTATTGAAACAATACAGAGATAGAAATTGTCAATCACCACAGGCAGTCATGTCGTACTCCTATATTCACTTCGAACGCCTCTCTGACTTTTCCGTTGTAGATTACCTGGTGCGTGACACTATCATATAGGCAAGTGTTGAATGAGGTTGATAAAGACTTGGGTAGTGCACGCCCTTGTGTGGAAATACTTGTCAAATTACTTCTCGGTCAACGCTGTCTGTTGAAGGCCTTTTCGAAGTCTCTGATGTTGAGGTAGACAGCTGTTTGGCTACCATTCTATGCTTTGTTCTGTGATGACGATGTGTAGATTAGCAATTTAATCAGCACATGATTTGCCTTTCCTGAATCCATCTTGTTCCTAGTGGGGTGGGGTGGGGTGGGGTGGGGGAGTTCTGTATCAAGTGCATGTTTTATTCTCTCTCCTAATTCTTTTCCAATGTAATCCTTTGTCAGCTAACATATCTCATTGAAAAATGTGGTGACTAGGCACGCCTAACACATGTCTTAAAATTTCAATCAATCTAATGCGCTGTGACCTCATCTCTTCACTTCCCCCTCTTTACTTAACATGGTACGCCTAACCTTTACTATTGCTTGTCATATTTTACCACTAATAAACCATATCTCAACCCTCATCAGACTGCTTCCAGCACTGATGCAAATAACATTCTTAAGTTGTTTTCATTTTCGACTAATTGATTACTGCCCTAAAAATACCTTATTTCTCTTGTATTAATTAAAATAGGCTATTTGTGTAACTGACGGTGAACGTATTCTTGGATTAGGTGATCAAGGTGCTTTTGGAATGGGAATACCAGTTGGTAAACTAGCACTGTACACTGGTCTGGCAGGAATCCCTCCACAACATTTACTACCAATCTGTTTAGATGTTGGAACAAACAATGAGGTAAGATGTAGACGTATTTGTTGGGCTGCATTAAAAAAAAAGTTTTATCCCTTTTTGATATCTGTTGATTGTAATGGAATTTTGAAGTCTACTTTATGTATATATATATTTTTAAGAGAAGTTTCCAATAATGAACCTTTGATTCAGTAACAGAATACTCGCTAACCATGCCTCATGTGGTTCGGATTCGATTCGCCACCGGCTCATCCTTGAACTTCAATTAGCCGGTTGCGAACCCAGTAAAGAGGGTAGGTTAAGCGTGATACTACTGAAATCTGAAGGCTCAAGCTTAAAACCCTATATTCCACTTGGAACGCGCAGCAATGATTAGATAACGAATCTTCAAAATTTTGTCTTTTGCAAGTTTTTAAATAACTAATTGTGGTTCCTTGTCTGCGAATGTTTGTCTATATTATAAAAACCTTAGACCAGTACTTCTATGTGGTTCAAAGACTTGGCGCGTTAAGAGAAGCATTTCCAACAGACGACTGCACACCACCATCAACATTTCTCTTTCGTCGATACTGAGGACCAAGTCCCCAGGAGGTATAATCAAGAAGAAACTCGGGTGGGGAGGGGAAACGAACTAGCTGACAGTCTATTGCCCGAAAACTGTTCATAAGGAAATAAAAATGGAGATGGATTAGACATATTCTGGGTAGACTGTTAGGTGATATTACACGCCAAGCATTCGAGTGGAAGCCGGATGGGAAAGGCGGTTTAAAGACCATGTTAAGCGGAAATGATAGGTTGTGGGCAGTTGTGGAGTCAACTGAAATTGATGATAGTAGTGCGGGCGAGGGGGTTGGGAATGGAGATGTGTTGCGGAAACTCTTTGTCCAACTCGGGACACTAGGAACGGATAGATACAGTAGTAATATAAAAGTACACAAATAATCATGTAAATCATTTGATATTCAAGTATTGGTTTTTGTAGGGATTTGGTTGATTGGCTACATGACTTCATCATGAATTGACATGGGTTAGAGAACCATTGGAGAAAACAGCAAGTCGCGTGTGAGAACAAACAACAGTCGAGGACCTTGGTTAGTGGTCGTACTATGTCGTGAATTGACAGAAGTTGCAATCCATGGACCACTGTGTCCGGTTCCACTAACTTAGTGGTTTACGAGCTAGCTCGCCTTGAAGCCGGAAGGTTCTGAGTTGGAGTCCTAGTATGTGCATACTGTTGAAGAGTCCCGAACTAGGCTGACGAAACAGTTGTGCCATACTCTCAGGTCTTCCAAATGGTTCTCTAACCGATGTCAGCTCATAATGAAATCCTCCAACCAACTAATAATATTTTCGTAAATTAATAAACAATGTATCCGCTGATGTCAGGTATCTTTTTTCACGAGCTAGTATAAACCATATTCATTTCCTTGGGTTCGTCCCTTGGTATTGAGGTAACCACTTCTGGTCTTCAATGAGCTGTGTATTTCCTCCTGATAGCTAGCAGCCGTAGCTTTGGTAGAACTCAAATAGGGTGATACGGAACGCTGGTTATAGCCGTTGTCTAGTGTGTGGCGTCTTGAAAGCGTAGCAATGTTGTGAACAGTGTTAATCCTTTCATCAGTGTAGTCGGAAAGCTAGACAACAATGATGATAATACCCCAGTTAATGGCAAATATGTAGATTTAAGAAGAAGACGGAAGGAAAAAAATAAGCAGATTATTTAGTGTAGAAATAAGTAAATGAATAAATAAACGAAGGAGACAGGTAAGAGCTAGTGAAGGAAGATAGTGGGAGTGTCTGGGACGAGTTTAGTTGAGAAGCCACTGTTAGAGCACGGTATGCAAGCGTTGCATCTCAATATTAGTTAAAGAAACAGTCTGGTGGGCGAAGTTCGTATATTCCTCCATGATTTTTCAGCCTATGCTTAATACTTTTTTTGTGCGTCGGTGGCACAGTGGTAAGGACTCTCTCCAACCATGGACATGGCCCGAGGTTCGATTCCCTGCCGATGCACACCTGATATCTATGGTCGGTCTGCGAAATTTGGTCTACCGATATCACATGTTGAAAATTCCATACCTGTACCAAAAAATACGGCGTGGAAGTAAGCTGTAATCGAAAAAAATATCATCAGTTATAATCATACGACTTCCGAACTTGAGTTTTATAGTTTTCTTTGTTCTCTCGTATTTGTCGTCATTGGGGTAGTAAAATTTTCCAGATATCCACCTGGACAGGCGTTGGATCATTCCTAATACACATATTCTCCTCAGTTGATTCGATAAACAAAGCTTCTGTTATCACTCTCTCCCCCACCCTGTTATATCAGTTAGATTTTAAAACTGTCATTTAATCCCATTCTATTGTAATGTATGATTGCATGTAGTGTGCGGTATAGCTGAACTATTCTCTAGATATCTTATCTTATTCGAGTCAACTAATCCAGGTTTTGCTGGTAGGTTTTTATGCTTGGCTAGTCTGACTGCCCTGTTCTACTAGTCTGACCTATGTATTTGACCTGACAATCATTGGAGGGGGGTATTAGATGAACTAAACTGTTTTATCTTAAATGCTCCACAGGATATTTTAACCGACAAAGTATGTTTCTAACTGAGTTTGTGGGTTTGAATGTCAACCACTTTTATCCCTGCCTTGTTAAGAATAATTTTTGTTCGAAACGTCGTGCAGTAAATAACAATACTGTTTCACAGTGTAATACATCCAATAGACGAACTAATATTGAATTACTTACTACCACAGTGTCAAAGTTTTACACACATATTAATATCTCTTCATATTGCTTGTATAGAAGGCCCAAACCGAATCTGTCACCCTTCTGTGAACTGTTTTCAAGAGTTTAGTGTCCGTTTAAAGTAATCATGGATCGATGATATTATTATGTACTTGAAGGTGCAGTTCATACGTGATTTTTGTACAGCTTTAGGACAAGGTTTGATGTTAGCACATATAGTTGCCTACGCATGAAGTGTGTAACTACGTATGTCTTGGTCACATCACATGCAGATATGATTGTATATGAGTTCACTAATAAATCTCTTAAAATGGTATAAAGACCATTTTTCGCAAAAGGTTGGTGTATTTGACTGTTCAATAATTTTGAAGGATCATAAGATTTTTTTTATTTTGAGGCAGTAGTTTAGGTTTTTATTAAAGTGCAATGACCAAATTTCACATGGTCTGTAAGCCGATAATATTGGACTGTTGTTTGGTGAACTATAGTGATGCATACTCACAAGATGAAATCAACAATTTCCTGTAGTGTGGAACATCGAGCTTCAACAATACTTTTCCATTTCACTCTGTTCTCTCCAGTCCTTTTTGTAGCTGACTCTTTTATTGTCCATAATCTTTTATTTCCTCGCCACATAATCTCCTTCATGTCACACTTGAAGTGATGACCAACTCGTCGTTTCTCATTCAAGTTCCACTCGAGAGTCTGCCTGACACATGGGATGTCACTCAACTGTTTCCTCAGTGGATCAGGTTGGAAAAGAGTTAGCAAGTGATAGTCAAACCAAAGCACGGCTTCATCAGTCAATGAAATCCACAACAGTTACTTTAAGTCAGCCAGTCAAGTAGGGAGATGTAGACTTCCTGCCTACGTCATTGGGGTCATCGGGATGATAAGAACCCATGAAGGCTGGAAACTATTGGTGATATGGCTGAAAACCGTTCTCAATGCCTGGAGGAGATGCATTCACTCCATGTGACTTATAATATCCAATAAAGCTGTATTGTTCTTCCATATTACCATTGAATTTGCCTGACTCATACTTCTGTTTATTATCCCTTTCTCTTTTGGATCTCTGTTTACTTTCTTCTCTTGTATTTTGTGCTACATGGAGATAGACTGGCAGCTGGAACTGGTGGATATCTGTGCAAAATTCTACGTTGTGAAACCAGTCATTCGATCATAGATGTCTGCGACCTCTTTCTCACGTTAGGTGGTTTAATAAGGTAGGTAATGTTGACATTAGGCGTAGAGTGTCGGGCAAAGAGGGAAAATCAATCGACGAGGCTATAAAGTTACATAGATTGAGATGGCTAGGTCACGTGCTGCGCATGCCTAACCATCGTCTCCCCCGACGGGCATTCCTAGCTGATATAGGTGCAGGTTGGAAAAGAGTAAGTGGTGGCCAAACAAAAACACGGCCTCATCAATCCATGAAATCCTTGACAGTTAAACTGAGTCAGGTAGGGAGATGCAGACTTCCGGGTTGGGGCCCTCGGGACTCTAGGAATCAATGGCTGGAGACAATAGGTGACATGGCTCAAAATCGTTGTCAATGGCCAGCGCAGATGTATTCAGTCTCTGTAATCTTTCATTTTCCTTTCTACCATTACCCATTTTGTTTCGCTCTTATACGTGTCAAACTCTATTGATTCTCTTCACTCATCTTCTTTTCTACCTTTGTGTGCTATTTGAAACCTGGCAACTCGAACTGCTGCACTTCGGTGCCAAGTTCCATGTTGAATCCAGATAGACAAACAGACAGTCATTTAGTCTCCTCAGTGGATGTCCATCAGTCTCTCTTCGTTTTCTTCTGCATATTTGTCGGGTGATTGGTTCTTCGTTGGTCCTCTGCTAATCCATTCTGACCCGTCTCATCTTCACTCACTATGGAATGAAGCTAACTGTTGATGAAGGGTATTCAGTAGCCTTTTAGAAAGTTGTTTTCGTGACACATGAAGCCTCTAAACTGCCTAGTTAATCTTTTATTTTCTAGCAAATTAATTGAGACATCGGTCTGATTTTCGAGATTGATATTCCCAATTAAATGTGAATACACTTCATTAATTTGAAATAAGTTAAGAATAAGGGCAAAGGTTCTTTGTCGCCACTGCTACGTATAGCTATGTTCACTTCACACATAATAGTTAACAATGTCTACAAACACAGCTGAGGTGATAGGCATTCGAACGACTATTAAACCTAAACTATGCATTCAAAGGAAGTTCGTACTGCCGTTATCCCCCCCCCCCCTTCATGATCTATTAAGACCTAACCAGCTGATGACTTCTCCACTACCCCTTACTTTTATTTTTACTCCTTCTCTTATCACTTCTTCATTAAAACGTAATTATCTGTTTCCTTTACAATCTAGCATTACTTAATCTATAAGTGACCTACAAGTACCGATCAGACACAGGGAATGAATGATATGAAATGCCATCTCAAATCAAATCACGCCTGGCTGCCTTTTTGAACTTTGACAGGATAAATACAGTATTCTACTTGTTTAGTAGTTCTTTTATTTTAGTAAATCCTGTAGTGTTAAGTAGGGTGGCACAGCGGTTAAGACACTCGCCGACTATTCACGTGGTCCGGGGTTCGGTCCCCGGCCGGCAACACACTCCTTTACTTCGGTAAGCCAGTAATAAAGCTGGTAAAGAGGAAAGGTTGGACATGAGGATAGCAACGCCATCCTGTAAAAATAATCACCACTGCTACAGAAACTTCAAGCCTCTAGCCTGAGGCAGCCCTATGCTCCACTGGGGACGTGAAGGAATAGGAAAAAGAGAAGTAGGGTTATGGCGTTTAAGATTGAGGCTAAGGGTTGGGTTAAGAGTTAGAGTTAAGATTAGAAGTTAGGATAATGGTTAGAGTTAGAGTTAGGTTGAAGAATAATGTCAGAAATATCAATGAATCTCAAAGTACCATAACCTACAGTTACCTGGATGAATGGGTATATCTCACATAGTGCGACTTCTCTATAAATCATCTCTGTGGTGACTGGGAGACATTCTTACAACATATAAGCTATTTTTCAACGATTATACGACACTTTTTACATCTGAATTCTCATTGGTTACAGGATTTCATCATGAGCTGACTGCGGTTAGGGAACCATTGGAGAACCAGCTGGCAGTACTGAATAGCTGTTTTGTTAGTCTAGTTCGGGACTCTTCATCACAATGCACCCACACCTCGTGGTTCGAACCCACGTTCCTCTGGTTACAAGGCGAGTTATTTCGTAGACGATTCAGTCACTGGGATCCGATCCAATGACCACCCTATGAATTCTAACTTCTTGATATAAGTATAAAACTTGTTCATCGAGTCTACACCCAACACATGCAACATAAATGACTCAATGCAAATAACGGAAATATGGAAGATATTACCACCAGTCAGTTAGTCAAATCAGAGGAGGATAATAAATAATCTCAAAATTCTATTTCAATTCAAGCATATCACAACACTCTAACAAGTTACTTATTATGACTAATAAAACACTCGTCTTATTTCCCATCTGATTGTAATTGATCAATAACACTCATATTATCATTTCTGAATGTACATTAGCCCATATTGATATTTATTCAAATATCTGGTCAATTCCACTCATGTATATAAATGAAGCAAGAAAGTTGTGTGAGTGACTTGATATGATTATGACTAGCAATAGTTTTTGCTCGAAACGTCATCAGTTAATATTACTGTGTAACGCTGTGTGATTTATCAAAATAAAATCTTATCCATAGTGGAATTCCAACTTCTGCCAATTCGCGACATAGCGCGACCGCTAGCCAATGTCTTCGGCCGGTACACTGCTAGTCACGGGCTTACCTTGTAACCAGAAGGTCTTGGGCTCAAACCCTGGTGAGTGTGTACTGCTGAAGAGTCCCAAAGTAGGATGAAACAGCTGTCCAGTACTCCCATCTGGTTTTCCAATGGTTCTCTAACCGATGTCAGCTCATGATGAAATTCTGTAACCAATCAATCAAATCCCTATAAACCAAAAGTTTTTAAATATTCGATGTTAATAAATCAGCTAATGATGACAATACAGCCCTCCTCACCACCCAGTTAGAAAACAAAACGGTTGTAACATATTCAAAGTAAATTGGTTATATGTTTATTTGAAAAATGAACAAAAATTAAAGGTCAACAAAATTAAAATTGTCATAGTTGTTTTTATCAGTTTTATTAATACAGAAATTATTTATAAAATAAAATAAAATTAAGTTGTACACATTCACTTTGTTACATGTTCAATTGTCTAGAATGAATTGTATTACGTTGCACATCGAAGTACATGTGTACGTCATATTAGTTGATAGTGCGTAAACGAAAAACAAAATGAAACGATAAGTTTAAGAGGACACTGGTTGACTCATTTAGATTTAGATAATAAAGGATAGTAGACTATTGTGGCCTGTGTTAATCCTTGCAATATATATCTTTGAAAGAGTTCACCGATGGAGTTGATATTACTTGATCGGATAGGGAGTTTCATTTATTGACCACTCTAATCTATATCAGAATCTAAATTCCACAGGCGTTTTATTCATCTGTGGTTTGAACACTTTTTTTTTGTGATATCCCCGCAGAAGTATCCTAGAGGGGAGAGAAAAGGTTAGAAAGAGCTTAATCAACAAATTACGCTTCAATGTACTCTATGTCAAAATTAAGTCATCTGACCTTCTCTTGGAATGATAACGGGAAAAGATTTACAAGTTTCATCCGCTTCTTTTTAGGAAAGTGGGTGACACCAATAGCTACTTTGGTCCCTACTCTTTACTCTTTCCAAGATACTAGCCTCTTTCTTGAAGCATAGATTTTCCGCCTGTATATACAGTATTCTAGGTGAGGCCTGATATATTTTGCGTAAGGTACTTTCTGAGTGCCCATAGTATTCGAAGAGTCGCAGCTGAATTACAACATGCAGTTGTTTTCAAATCATGTCTGACAATAATTCCCAGGTCGTTTTGTCCCTTTACACCAGGTAGCTGTGTGTCCTTAGGTCGGTGGTTCATATCCGCCTTGCAGGACCAATGCGTTGTTGGCACAGTGGTAAAATGCTCGCTGACCACGCAGGTGGTTCGGGGTTGGATTCCCCGCCGACGACGCACTCCTTTACCTCGCTAAGTCAGTCATATTACTGGTAAAGAGGGAAGGTTGGGCATGGGGCTAGCAACCCATCCCATAAAAGTAAATGCTATTGCTACTGAAACTTCCAAGCTCTAGCTTGAAACAGCCCTATGTTCCACTGTGAACGTAAAGGAGTACAATGTGTAAGACCTCTGACTGAAGTACATTACCTTGCTTTTTCTGGAATTAATTTCCAAACTCTGAAGTTTAGACCATTCACAGTTAGTTTATCTAAGTCACCTTGTAAGTTTGACCTATCATAATTATTATAATAGTTTTACATATCTTGATATCGTCCACAAATAGTAATGAGTATGAGGTAAGAATTTATAATAGGAATAACAAGAGACCTGGGACATTTACTTGCTGGTTGCTACCTAGGCAGCACACCATTAACCCTTACTTTTTGTCTCCTACCCAGTGGGCAGTCCTTAAACCACTCACACAAGTATTCGTCTAATTTAAAACCTTTCAGTTTATCAAGAAGACCTAAGTGGCGCACCTTATCGAATGCCTTACTAAGATTGATAGAAAGAACTTCCAACGTTGGTTTTTTTACTTCTGGCTCCCACCCATTTTTCTGTAGCTAACAGTAAGTTTGTCAGGTAGGATCATTCTCTCCCTCCACCAGTAAGCTATGTTTCTCCATATTAGTTAAGAGCTGGTCCCTTATGATTGTTTCTAATACCTTTGCTATAATGCATATCAGACTAACAGGTGGATAGTTAGATATCAATAGCATGTTCCTCTCTTTGGAGATAGGGCTTATAACTGCTTCTTTCCAGTCTGTCCTGAGTCAAAGACATTCTGAAAATCGCTACCAGTCATAGATATATTATATGCGCTAAGAAGATGATCAGTCTAGGATGGAGTCCATCAACCCTTGTCGATTTACCTGACTTAAGTTTCGACAATAGTTTGAGCACCACTGGGTCATACACCACAATTCTGGGCATATTATTAGCGAAACTCTTGGGTGTTACTGTCAAATGAGAAAGCATCACAAAAGGTACTCAGATAAGTTTTCAGCCTTCGCTTCATCTAATTTAGCCGCCTCACATGTACCGCTTATTAGTGCTGGTATACCACTGCTAATTTTAGTCCTACGTTTAATAGACACGAACTGTCTTTTAGGACAATGTATACAGTGCAACACTAACTGTCTCTCGTGTTTTATACAGCTTTTGTCAATCATATACTTTTAAATCTGAATTTTACGATGATGGCCTATCTAGAATTGCTACGTCTTAAACCTTTTCTAAGCCTGGAAAAAACAAGGAAGGTTACTAGATTACAGATTCAATCATAAGTGCATAAATATGGTGTTTCTCTTCATCCTCGCCGCTGTTCCACCGCCATATGACCTTGTGAAGGAATAGAATTTTTCGCAGCGACATATTTTAGTTCACCGGGGTCAATCTATTCAAACAAAAACGGATTAATTTTCAAGTATTGGTGTTTTAGGGATTTTGTTTGATTGGTTGGACGATTTTATCATAAGCTGACATCAGCTAGAGAACCATTGGAAAGCCAGTCAGAGAATACTGGATAGGCAGGTGTTTCGTCAGCCTAGTTCGAACTCTTCTTCGGTACGCATCCATTGGGGTTTGAACCCAGGACCTTCTGGTTACAAGGTGAGCTAGCTCGTAGATCATTAGGCCACCGGGACCTGATCCAATGATTAGTCCATGAATTCCAACTTCAACCAATTCATGACATAGCGCGACCACTTCGCAATGTCTTTTTCTTCGATGAGTTATTGCCTTAACTTCAACTTTCTGTACCCTACTGGTCATGACTTCCCACTAGAAACCCAAGTAACTGCATGAAGAAGGCCAGTCGCTAGTGAGTATCAAGTCAGTTTTCATGTATTGATTTTGTCGTGATTTGTTTTGCTTGATTGGTCGGAGGATTTCATCATGATAAGCTGACATCAGTTAGAGAACGATTGGAAAACCAGCTGGTGTACGTGAGTACTGCTGTTGAAGAGCCCCAAACTAGGTGGACGAAACAGCTGCCCATTACTCCAGTGCTGGTTTTCCAATGGTTCTTCAACTGATTTCAGTTCATCAGCTGAAATCCTCCAACCAGTTAAACAAAATTCCTACAAAAAACCAATTCTTGATATTTGATGATTCACTTTGTGTTTATTACATAAATTATTTTCTTACATTTTATATTTCTTTCATATATATCATCGCAGAAACATTTGAATAATCCAACTTATTTTGGTTTAAATCATAAAAGAATTACAGGCGATGAATATGATGAATTCCTTGATGAGTTTATGAAGGCATGTGTTGATGCGTAAGTTATTTCTCATAATAATAATAATAATAATAATAATAATAATAATAATACTAATAATAATGATGATGATAATAATAATAATAATAATAATAATAATAATAATAATGGTAGTAATAATAGATATTCAAACCAAGTTCACTTTTAACAGTTTCAAAGAATTAAGTCATTGGGTATATGATATTCATTATAATAAAGGTTTTTGTATTTCCCAATGAATAAATGAAGAACAAAACGATACTGTCGTTGTTTTTACTGACGTTTCGCTATTTAATGCTGCTGCTAGTAGCCTTATCAAAGCAGTAGTATTATCAAACCAGAATTTACAAAATCCACTCAGCTTATGTACATAACAACTTAATTATCATCGTTCATCAGCATGGGGTGATTTTTTGGTTGTCAAATTGGCCAATTGGTAAGGATAACAAAACCAGGTGTAGATGACTGTTGGATTTGATAAGTGTGTAAAACTGTAAAAGCAGCGTGTGTTTACATAAAAAAATTGCTTATCACATTTGTGTTGATTTTGTCATTTCATGAGGGAGGGAGGTTTTGTAACTAGGTCAAATTCTGTTTAAGTCCATCATTCCTATCCAGTTCAGACAATTTGGACGGGCAAAATCAATTTTGTGGCCTGATTCTATAGCGTGTAGACCTATGGTTGGCTGATGATTTTTCAAGTTTTTCTAGTTCGACTGGATTTCTCGGTGGTCTAAGTAGAAAAGCTTGAAAAGTCATCAGCCATAGGTGGTGGTCTACACACAATAGAATCAGGCCACAAAATTGATTTTGTCAGTATTGAAATAATCAAGAAAAAGCATTTCAGAAATCACAAAGAACGTCTGATATCATCAGAAGCACTTCATATCATCAGGTGGAATCCAAATTGTCTGAACTGGATAGGAATGATGGACTTAAACAGAATTTGACCTAGTTACAACACCTCCCTCCCTCATGAAATGACAAAATCAACACAAATGTGATAAGCAATTTTTTTATGTAAACACACGCTGCTTTTACAGTTTCACACACTTATCAAATCCAACAGTCATCTACACCTGGTTTTGTTATCCTTACCAATTGGCCAATTTGACAACCAAAAAATGACCCCATGCTGATGAACGATGATAATTAAGTTGTTATATATAAGCTGAGTGGATTTTGTAAATTCTGGTTTAATAATACTACTGCTTTGATAAAGCTATTAGCAGCAGCATTAAATAGCGAAGCGTCAGTAAAAACAACGACAGTATCGTTTTGTTCTTCATTTTTTCATTGGGAAATACAAAAAATCTTTATCATGATGAATAGTAATAATAATAGTCACATTATTATATTATTATTTTATTATTGCTCCCTCGGGTTCCTAGTGGAACATAGGGCTTCAGCTGCACGTCTTCATTTGCTTCTGTCTTCTGCTGTACTTTTCACCTGCATCCATGTTAGTCCATACTGTTTCAACTCCTCTTCACACGATCTCCTCCATGTCACCCTTGCATCGAGGTCCCATTCGTCGCTTCCCTTTCGGGTTCCACTCGAGGGCTTGGCGCGCGATGTCACCCAGCGGTCTCCTCAGCGAGTGTCTGATCCATCTCCACTTTCTCCTGCATATTTGTTGGGCGATTGGTTCTTGCTTTGTTTGTTCCCATAGTTCCTTGTTGGTGATTCTTTCTGGCCATCTAATCTTCAGTATAGAGCGAAGACAGTTGTTAATAAAGAAGGACGGTTGGGGCGTGGTGCTAGCAACTCCACCCCCGTAAAACAACCAAATTGCTATAGAAACTTCAACAAATAAATAATAATCACATACGAATATTTATTTAATTAAGTGAATTTTATCCCTGTGTGTTTTTCAATTGAAATACAAGGCTTCAAGCATGGGCTTTGAAGTTTCATTAGCTGCGTTTGTTGTTTTGCTTTTGTAGTGCGAGGGAGTGGGTTGGATGTTGTCAGCCAACTTAGTGGGGTTTAGAGGTTGGTCAATAACCCGGGGGATTGAACCCTGAATCATGTGAGGCGTGATTGGTGGTGAGCATTCACCCGTTGAACCGCTGATGAACTACTTGAGTATTTCTTTTTTATCGGAGGCATAGTTCACTGTGCTTCTTGATTAATGAGTCTGTCAAGGTTTTTAAATATCTCAGGTATGTCTACATTAGAAATCATAGTTTATACTGGAACGGTAGAAGACCAGAGACTTGGTGTAGGAATGTTAATTTTTGGAAATTGGTGTGTCTTTATGTATATAGCCAAATTATGTACACCTCATCAATGCGCCATTTGCACAGTTCTTCTGTGTTGTGCCTACTACTTCTCTCCTTCCTTCATATTGTGTGTGTGTGTTTCTTTGTGTTCCTTTCACGTCGTCTTCCATATATC
The DNA here is from genome assembly GCA_944472135.2 of Trichobilharzia regenti. Taxonomy (NCBI): domain Eukaryota; kingdom Metazoa; phylum Platyhelminthes; class Trematoda; order Strigeidida; family Schistosomatidae; genus Trichobilharzia; species Trichobilharzia regenti. The sequence continues at coordinate 21,305,719 of OX235266.1, read as the reverse complement.
TCCACAATTCCGTATCATTTGCTTTCTTTGACATCCAATCTATCTCCCTGCTGTATTTGATGTTTTTATGCCGATGAACATCTCTTTAAATATATATACTACTCATAAATCTTATCAGTAGCACTCGCCATAGTACTGGTCATTTGTACCTTTTAGACGGATGCACTATACCTCTATGATGGTTTTTTCCTCACTTCTTTGCGTTCCAAGAGGGAACATATTGCTTTGAAGTTTTAGTAATGATGGCTTGCCTAGTCCTTAACCCCTATTGTTCCACGTTTTCCAGGTTTCCTACTTGCCAGTGAAACAGCTGAAGTTTGGGGGGTTCGTCGACCGAAAGTCGAACCCAAACTGTAAACGTTCCTAGCTGGCGTGCATCCTACCAGTAAACGACCAGTGCACACATCTATGTTAGTTGTTTCATAACGTCCAATTGTTGTTTTCTGATGGTAATGAGCATCGTTCACTAGACTTGAATGTCAATTCTATAGTGCTGTTAGTTAAAGCAACCTCACCTAGTTTACTAGCTCGCTAATTTTCTAGCCGATCTCAGGTCCGGGCAAAAAAGGAGGGTTTGGCGTGGAGACAGCTATCCTACTCCACAAAACCAATCAAACTGTTACAGAAACTTCAACGCACGCCTTAAAAAATATTAAAAATTCAAAACGTTTTAAAAAAGACTTATTCTTTGCTGGAATCCGAGAGGCGAAATGACACAGCGTGCTAGTGAAAGCCAGCCTTCGAGAAGCTAGTCAGCCAGTCAATGTGTCGTCCCTCAATGAAAACAAGAACAAGAATGGGGATGTGGAATAATCCACGTACAAAGTACCAGGCTAGGAAGGTTGCCCATGTGGCCAGTTAACTTCCTGTATACAGCCAGTCACTAGTGGACATTAGATTAATTGTCAACTGTTTGTTTTCAAGGATTTGATTGTTTAAAGGTATGATCATAAGCTAACAAGAATTAGAGAGCCAATGTAACCGGAAGAACCTCTGTTCAAAACCCAGAAGAGTCCCAAAATAGGACGAAACAGCTGTCCGATACTCCCTAATTTCCCAATTGTTATCTAACGGATTTCAGCTGGTGATTGAACCTGTAATCATTTAGATCCATGCAAACTAACTGTTGATACTACTTAATTGGCGAAAAGCATCTAAAGTTATCTTGAATAAAGTTATTGTGAACATTTTGGACGTTGATATAAAAAAAAGGTGTTTTCCCAATTCACCAAGACTGTCGATTCCGCTTTTCGTAGTAATAGTTCGTTACTATTTTTCGTTTTACCCTCTTGAGAAAGAAGTCAAAACACCTAATCACCGGAAGTGTTTTGAGTGATAACCTTTTCTTTACTTATCAATGGCTTTGTATAAGACGATCACTAATGACTAAACGTATTCCATTAGCACGTCTTTTTTGTGTTATGCGGTTGAGATATTATGTAGATAGATGGTTCCGGATGATTGTGCTGAGAGTTGAGCCGCTTAAAAGTGGTTCACACCCATTTTACATATTCATGTATATAATTCGGAGGCGAATTCATTCACTTAGCTGTACAATCCTCAGGGAAGCTTTTATTACCCTCAAGTCTGTGAAAAGATCAACAGCAATACTCAGCATGAAAAATAAGATCCGAATTTTCAACTCCAGTGAGAAGTCAGTGCTACTCACTATGCGGATCAGAGACTTGGTGCCTCGTCACGAAGGGCAGTTTGAACAAATTTCAGACTTCCATCGTGTTATAACTGCACTGAATTAAGGTAAAACCCCGTCGCCAATTGTTATAACTGTGGGGGATTGAATGAAGACGTTTCCACCTTGCTCTGTCTGCGCCTGAACTAATCTGTCTATCTGCTCATCGTACCTTCCGACTTAGTAAAGCACGCAAATATCAAAAGACAAAGGCTGGACTGTGACTGTGTATTGAGGTGCAACAACGATAAAGAAAGCCATGGTATTTATACATTTTACAACAACATGGACAGCTAACAGCATTTGAAATAATTGACCTTAATAGCCAATAACAAAGTGTATGAGAAATGATAATATGCCATATGTGCGACATTGACAGTCAGTAACAAAATGTGTGGGAATGATAATATACCATCTATACAAAATTAGCAGTCACTACCAAAATGCGTGAGAATGATAATATACAAAATTAGCAGTCACTACCAAAATGCGTGAGAATGATAATGTGAGAATGATAACATACCATATATGCAAGTTTAAACAGTCAATACCAAAATATGTGGGATCCTATCACCTCCCCCCGTAAAGAGTGTAGGACTTGCTTTTTGGATCTATTTGTAAAGGTTTCGGAGCTCTTCTTTGTTGATTTGACCTTTGCGTGGTACTGGATAGAGCGTGATCTGTGTGTCTGCCACATAACTGTCCTTTTTCATTCGTACGATAATGCAGCAAGAATTTATCCAAAATTTTTCTGTTGTTCCCTCCCCCTTCGCTTTTGCATAAGCACGCTTAAAGGTGTCGACGAAACGTTCAGTCTGTCCATTCGATTGGGGATGATACGGGGGGCTACGAATATGCTGGATGCCAAACAGTTTGCAGCAACCAAGTTTGTCCTGGAAGACAGAAGCGTGCTTTTGACGACGGCGTTTCAAGAGAGATTGATCAGATACATCTCCGGGAACAACGTTGTGTGGTGAAGACGAAACATTAGAGCATACTGAATTTAATGGTACATTAAAGATATGGAGCTTGTCTAACCAGTCAAGACCAAGCAAATCCAAATCATGGTAGTTTGTAACGTAACATACACCATTGAAGTGATGCTCACCAAACTGAACCTGGCAATTGATCTCACCCACAAGTTTCAGTATATCTCCAGAGACATTCTTGGCGACATGCTCGGTCGGCAGAATCTGTGGGCAACCAAGTTTGCGCCACGTAGTTCGGGAAATTACGGTGATATCTGATGCCGTATCCAACTGAAGACGAATACGTTTGCCGTTAATATCTAGTGTTATGTACTTACGTTTGCTGGCGAACTCGACTTTGGAAGTAGTGAAAACGGTCTGTACTCGAGGAGATCGTTTCGGCTTGAAACGACTACTTCTGTTCCTCACCGAAGAATTTTTCTGCGGTGTACAGTAACCCTCCTTATGTCCAAAACAGTGACAATTACGGCATTTATGCTTCTTGAAAGGACAGAACTTGACAAAATGCCACGAACCACAGTGCCAGCACACTGAAGGAGGTCTAGCTGAATTCTGAGACTGACGTGCTGTGTGCTTAACGGTGATCGGAGGACTTTTCACTGTGTTAATTGAACCAAATTCAGACGACTGTCGTTTGCACTCGACCATAGCCGTATCGTGCTTCAAGTTGATTAAGCGTAGGCATTCTGCTGTCACCATTTGTAAGGTCATTTTCGGGTCTTGTTCCACGAGTGACAGAAGTCGAGTTCGTATGTCAGTATCTTCTGGGTTCTTCAACCCACAAATAAAAATCAAACACTTGAACTGATCTGATGTCATTTCGTGTGGTTTGAACCTTTCACATTCCTTGTTCACTTTGCCAGCGTAAGTGACATAATCATCGGAAGGCACTTTTGTCAACTGAAGACATTGATACCGAATATTAAACATGGATGACTGTTCACCAAAGATTTGTGATAAAACGGTGACTGTCTCATCGAATGATAACTCACGTGGGTTCTTAGGCAGAATGAAGTTAACATATCTGTTGTGCTCAACAGTACCAAGTTTTCTTAGTAACAATCGGACTTTGGCAGCATCATCAAACATGTGGCATTCAATACGGAAGACATCTTCGTAACGATTGAACCATGCATCAAATACGAGACCAGATATTGGGTCGTAGTTGAACTCACTGATAGAATTTGAGCTGCTTTCATATTTGTCAGAATGAGATGTTGATGGAACTTGAATGGACAGCTTCTGAGTGAGAGCTTCGATTAATTTTAGTTGAGCTGCTTCATTCTGAACTTGCTGCTGCTGCAAGATAGATTTGAGATCGTCCAGAGAGATAGACATTGTAATTGGGTTGTAATTAACACAGTCAAAAATGTTATATAGTTGCGCTGAACAGAATAAAAACTATCGTCGTTTGCTTGCTATAACTGAGATGAATTAAAGTAAACCCCGTCGCCAATTGTTATAACTGCACTGAATTAAGGTAAAACCCCGTCGCCAATTGTTATAACTGTGGGGGATTGAATGAAGACGTTTTCACCTTGCTCTGTCTGCGCCTGAACTAATCTGTCTATCTGCTCGTCGTACCTTCCGACTTAGTAAAGCACGCAAATATCAAAAGACAAAGGCTGGACTGTGACTGTGTATTGAGGTGCAACAACGATAAAGAAAGCCATGGTATTTATACATTTTACAACAACATGGACAGCTAACAGCATTTGAAATAATTGACCTTAATAGCCAATAACAAAGTGTATGAGAAATGATAATATGCCATATGTGCGACATTGACAGTCAGTAACAAAATGTGTGGGAATGATAATATACCATCTATACAAAATTAGCAGTCACTACCAAAATGCGTGAGAATGATAATATACAAAATTAGCAGTCACTACCAAAATGCGTGAGAATGATAATGTGAGAATGATAACATACCATATATGCAAGTTTAAACAGTCAATACCAAAATATGTGGGATCCTATCACCTCCCCCCGTAAAGAGTGTAGGACTTGCTTTTTGGATCTATTTGTAAAGGTTTCGGAGCTCTTCTTTGTTGATTTGACCTTTGCGTGGTACTGGATAGAGCGTGATCTGTGTGTCTGCCACATAACTGTCCTTTTTCATTCGTACGATAATGCAGCAAGAATTTATCCAAAATTTTTCTGTTGTTCCCTCCCCCTTCGCTTTTGCATAAGCACGCTTAAAGGTGTCGACGAAACGTTCAGTCTGTCCATTCGATTGGGGATGATACGGGGGGCTACGAATATGCTGGATGCCAAACAGTTTGCAGCAACCAAGTTTGTCCTGGAAGACAGAAGCGTGCTTTTGACGACGGCGTTTCAAGAGAGATTGATCAGATACATCTCCGGGAACAACGTTGTGTGGTGAAGACGAAACATTAGAGCATACTGAATTTAATGGTACATTAAAGATATGGAGCTTGTCTAACCAGTCAAGACCAAGCAAATCCAAATCATGGTAGTTTGTAACGTAACATACACCATTGAAGTGATGCTCACCAAACTGAACCTGGCAATTGATCTCACCCACAAGTTTCAGTATATCTCCAGAGACATTCTTGGCGACATGCTCGGTCGGCAGAATCTGTGGGCAACCAAGTTTGCGCCACGTAGTTCGGGAAATTACGGTGATATCTGATGCCGTATCCAACTGAAGACGAATACGTTTGCCGTTAATATCTAGTGTTATGTACTTACGTTTGCTGGCGAACTCGACTTTGGAAGTAGTGAAAACGGTCTGTACTCGAGGAGATCGTTTCGGCTTGAAACGACTACTTCTGTTCCTCACCGAAGAATTTTTCTGCGGTGTACAGTAACCCTCCTTATGTCCAAAACAGTGACAATTACGGCATTTATGCTTCTTGAAAGGACAGAACTTGACAAAATGCCACGAACCACAGTGCCAGCACACTGAAGGAGGTCTAGCTGAATTCTGAGACTGACGTGCTGTGTGCTTAACGGTGATCGGAGGACTTTTCACTGTGTTAATTGAACCAAATTCAGACGACTGTCGTTTGCACTCGACCATAGCCGTATCGTGCTTCAAGTTGATTAAGCGTAGGCATTCTGCTGTCACCATTTGTAAGGTCATTTTCGGGTCTTGTTCCACGAGTGACAGAAGTCGAGTTCGTATGTCAGTATCTTCTGGGTTCTTCAACCCACAAATAAAAATCAAACACTTGAACTGATCTGATGTCATTTCGTGTGGTTTGAACCTTTCACATTCCTTGTTCACTTTGCCAGCGTAAGTGACATAATCATCGGAAGGCACTTTTGTCAACTGAAGACATTGATACCGAATATTAAACATGGATGACTGTTCACCAAAGATTTGTGATAAAACGGTGACTGTCTCATCGAATGATAACTCACGTGGGTTCTTAGGCAGAATGAAGTTAACATATCTGTTGTGCTCAACAGTACCAAGTTTTCTTAGTAACAATCGGACTTTGGCAGCATCATCAAACATGTGGCATTCAATACGGAAGACATCTTCGTAACGATTGAACCATGCATCAAATACGAGACCAGATATTGGGTCGTAGTTGAACTCACTGATAGAATTTGAGCTGCTTTCATATTTGTCAGAATGAGATGTTGATGGAACTTGAATGGACAGCTTCTGAGTGAGAGCTTCGATTAATTTTAGTTGAGCTGCTTCATTCTGAACTTGCTGCTGCTGCAAGATAGATTTGAGATCGTCCAGAGAGATAGACATTGTAATTGGGTTGTAATTAACACAGTCAAAAATGTTATATAGTTGCGCTGAACAGAATAAAAACTATCGTCGTTTGCTTGCTATAACTGCGATGAATTAAGTAAACCCCGTCGCCAATTGTTATAACTGCACTGAATTAAGGTAAAACCCCGTCGCCAATTTGTTATAACTGTGGGGGATTGAATGAAGACGTTTTCACCTTGCTCTGTCTGCGCCTGAACTAATCTGTCTATCTGCTCGTCGTACCTTCCGACTTAGTAAAGCACGCAAATATCAAAAGACAAAGGCTGGACTGTGACTGTGTATTGAGGTGCAACAACGATAAAGAAAGCCATGGTATTTATACATTTTACAACAACATGGACAGCTAACAGCATTTGAAATAATTGACCTTAATAGCCAATAACAAAGTGTATGAGAAATGATAATATGCCATATGTGCGACATTGACAGTCAGTAACAAAATGCGTGAGAATGATAATATACAAAATTAGCAGTCACTACCAAAATGCGTGAGAATGATAATATACAAAATTAGCAGTCAATACCAAAATGTGTGAGAATGATAACATACCATATATGCAAGTTTAAACAGTCAATACCAAAATATGTGGGATCCTATCACATCGACAGCTATCTTCGCTCAGTACTCAAGATTAAATGGCGTGGGAAGATCAGCAACGGGAATATCTGGCGATGAACGAACAAACACAGCAGGAACCAACTGTGCAACAAGTATGCAAGAAGAAATGGAGGTGGATTGACCATACTCTGAGAAAACAAACCATCAAGTGAATGACATGATACGCCAGGCCATTGCTGGAGTGGAACGCGAATGGAAACCGGAAAGTTGGTGGTTAGTGCGAGAGCGACTTGGAGGAGGTCATGTGAGGCGGACATGAGAGAATGTAGGCAGACGCGGAACCAGGTGAAACTGTTAGCGGAGAACCGAATGCACTGGAGACGTGTGGCTGAAGCCCTATGTTCCTCTAGGAACTAAAGGAGCCAGTAATAATGATAATTTTTGTATGTGCGCACATTTGTTTGCCCGATAAGAATAAAAATAAGTTAGGATTATTGTTGTTAAGACATGTCAAGACAAAAATGTGATGAGTAATCAAACTGTAACTTTGGTGACGAGGGTGAGAATCGGTAAGAGAGTAGTGAGGATGTGTTGTCAAAAAAGTATTTATTAACGCTTGAAAGAAGTTGAATAAGCGTAATGCAGTTGCGTAATAAGATGAATACCTTAATGAATGAGATGTGATTAGGATGCACATAGAAACAAAGGAGAATATCCAGTTGTGTAAGAGTTCTAAAAATTATAAATGTTATAGGGAGTCGGAAAAAAACAATCACACAAACATCAAGTCGGTAGAAGTCAACGCGGATGTTTCAATGATAGTAGAAATGGTTGGATAATTTTCTTTTGTATACACAACTCTGGTTTCTCTAACTGAATGGCTAAGGCTTCAGGAGTAGAAAGGAGACGAAAGCGTATTGCCTTTGGTAGGTTATCCTTGACGGTAAATTACTTTGAAGGAGGCACTTTTTGAGATGGGGTTACCAGTGCTGACGAGATGTTCGATTACCGACACTGTTACCTTTTTGTAGCCATGCGAGACAGTGTTCTTGAACGCTTTTTGGACAGGATACGCATCTAACGACCAATGTATCTGGGGTTACAGCAACGGATGAATTGATATATGCACACAGAAGTAGTTAGATGCGGCACCTCGTCCTTAAGGCTTCTATAGATCAATGGATGAATGGAAAACGCTACTCTTAGCGTTGTCGCGAAGAATGTTCTTTTCAAAGATGCTGAAATCCTTCTCTTGAGGATATCGTAAGCTAATTCTCCGGGGGAAAACCAGTTTCACGTAAAGTATCTTTTTTGAAATAAGTGATATTTCGTTTCTCTGGACTTTTGGTTTGATATTCTTAGTGGGTATCGATTTCGAATGAAGGTTTCTTTCAGAAGATCCAGTTTTGCTTTCAGGGTGTCAGGACTGCAGATGCATCAGATCCGAGTGGCAAAAGATTTAATCAGATTAAGTATGCCGAATGTGCTTCTATAGGATCACGTAAAATGTAAGCTAAATTTGACCATGTTATATACAACACTAAAAAGCTATTTACAGGTTTACTCTTTGAGATCCACATTGGATGAAACGCACAATAAGTGATACAGTATTATTAACTGGGTGACGTTTACAGAACGATGTTTTGCTGCTCATAATCATATCAGTACAGCTTCATGACATGCTTCCCATATATACTTTTCCCTCTCTCCATTGTTGTTTGTCACCATCTTCCATATCTCCGGTGTAGGTGTTGCGTCATGCTGACTTACACGTGTTTGGTGTTGGTCTGATGAAAAGAGGTTCAGTGACTAATCGCTCCCTCTCTCCACCTAACTATGTCACTTTTTTAAATACTTTCAATCTACCCCATCCTACAGTGTCATTACTTGCATGTCACTGCATTGTAATAGCCGACCTTTTTTCCTAGATTATTTAACTTAACCAGGTCAATCCGTCTAACTGTATCTGAATTTTTATGTTCCAGTAATCTAATCGATCCGATCTACTAATTTCACCTTATTAAACTGACCTCACTCACAGTCATTACATGGTATTTGGTGAATTACATTATTCTTGTCCTTAATTGAATCTAATGGGTTTTTTAACTACCTAAAAGTTTCTCTCTGAGTGCGCTGGTTACTTGGTTCGTTGGTTGGTTTAAATGCCACTCTGATTTCCCGCCTTATTATCAAGAATTCTATGTGGGGCCTTTGATCTTACTTCTTTGTATGATATATGCCTGCGTGTCGATAAAAACTACTTGATTGCTACACATAAATTAATGTTTCTCTTTGAAGTTTATAAGATCAAAGAAATCGATTATTTAAAAAAAGCTTTAAGGAATTCCACTGGACGGAAAAAAAAGTGGAATTGAAATTTTCAAAAGAAAGGTTGCTGAACAAAGAATACTCTTTACGATAACCTTTTCTTCATCAGGTTTTACAGTTATATATACATAATAGTGAATGAATGAATTACTGTTATGAACAACATTAATGTTGTTTAAATAACATCGAATCAATATTCGGAATAGTGAATTTAAAGATTTGGCGGAACGAAATTGTTAAGAGTTAATTCATAGTTATTCGATTTGTTTTAAGTTTGACTATGAATTGATATCAGTGACGTGACAGAACCATTGAAAACCACCTGGAAGCAGTGGACAGTCGTCTGATCTTGGTTTGGGGATCATTTTCTGTCTGTCTGTTTTCGACATAGAACTTTGCACATATATGCGGCAGTTCAAGTCGCCAGACTGCGTCCATGTAGCACATAAAGCAAGAGAAGAAAGTAGAAGAAATGCATAATAGAGACAGTAAACAGAGGTGTGAGACATAGGAATAGTAATAACGAAGAACAATATAGCTTCATTGGAAATCATAAGTCACAAAGAGTGGATGCATCTACGCCAGCCATTGAGAACGATCACTTTGAGCCATATCACCAATTGTTTCCAACCATTGGGTTTTACCGTCCCGAGGACCCCAACCAGGAAGTCTGCACCTTCCTACGTGGCTTAAACTAACTGTTGTAGATTTCAGTGACTGATGAAGCCACGTTTTGGTTTGACCGCCGCTAGCTCTTTTCCAGCCTGACCCTATATGAGCTAACATTGCCCATTGTCTAGGAAGACGATGACTAGGCAACGTAACACATGTCCTAACCATCTCAGTCGATATAATTTCACAACCTCGTCGATTGATTTCCCCCGCTTACCTAGAACTCGACGCTTAACCTCAATATTGCTCACCTTATTATACCACTTCACACGGGAGATAGAGCGTAGACACCTATAATCAAATCCAGCTAACGTTTTAGTGTCTCCCACTCTTGATGGCCAGGTCTCACAGCCATAAAGGAGGACGGAGTGGACTGATGAGCAGTACACCCACCCTTTGGTCGATAGCCGGGGGCTCATTGACAGAACTTAACCACTGGGATTAACACCTAGTACCTTATGCTAACAAGTAAAACTCATAAACCATTCGGCCACTAGGAGCCGATCTAATGGCCCATGAATTCTTACTTCTACCAATTCGTGATATCAATTCTTGGTTGAAATTGTATCATTTTGATGGTTATTGTCGATGGTGTGTGTATTTGTATGACTCCTATGTAACCTAAATCATTCTGCATTCTAGTATTGTTTGGTCCTATCGTAAATTAAACAGTTTAACTGTATCCAATGTTACCGTTTTTATTTGTTACAGTTAGAGTTTTATGTCAAGTGTCATTCAACTTCAGTAGTCTTGTCTTGTCTAGCCTAGTGCGTGTTGTTTTGTTATGATGACGGTGATAGAGGTTGAATTTTGTTTTCTGAGTGTGTATTGAAATAATATTGTCATGTAGATAGTCCTATTTTGAAATGACTAGTTCCAGACAGTGATCAGCCTACATGTTTTTGCTGAATTCGACCTGTTGCGAACGAAGTTGTCAATCTAGAGCGTCGTTTAGTCTTTTCAGGAGGATACGGCTCAATTGTTTGCTTGGACAGGGAGCGGAGGTAGGGGAACAGGATGTTGTACTAGTTCTGGTTTAGGTTAAAATTGTCCTACTTTGATAGTTTAACACAGTATTCTTTCTTCCACTTGAAATGGATCATGTGACAGATCTTGGGAAGGGAGAAGATGTGAAAACGATTGTGGGTCTGGATTTCTCTGGTGATTTATATCTCAACGCGAAGAATATACATGTGAGAATCAAGAAATTGACAGAGAAGGCAGAGAAGACGCCAGGATTTCAGGTGAATATAGGCAACACATACAGCTAATGAAGGTAGTCGATTACCAACAGCTTACACCAAATACTATTAGTGGAAAAAAAATCTAAATGGAAGTCGTATCATTCATCTACCTCGACAGCATCAATTGAACTGCAGACAGCACGAATGATGATTTCAAAATCACCAGGGATCGGGAAAGCAAGATAGGTATTCATCGTTGACACAGCGTTGACATTGTTACTGATAAGCACTAGATGTCATGCAACAAATTTTCTAAAGAAATTTTGTCCGACTGTTAGCATCTACCACATCACCCGCAGCTCCAGCCTTGTGTCTCCTCAGGTAAAACAAGAAGCCTTTTCAGAAGAATTGATGCACTTACGTCTAAGTACAAAAATTCCATTATACCATATTTGGCGGTACGTGCTTTATGTGATGAAAATAGTGTTAGGCGTGAACTAACTAACCTTTTTTGCACTACTAAAGAAACCATTTCCTCCATCCTTAGAACACCAACCTCTATTGTTAGTGTACTTCTTATATTTAAAATCCTCTCAATTTTTTGTTTTTAATTGTTGATTTTTTCATAAGTGTGAACATAATTTAAGCTTTGTTACCACTGTTAATCTTGTATTTCCCCTCACTATACAACATCAACAGAATATTAGATTCGATACTCTATAATATGCTTAAGTTCCCAAACTGAATCGCCAGTACTGTTTGAAACAAACTCACTGTTATTGTTATTATTATTATTATATTTAATATTCTCAACTCGTACTTTGAATATTTTTGACTTTATATCGTAAATGTGAACAAATTCCTGCGGTAAATTTTGTTTTAATTTTATTTCTAATTTGAGTAAATCAGATGCGCTATTGTGACAAATTCTAAGAATTCCATTCTGCATTATGAGTACTGTTCGTCTTGGAATAAAGTAGATTATTATTGTTATTATTACTTTGAAGTGAGTAGGTAAGTTAGCAGTATGCAGCAAAGGGAAGAAGATTTGAATTTCCAACACTAACATTAATGTCAAGTTAGTCAGTTCGTCTGAATGGTTTAGAGGTCACGTCATCGAAGACGTTTCCAACAGGCTAATGGGAGGCTCTTATCAACACCTGTCTTCGTTGCCCCAATGCCGGCCTAAGATAACATGGCCGAGCAGAAAGAATAGGCGAAAAAAACCCTCTGACAAGCAAGAACCTGTGACTTGTAAACAGGCAAAACTAAATCGAGGTGAATTCGACATATTCTATGGAAACTGTTTGGTGATTTCAAATATCCGTTAGGTCATCAGATGGAGGCCGAACGAGAAAGCAACAGGTTGGTCACAGTACTGGGGATAGAATTGAAGAGATTATGCGGAGATGATGAAATGAAAGTTTTTGAACAGTCATGTAGCCAATTGAAAGTCATGGTAAAGAAGTGAGGATAAGGAAGATATACCACTGAAGACCTGTGTTCCATTCGGAACCCAAGGATTGAATAGTAATAATCTACTAAGAGATGACGAAGTAGCAGCGAAAGTAGAAGTGGGTGAAGACAGAAGTGATGAAAATACTCATCCATCAACAACAAAACTACAAGCACTAGTTACCATCAACGAGAGAAATATGAAGTAAGTCACCTGGAAAACATCTCAACTACTGGTGGCCATACGAATGAGGTGCTTAGCATAAAGGACGAAATTCTGGGTTTCAACACTAATGTCAAGTTATTCGATGCTTCTATATTGGTTCAGAAACAGGCTACGAAAAGCATTTTCAGCAGGTGACTGCATTCTTCCATCGACAACTCTGCCTTCTCCAGATACTCATGATCAAATGGCCGACATAGAAGAATTAGGAACAAGGGACTTTATCAACGAATCAACCATGAACCTATCACCCAACAAATATGTATAGGAAGATGGAGACAAATCGGATACACGTCAAAGAGAACGTTGTACGAAATGAGTATTTGTCAGTAAACGGAATTAAATTTTATTTATAAAGTGGACAACATAAGTTAAAATCCTGTATTAATAGTAATAATGTTCATTGTATTTAAAGATATTTATTCTAATTTATCTTACATTTTGCCCTATATACGATACATGCATACATACATATATTTTCTATTTAGATTCGGTCAACATGTCCTGATACAGTTTGAAGATTTTGCAAATCATAATGCTTTTCGATTATTACAAAAATATGCACCCCTGTATAGTACATTTAACGATGATATCCAAGTAAGTCAATGTCTGTGTGTGCTGTGGCTGTATGTTATAAAAATTTCAATATAGCTAACCTCATATCTGTTCATTTTCTAATCACTACAACAGTGATTGATGTCAATTTTTGAACAGATTTTTCATTTATTTATTTAATTCGGAATTCAATTTGAAAATGGTGCGGTTGTTTAAATCCTCCATCAGTGTTGGTGATAGTTCAATAATGCACTGTTCTCTAACCACACATGTGGAAGGTGTGAGCTCGATTCTCTGCCCAATTCATTCCTTAATCTCATCCAACTGGTAGTTAGTCCTGGAGGTTGGGTGAGCGTTAGGCTAGTAACCTCATCGTTGCCAAGATCTTTAAGCCTAAAGGCCTATTTTTCCCCATGGAATGGAAAGGAATCCAGAGATGGCGTTCGTGCGCCAACTCATAACTACACCTCCATATTTCAACTAGCTAATCACATGTTGGATCGAAGCAAGAGGGGTCTTTCACAAGGTGCTCAGTTTGTAGTTTGTAGAAAGTGTAATCTAATTTTTCCATTGAAAGTTATTATGGTTTAAATGTAATTTCTAATCTTTGGGATGACAAGACTAAATGTATCGAAGAAGTACTGCACGATTCGCTGTACTGACTATATTTTTCTAGTGTTGATTGAAGCGATTCACATTAATCGTCATTATTATTAGTATTTCTTTTCCACAGTAATCACTTTGCATCGGCGTATATGTAAGCAGTCACATATCAGATCCTGTCTTTCATGCTTCTGTAGATTAGTTAGGCGACTGTAGATCATTACTCTTAGTATTACTGCAAAGATTTTCCTTCTCAAAGGCATTGAAAATTCTTCTCTTGAAATTGTCGTAGTTCAGGTCACCCTTGAAGCTAAAGTTCTCATATGTAGTGGTTCTTTATATATATATATATATATATATATATATATATATATATAATCAACGCACACAGATCAAACACTCAACTATAGTAGTAATAACCCAATTGTCCATAAAAGAAAGTGTGTGCAGACATTGTTTAAAAGAGTTCAAACACACTGTAGCACCACTCCAGTGTTGAAGAGAATAGATGAAAAATACCTACTAAACGTCTTCAAAAAGAATGGATATCCCCCTCATAATTTTATCAAAAAGTGTTTAAAAATTGAGTTACAACACCAACAAGAAACCATTATTAAAGACTACAAGAAAGTTCATCCTACCATACATGAAAAATATCTCTGAAATTACAGTTAGAATATTAAAATGGTTTGAAATAGACATAGCACACTAGCCGGCCAGCACAGTCACTATATTCGGTATTGTGCAAACCAAAAGACCCATTCAATCGAAAAGGAAGATGAAAATGAATACCATTTACAAAATAAATTGTATGAACTGTAACAGACATTACATCGGTCAACAAAGTGAGCGTCTCCTTCGAATCAGAATCCAAGAACACAAATTAGCTGTGAAAAGACATCATATATATTCTTTCATATCAATGCATGTAGATGATTATGGACACCAATTTAATGACTGGGATAATGTCGACATTTTAAATAGAGGAAACACCAAAAGTAATGCCAGACAATTCCTAGAAGCCTGGTACTCAAGCGAATCACCCAGCGATTAACAAACATGTTAATCTAGACCGAATCTACCAACTAATAGAAAGTAAACCATGTTACGAGAAAAAGTTTAGAATCCAAGTCAGTAAAAAATGATCAATACAGATTTAAATCGACTACCGGTCACGAAGATGGTTACCAGGAGACACAGTTCTATCATTCATGGCGAATTTAAATCAGTTTATTTTATGCTAAAACTTCCGCTGAGCTGTAGATGTTGTCCAGGAGGACGACGAAAGCTCTGCAATTAATCCAACCTACTCTTCAGAGAACACAACTTATTTGTAAATCATGTCTTTACATTTTCGTTTTAATGTTCTTACCAGTAAATCTTGTTGAATATCCATCACAGATGAATATTCCTCTCAAAACGTCTAACTATTTTTCTAGATGTCCACATAGCAAATAACTCGAACACAAGACCCAAGTGATTATAGTTAAATTTCTTTTTCAATCAATCGGCAACCCTATCTGTAGAAACTTATCAGTTGACATTTTCCAAATAGTTTTCCTATGTATTATCGATATTAGTATAAAACTTTGGCACTATGGTAGAGCATATAACTCCATTATCGTTAAGGTTTTATTTTAACAAATTACACAGTGTTGTATAGTAATATTTACTGATGACTACGTTTCAAGCACAAATTATTACTGCTCATAATCCTATCAAGGCATTAGTCACACAACTTTGATTTGATTTTGATTTTTGATTTACAGCTTGATTCCACACTGTATTTTCGGTACAAGTATGGAATTTTCAGCATGGATATCGGTGGCCCAAATTTTGCAGGCCGACCATAGATATCAGGTGTGCGTCGGTGCGGGCTCGAACCCCGGACCATGTGCATGGTCGGCGACAGTCCTAACCACTGTGCCACCGACGCAAATTTCCTCTTTACCAGCATTATTTCTGGCTTAGCGAGGTGAAGGAGTGCGCCGGCCGGGTATCGAACTTCAGACCATGTACATGATCGGCGAGCGTCCTAACCGCTATACCACCGACGCACACTTTCTTGCTTTGTTTATATACACGAGTAGAAATTGATGATTACACATTTGAATAAAATCGACATACGATGAACTGCATTCGGAAATAATAATATCAATCAAATACAATCAGATGGGAAATAAAGTGTTTTTATAGTAAAATAAATAAGTAGCTTGTTAGAATGTTATAGTGTGAATTGAATTGAATACATTTTAACATTATTTATTATCCTCCTCTGATTTGACTGGTGGTAATAATATCTCCCATACATATATCTCTGGTAATTGCGTTCAGTCATATCTGATGCATGTGTTGGGTGTAGACTCGATGAACAAGGCAGGATTCAGTAATCAACCACCTCTCTCTCTCTCTCTCCATCTACTTATTTTACTTTTTAGAATTTTGACTCTGTTCCACTCACCCTATTGTGGGATTGTGTATTAATGTATATACAGTGCTGAGATTTATTTTCTAAATTTCTTATCTTCATGGGATGAATCATTCTAACCTTAGCTAAATTTCTTATGTTTCGATCTACCAGTATGACCTATGTAGTTGACCTAACTCCTCACAGTCATTGCAAGGTGTTTTTTCATTTTATGTTATTTTGTTCCATTCGGTCAACCTACAGGGTCCTTTAGCGTACAGAGTTTCTTCCTGAGTGAGCTTGTAGATTTGAATGCCACTCTAATTCCTGCTTTATTGAGAATCCTGCGTATGGAGTGTCTCAGATTTCCCCTCCTTATATGGTAGAACTGTAGATGGCTTATATTCTCTCTTATTTATCTTATTATTAAAGGTTCCCCATTGCTTTAAAATGTTGACCATTTTTGATCTTCCTAATGAATTTTATAGGATAGTTAGTTATTTGACACCAACGCCCCTTCTATCCGTTTCAACGCCTAACTAAGCCAGCCTGTATAGACAACGGATGAGATGAATTGAAGTCTTAACATCTATTAGATTGCATTGGGTTTTTTTTATTAACGCTAGTCTTGTATACAGCTGGAAATTATTGATTGTGGACTTTAATAGAAACCGTTCTTCAGACCTGCCACAAAACAGTCGGCTAGCCTAGAATTCGAAGGAGATTCAAATATGAAGCCATCCTTT
This sequence comes from Trichobilharzia regenti, assembly GCA_944472135.2. NCBI lineage: Eukaryota > Metazoa > Platyhelminthes > Trematoda > Strigeidida > Schistosomatidae > Trichobilharzia > Trichobilharzia regenti. The sequence goes on along the minus strand of OX235266.1, from coordinate 21,288,545 downwards.
TGTCTGTGAATGATATTATTAATTGAAACTAGTTCATTAAATAATTACCTCATTACATAACTCTGTTATTATTATTATTGCTCCCTTGGGTTCCTAGTGGAACATAGGGCTTCAGCTGCACGTCTTCATTTGCTTCTGTCTTCTGTTGTACTTTTCACCTGCATCCATGTTAGTCCATACTCTTTCAACTACTCTTCACACCATCTCCTCCATGTCACCCTTGCACTGACGTCCCACACGCCGCTTCCCTTTCGGGTTCTACTTGACGGCTTGGCGCGCGTTGTCACCCAGCGGTCTCCTCAGCGAGTGTCTGATCCATCTCCACTTTCTCCTGCATATTTGTTGGGCGAATGGTTCTTGCTTTGTTTGTTCCCATAGTTCCTTGTTGGTGATTCTTTCCGGCCATCTGATCTTCAGTATTGAGCGAAGACAGTTGTTAATAAAGGTCTGCAACCTTTTGGAAATATTCTTTGTGACCCGCCAAGTTTCTGATCCGTATAGAAGAACTGACTTTACGTTTGTATTGAAAATCCGAATTTTGTTGGTGATGCTGAGTGACGAAGATTTCCAGATTGATTTCAGACTGATGAATGTGTTTCTCGCCTTCCCGATTCTCGATTTGACATCCTCGTCCGCTCCTCCTGTAGTTGAGACAATGCTCCCTAGATAAGTGAGTGAATGAAGTGACCTCTTTCTCTGTTACCCTTTTCGAAATTCTCTTGCGTATTGGCTAATATTAGCAACTGTGTCTATGACAGTTCATCTCTTTTATTACTACCTTCTTTTGTGAGAAATTGTACACAGATGCCACTGTATAATAGCTGAGAAAATTGAAATCAATCGAAAAGAACCTCTTCGTTGAACGACTTGGTTTTTTATTACTTTCATAAATACTTGGATGGATATTATTCATGAATTAACATTACTGTCAGTAATATAATGCTTGGTAATTTTGTCGTTGATATCAATGTGTTCTCTGAGCTGGATAGTTTATTTGCGAAGCCTTCATTGCCCCTCTAGGCAACATCTTCAACGCATACTTCAATTTGAATTGAGGTGAGCTTTTAGATTTCTCAATGAGTTCACTATTAGTCAACACCCTTCTGGTGTTAATCTTGAACGTGATTGGTTGCTTCTGTCTGTTTTCATACCTCTTAGTCTACACCTCAGGTTTGACTCTTTGTGTGTATGAGGATTTCCTTCTTATCGATTGATAAATTTTGTATTAATCAATGTGTCTATTGATCGATGATTCACTGGAATACCAGGGTTCTAAAAATTCTTGGTGTTTCCTCTGCCTAATATTTGATAATTATTTGATTCCAACGTAGATTATTTTGCGAACGAATGTTAGTCAGAGCACTGAATGGCTGTCTCGTCTTAATTTCATACTGTTAGCAGTGAAAGAATTTTTTTCTTTTCCTTCACGTTGTTCCCCAGTGGAACATAGGGCTTCAAGCTAGTGGTTTGAAGTTTCTGTAGCCGTGTTTATTTTACAGGATGGGGTTGCTAGCCTCATGCTCAACCTTTTTTTCTTTACCATCTTTTTATTTCTGGCTTAGCGACGTAAAGGAGGCGTTGCCGGCCGGGGATGGAACCCCGGACCATGTGCATGATCGGCAAGTGTCCTAACCGCTATACCACCGATGCACAGTGAAAGAATTAGCAAGAAGCAACTGTGGTTGGGAACAAACCAACGGGCGAGAGCCAGTTGTTCAAGAAATATGTAGGAAGATGAGGCAGTAACTCATCGAAGAAGACATTGCGAAATGGTCGCGCTATATCGTGATTTGGCAGAAGTTAGAATTCAAGAACCATTGGATCGGGTCCCAGTGGCTCAATGGTCTACGAGCTCGCCTTGTAACCAGAAGGTCCTGGGTTCGAATCCCGGTGGGTGCGTACTGCTGAAGAGTCCCAAACTAGGACGAAACAGCTGTCCAGTACTCCCAGGTTTTCCAGTGGTTCTCTAACTGATGTCAGCTCATGATTAAATCCTCCATGCAATCAAAAATGTAGGAGAAAGTGGAGATGGATTGATTGGCCATACGTAGAGGAGGCAGTCGAATAACATCGCTCTCAGTGCAGGCCATCACTCGAGTGGCATCTCAATATGGGGATCGACGAGTGGGTTGTCATTGCCGGGGGTGATATGGAGGAAATCGTGTGATTTGGTGAAGGAGATGAAAGATTATGGTTAATCGTCGCTCCAGCCAGCTGAAGAGGAGAGCAGAAAATAGAGCAAAGTGGAGATGTGTTGTTGAAGGTGTATGTACCATTTGAAACCCAAGGGAATAATAATATTAGTAAAAATTCTTCCTCCCTCACATTTCTGTTTATCATACTCCTTTTTAATCTCTTTTTTGCCTCCATTTTGTCTACCTTTGTGGAATACATCAAATGTGGCAAATTGAACTACTGTTGAACTTCTGTGCAAAGTTCTTTGGTGTGAAACTCAGTTCGGTAGACAGCTGAATGGAATTCTATGCCTTTCAGAGTGAAATAATGTACAATTCTTTTTGGCATCTCATCATTTAACACTTCTCATTCCATTGTTATTTTTTTAGGGTACAGCATCTGTTGTGTTAGCTGCATTACTGGCTTCATTAAAGTTAACTGGTCGTAAACTAACAGAGGAAAGCATTGTCTGTTATGGTGCTGGAGAAGCAAATCTTGGCTTTGCTCATCTAGTTTGTTTAGCGTTGAATAAATGCTACGGTTTAACAATGGAAGAAGCACGTCAGCATATCTACATGATTGATAGTAAAGGTTTAATTGTTGAAGGTCGTAAATCTGGTGGTATCAATAGTCATAAATTACGATTTGCTCGTCCATCTGGAACACCGGAATTAACATCGCTAGCCGAAGTAAGTACTGTTTATATATATATATATATATATATATATGTATACTGGTGTTTGTAAATTTGCATTTCTGAACAGGATGTCGAGTTTTGAAGTTACGACAGTGGGGGTGATGTTGCACTTTTCTGCTGGATGAGATTGCTAGTCTTACACCATGTCTCCCTTTCTTTTTTATCTATTATTGTCTTATCTGAGCTGGATGATTTAATCGTGAAGGTTTCGTTATATTCATAGGTAACATCTTCAACTATGACATCAAAATGAAGTGAACTATTAAAATTATTGTTACGTATGCATAAAGTAGCTGACGAACTCACATTCAATTAGAGGAACACTGGTAGTCAATTTGTACTGAGCTGTGGTTTTGTTCTAGTTAGAGGATATGTCAACAGCACTCGTCTATGACTTCATCACAGATTGGACCTGAGACCTTCTACTTACTAGGCAAAGCCGTTAACTATTTAACTTGGTTGATTGGAGTTCAGTGACCTGTATATCTTAATTTCACGCAATCCTTGATGTATGTTGGCAGTGTCATCGGAGAGTACATATCCTCAAATCTGACTTAGTGCAACTCAAGGTCTTTCATTCTGTTATAGTTGATCACCAGTGAGCATTAGAGTAACTTTCAAGTCCAGAAATCAGTAACAATTGGCTTCACCAATTTACTTGTCAAATCAGGTGCTTACCAACAACACTGACTGGTGTTTGTAAGAATTTTCTGAAGTTAGAATTAATGGTTGGTTGTATTCTTTTCTAGTGGCTAGATGATGGTCAATAAGCTTGCCTCGGGACATGGAAGCTCTAGGTTCAACTTCTAGCCAATGGAGTCATACTGTGTTGGTATTATATAAACTGGAAAACCTGTTGGAAATTTAAGACTACTTTACTCGATGCCTATATATTGAACAACATCTCCGAAATCACTACAAGACTATTCAAACTTTATGGAACGGATGTTGCCCACAAATCAACAAATTCATTTCATTCGGCTCTATGCTTATAACAGGCGAAAGAGGATAAAACCAACAAGATACAAGATTATTAATTGGCACTAGATAATTGCTCAGTCAATATACACACATATATATGTGATAAGAATAACGATAATTTAAATGTTACAAGGTGTAGAGTTTAGGTGGATAAATTACCGAATTATTAAAGATTATTCCATGAGTGGATTGATGTAGAAAACGGTTTAGAAATGTCAAGTGTTGTTTAAAAATTTTAAAAAATTAGGAGTACGATTACGATAAGAATGAAGATGAAAAATAACCGAAGAACTGCAAAGTCGTCTATATGTGATCACCTGTTAGAGTCTGGTCATTTAGCCCTACGTGATTCATCTTTCAAAGTTATATACATGGCAAAATCGAATCGATCCAAAAGTTTACGTTTTTTTCACTTATGCATAACTAGTCGAAGCTTTAGCTATACATGAACAGAAACCTAAACGTTTTGTCAAACCCCTTTCTTTACCTTGGTCATAGTAATGTTCTTTCTAGTTTTTATTTTATTTTATTTTACCACTTGAATTCATTCCACTTCAATTCACATCTCCATTCTTATCGTAATCGTACTCCTAATTTTTTAAAATTTTTAAACAACACTTGACATTTCTAAGACATTTTTGACATCAATCCACTTATGAAACAATCTTTAAAAATTCTGTAATTTATCCACCTCAACTCTATGCCTTGTAACATCTTAGTTATCGTTATTCTTATCACATGTATATGTATATCTACTGAGCAAGATACAAGATGGTTTGTAACAACTGTGAAGAAATATTACATTAGTCAGAATGGACGCTCGTATCTTGTATTTGCGTCCGTGGACATTAACCAGCCGTCTAAACACACGATATCCACTTCCTCACATCAATGCATTCAGAAAACCATGGACATCAATGCAATTAAGGCAGAGAAAATTCTAAAATTGCCACAGAGTTTCTGTAAGACTGGTATTCAGGTGAAATGACAGTCAGCAGATATATTGACTGACATACACCAGATTTACTATTCTATAGGAAGGAAATCACATAGACAACAAGTCAACCCCCAGGTCAAGGAAATAATCAATACTAGAGGGTGGTGAAATAAAACAAAAACAACCAGTCAGTCGAAATTATAGTTACCAGGATAGGTGACTGATAAACTCGTGAAGAATTTTAAAAGCTTACTTGAAATTGAAGTATGTGCTTTGGATGTTATCTAGAAAGAGACAATGAGAACTTCACAACTAAACTGTTCGCTGCTGTAATTATCCGCCTAAGCTACACATCTCCTTCGCCGTATCTGCGTCGGTAGTACAGCGGTAGAATGCTTGCTAGTCAGTCACCCCCATTGTCTCGGGTTTGATCCGCGACCGACACACTCCTTAACCTCACTAATCCGAATATAAGGTCAATAATGAGGGAAGGTTGGGGTGACGTGAGTCTACGAACCACACTACTTTTAAAATAAAACCATTTCTACCGAAACTTTAAAAAAGATCTTGTCTGAGACCCCATTTTCCACTGGGAACGTAAATGAATAAAAATTTATGCTGGTCTAGGATCTTTCGCTTATGAGGTTAGCACGCGATCACTTAAAAATTGACTGACCGATTGGTTTCAGCTTAGAACGTTTCACAAATGTGCACCAGTTCGAGTTGCCACACTCCCTACTTGTAGCATACAAACCAAAAGAAGAGAGCAAAGAGAAATAACAAAGATAAGTGTAAGTGAGGCAAATTGAATAGTAATATGGAAAAACAATAGAATTTTGTTGGATATTATAAACGACAAACAGTGAATGCATCTGTGTCAGCCATTGAGAACAATTTGGAGCCACATCACCAATTGTTTCCAGCCTCCATTTGTATTTACGATCACAAGGAACCCAACCAGTTAGATAGGAAGTCTACACCTCCCTGCGTGGCTGGCTGGCTAACTTAAACTAACTGCTGTGGATTTCATTGACTAATGAAGTAATGTTCTGGTTTGACCACCACTTGCTCTTTTTCCTAGGTCAGCTAACATTACCCGTCTATCGAGGAAGGCGATGGCTAGAATAGGAATGCGTAACACATGTTCTAACCACCTCAATCGGTGTACCTTCACAACGTCGTCTATTGATTTCCCCTCCTTACCTACCTAGCACTCAACTAATGCCTAACCTCAGTATTACTCACCTTATTATACCACCATCTGACACAGAAGATAGAACTCAGACATCCATGATCTAAGACAGCTAGGTGGCCTTCTCATGTCTCCCACTTGCACTGGCCATGTCTCACAGCCAGCCAGCCATAAAGAAGGACAGATTGAACTGTCGGGTAGTACACACGTCCTTTGGTCGACAGCTGGATATCACATCTACGCCAGAGATGGCTAAATTTGGCAAGCATATGTCAAACGAGCCTTCAGTATCCATGCTGAGATTTCTTCAGAGATGAAACTGTTGAGGCTGGCTGATGGAACTTCCCAAATAAGTGAAGTAGTCAACACGCTCTAACACTTAAAAATTGGAATGTTTTATTTTAAAATATATATTAAATCAGTATTTATATTAATATGAATTTTTATGTGTGATTATATCATCATTTTATACTGTATTTAGATTATCAAATATTCAAAGTGTACATCGTTAATTGGTGCTGCTGCTATACCAAAAGTCTTTGATGAGCATATTTTAAATCTAATGGCTGAAATGAACGAGAAACCAGTTATTATGGCATTGAGTAATCCAACAGCGAAAGCAGAGTGCACCGCTGAAGAAGCCTATGTGCACACGCATGTAAGCAATTGTGTTCTTTGCTTGTTGTGTCAGTATTGTCGAGAAGAAATCTGCTTCACTGAGATAAATTGTTTTTGTATTCTTAGTATGAGTTTATATTTTGTTTGCACTTATTTATGCACTTATATTTGATTATTGTTTGATGACGTTTTCCAGTTTTTAATATTTAGAAGACGATTGCAGCGAAGAAAATTTTCTTTTCGACGAAGTCTAGGCTGTACATTCGTGTTTTTACATCAAATGGAAGAGAAAGTTCCAGAATAATTTCTGGTGAAGGGTCAAATTAATAAAAATTACAATTAGGAATTAGAATGCCATAGTAAACAGGGGGACGGATAAAACATACAAAGTAGCATCATAATAACTTAGAGGATCGACATTGTGCAATCGGGGGTTAGAAATGTAGAAATAACAAAATAGACAGGATGTTTGGGTAAAAAACTTAATATGGTGAATAATTGTTTATGCAATCAGGGATGAAATATGTAGAAATAGTAAAATGACAAAATAAACACGAAGTTCGGGTATGAATATATGGTAGTGTAAACAGGGATTAAGAAAAACTTTAAAAAATAACATGAATAAACAGGAAGTTTAAATAAGAAAGGCGATGGGATGGTCATTACTAAAATAATTACCTGTTTATGATGGCCATGACAGGGCCAGGGGTTGGTTGTATTTCTTTTGGATACAAAGCGTGTGTTTGAGCTTTTGGATAGAGCTAGTGCCTCGGCTATGCCCAGATGTCTTGATTTCACTCCTTTTGATAGGTTTGATTGGATCTTGTATATTACTTTGAAGGATTTTTCGAAAGGCGCTGAATGTCCTGAATTGACCAGATGTTCTGTCCCTGAACTGTATACACGCTTTTGGTCTCCTTTTACTAACCAGGCTGGGTAGTGTTCACGAGCGCGTTTTTCAAGTCGCATGGTACGGCCAACGTACTTAGCTCCACAAGAGCAAGTGAACTGATATATGCACGTTGAGGTGGCCCAATGCGACAGCTTGTCTTTCACGTCCTGGCTGAACAGTTTCTTGCAGGAAAACGTCAGTCGTAGGCTCGCGGTGGAGTATGTTTTCCTCAGTGATTTGGAGAGGCGTTTACGAAGGGTTTCTGCTTCAATATCACCTTTGAATTCTAGATTAAGCAGAAGTATTTGCTTTGGAACGGTTTGGACTTGTTCGGAAGTCCTCTTAGATTTGAGATTCTTGTCTGTGAACCTGGGCGGGAAGCCGTTTTCCATCAGGTATTTTCGGAGATTACACAGTTCTTCTTCGACCAATTCTTCGCTGCATATCTTCCGAATCCTCGAGGAAAGAGTGTGCATCAGGTTCCTCTTTCTGCTTAGGAGCATGAAGCTTTGAAAGTTGATAAATTGTCCATTCCGTGTAGGCTTTTTGTATATGGACCTTTTCAGAGTGAGTGCCCAATCCATCCATCTCCACTTTCTCCTGCGTATTTGTTGGCTGGCGAATGGTTCTTGTTTTGTTTGTTCCCATAGTTTCTTGTTGGTGATTCTTTCCAGCCCGGCCATCTGATCTTCAGTATAGAGTGATAATTGACAGTTGTTGTTGATAAAGGTCTGCAACAGGCTGTTGGAAATGTTCTTCGTGACCCGCTCGCCAAGTTTCTGATCCGTATAAAAGAACTGACTGACTTGACGTCGTTTGTATTGAAAATCCTACTGAATTTTGTTGTTGATGCTGAATGACGAAGATGTGACATTTTTATTTAGATGTCTGTTACTTAAACGTCTCGAAGTCCTAATTCATTCATCGATGAGTTGATGTGCCATCTGGTTACTTGGAAGTCAGTTACTGGAACCAAGTAGGCTATGAGACAGCTATTATATAAAGGGGAGTTGCTGAGGCTTAAGTAGAATGGAACGAGTTGTGAATCCTGTGGACCATACTATTCATATGATCTTCTAGATTTGAAAATTTAGTCGTCTTTGTAGCCATGGCAGTTTCAGTTTTCCAATGGTTCTTTAATTGATGTCCACTTATCATCAAATCTGTAGCCAATTAGGTCCTCGGAAAAAGAACACTGAATACTTTATCTGATACTCACTAGTAACTGGCTATATACAGGAAGTTACTTGGAGTTCTAATGGGAAGTCGTAAACAGCCGGGGTGCATCAAGTCAGGTAAGCGAACAGTTACTCAACTGTGACTCAAACTCAAGTTTCAAAGTCGTGTGATTACAGTTGATGAGATGATTATGAACAGCGATAAATTTTGTTCGAAACGTCATCCAGTAAATAATACAACTGTTTCAATGTGTGATATATCTAATAGATAAACTAATATGGAATTACTTACTACCACAGTGCCCAAGTTTTACATTCATTCACCTATCTAGGGAGCATTGTCTCAACTACAGGAAGTCGGAACGGACGACGATGTCAAATCGAGAATCAGGAAGGCAAGAAACACATTCATCAACCTGAAACCAATCTGGAAATCTTCGTCACTCAGCATCGACAACAAAATTCAGTAGGATTTTCAATACAAACGTCAAGTCAGTCAGTTCTTCTATACGAATCAGAAACTTGGCGAGCGGGTCACGAAGAACATTTCCAACAGCCTGTTGCAGACCTTTATCAACAACAACTGTCAATTATCACTCTATACTGAAGATCAGATGGCCGGGCTGGAAAGAATCACCAACAAGAAACTATGGGAACAAACAAAACAAGAACCATTCGCCAGCCAACAAATATGCAGGAGAAAGTGGAGATGGATGGATTGGGCATTCACTCGCTGAGGAGGCCACTTGGGTGACATCGCGCGTGAGGCCATTGCTCGAGTGGAACCAGGCCGAAAGGAAAGTGACGAGTGGGACGTCGGTGCAAAGATGACATGGAGGAGATCGTGTGAAGAGGAGTTGGAACAGTATGGACTAACATGGATGTAGGTGAAAAGTACAGCAGAAGAAAGACAAAAGCAAGTGGAGACGTGCAGTTGAAGCCCTATGTTCCACTAGGTATCCACGGGAACAGTAATAAATAATAATACAGTGCCCAAGTCTTACACATACAATTACCCAACTGTGACATTTGCTGACAGTTTCGCTATATGCATCACAAATAGGCAGAAGTTGGAATTTACAGGCCGTTGGATCGGGTCTCAGTGACTGAATAATCTATGAGCGCTCACTTTGTACCGTGAAGGTCATGGGTTTGGGTTCCGGTGGGTATGTTCTCCGATAAAGAGTCTTGGACTAGGGCGGGACAGCCACCTGGCACTCCGAAGTTTTCCACTCGTCGTGATCGATCATGATCAAATGAATCAGATGCCTGGAAACCAACACTTGATAAGTGATCTATATTTATGTATATTTAATCTTTTTTAACATTTGTTTTTTTGTGATGCAAAGGTTTAAGTAAGCACCATTTCATATATATATATATGACCCGAAAATATTCATGCTGTTCATGTTTTTATTTTTCATGATGTTGTTATTCTATGTTTCAATAATATGTTCATTTTTTTAAGGACACGAATGTCAGTCTTTATTTTTACAATTTATTGATTCACTTGTTCATATATGCGATTGATTCACCTTTCAGCTATTTCTTGACGCATGTTTCTCTTTTGATGAATGATTTATTAGGCAAATAGAGACGCTGAGCTTCTAGCTTGTGCTTTTAAGTTTCCTGACCGATAGCTGCTACCTTGACGTGGTGGTCGGGCTGTTATATCCAAGTGATGCAACAAGCGACACTGACTGGAAGTTTTGTTCCTGCAGGTCCTAGCCTGCCATGAAGACTAAAAGCAGTTACCGGGATAGTGTAAGAATTTTGTTTTTACACTATGCTTGAGATCCGTGGACGAAGTCGTACTGCTGGGGAACGTTCATGGAACAGCAATGAGGTGTTTGCCTCAGGTGAGCAGCCAGCTATGCTGTCTTTCCACTCAGAAAAGAGAGGATTAGAAAAGTCCGACTCCAAAAATTTTACATCCCGACTTATACTATCTACGGTGGTCCATAATCTGCGGTAAGTTACTGATACGGAACAAATCTAAGAAACTAGTTCACACAGGCCGTGAATGACCGGCCTGAAGCAGTTGCTCCTTAGTCTCTGCTGTCATGCAGAAGTACCCGAAGAACTCCCACAGTGTAAACACCCGCCCACACACTTCGAAAAATACATGAAGTCCTCCCAAGCATCATTCTCCTTTATCCACTTTAAATTTTTAGTAGCATTGTGGATAATTTTTCACGTAGTGGTGTTGCTAACCTCAAGCTAGCCCAACCATCCCTTTCTTCACTAGGCTTACTACTGGATAATCGAGGTTTAGGAGTTCATTCATGGACCGGTAGTCGAACCGCGGACCACTTGCAGCGTCGTTGGTGAATATTCTACTAGCTAAAAAAAACACAGTGAAACTACAAAAGTCAATCAGTGACATGGTATTTCAATGCATAAGTCAAGGTAATGACTCTTGCTACTACTAGTTCTCATCTTTGAAGTGTCATAAGTCCCTTATGCGATTGAAGATACGGATTGCTGACAACTACCGGTGAACATAAAAGAGAAATTTAAAAATTTATGTTAATCTCATTGACCCGGAAGTACACCATGATAATAAAATCGGCTTACTACAAAGGAATAACTACCATGACAATCATCGATAAATCAGATTGATATGACTAGTAAGACAACTTAGTCGACTGGAAGCAACGGGAATCAAACGTGCGAATAAAATCTAATCTACTACTGTCCGTGAACTATTGAAAACCAGGAGTATTGAACACGCATTTCGTCCTGATTGGGGACTACTCGGGAGTACGTACCCATGACTCAACTGGTACGAGATAGCACGCAGGGCCTTCAGGGTACAGGGCCAGTTCATCGACGATTTTGATACTGGGCTGAGATACAACAGCCTGTATAAATTATAACTGCGACTTCACCTGTGTAGCAGTTTTGTGTGAAGTTCATTATCATTATGTTTGTCATTTAGAGGGCGAAAGAGAGTAAGAAAATATGAACTTTTTAAGAATATCGATGTGATGAAAGCCTTGTTGATGGGTGTCATCAAACAGCGAAATTCGAACTGATGGCTTTTTGTCAGCTAGCTTTTACAATATATAGAGCTCATGGACTCAACTATTTGACCTACTGTCAGTTAGTTACGGTTTCAAATCCTACTTTTCGTCCAATGTGGTTTAAACAATCAGTTATTCATGCGCCAAATGTCATGCATAGAACAGTACATGTAATGTTGTGTAGTTGTTGAGCTGCATTTATCATTCTATAATTTTCAGGATGTTGTCATTACAATTTTACCCGGAAGGACTTTAAATTTACCTGATCACAAGGATATGATATCGAAAATTGATAAGATTTATCAAACATGAACTGAAGGGCAATAAAATAATCACTACCAATACAATTTGCGTTGTTTGCACAGCGGTTAGGATGCTCGCCTACCACGCACGTGCTCCGGGGTTCGATCCCCTGCTGACGCACACCTGATACTTATGTTCGGCCTGCTAAATTTGGGCTACCGAAATCACATGCTGAAAATTCTGTAATTCTACCAAAATACTGTGTGGATTCAAGCTGTAATAAAATTAAAATAATAAGGGAATGAGTGTAAGTCATTCCGAAAACAGCTAGTCACATCCAAGATGATTAAAGAAGATGGCCAATAACTTCTTGGCGATTTCTAAAAGCCTACTTGCTATTGAAGTAAGTCTGTGCTTAAAATGTCGTCTAGGAATACAATGTGGAGAGCTTTGTAATTAATTTATTCACCATGGATAACATAACTACATCGTTGTACTGGACTATTTGATAAACTCTTCTGAAATTGTTTGATAAGAGAATGGTCTAACTGTTTGAGAACGTTGAACTAAATGATTTTACTTACATTCTCTCTCAGTATCTGTTATAACGGAATGGTTCTGGGTTGTGTGGACCTGTCTAATTTCACTAAAGTGACCCTCCAGTGAACACGACATAATAACTATCTGATAACTTGAATTTATCTTCTACAGTGAGATGAACACACTAAAACTGGGAAATATGAAGACCGGAACAACAAAATCCCTCGTTGTGTAACAACAGAAGACAAGGGCCGGCAACAGATCGTTTTATTACGGAAATCAACACGTATTTATATGTATTTCCTGTACATTATTATAGCTTATTCAAGCAGACAAACGCAGTCTTCTGATTGGTTGTTTCGGGTAACCATCTAAAAGTAGAGCCATCTATCTGCGAATCTTATTTGCCCACGTTAAGTCTGCTGTGATTGGTTGTTGAATCAGCCTTGTTCATATTTTCTCACGGCCAATATTAGTGATCTAGACATTGACGTAGGTTAATGTCTACCAATTGGCTAACAGCCTCCTCTCACCACAGTTATACAAAACAAATGATATAATATAATTACATACCGTCAGAAATTTAAACCATAACTAAAGCAAATATGATCGGTTGCATGACCTCTAGATCCCTCAGAAAATTAAGCCACAAATCAACGAATCAGAATTTTCCAATCGGATAGTGATGTTAATACATGCATAAATCACGACCGACTTGATTGACTAACAGAGATGCTTATCCCTCACATGTATCTATTTTCTATTTTTTTCAGGGTAGATGTGTATTTGCCAGTGGTAGTCCATTTCCATCGCTTACTTTAACACCTGAACAATATCCTCAATTGAAAGCTTCAATAACACGTTGTCCAGGACAAGCAAATAATTCGTATATATTTCCAAGTGTTGCTTTAGCAATAGTCAGTGGGAAAATATTCCCTGTAACTAATGAAGATTTTTTAATTGCTGCTCAAGTAAGGAATGTTACAACATAATTTGTCTTTATTATTGTGAATATTTTAGCTCTGAAAATATGATTATTATTATTTCCTTTAATTCCTAGAGGAACATAGGGCTTCAGCCTCACGTCTCCATTGCCTTCGGTTTTCTGCCAACTTTTTCACCCCACTCCAAGTCTGCCCACGTGCTTTCATCTCTTCACATGACCTCCTCCATGTCACCCTTGCATGGACGACCAACTCACCGCTTCCCTTTCGGGTTCCACTCGAGCGATGGCTTGTCTAGTGATGTCACTTGATGGTTTCCTCAGAGTATGGCTAATCCATCTCCATTTCTTCCTGCTTATTTGTTGCACAATCGGTTCTTGGTTGGTTCGCTCCCAGAGATCCCTGTTGCTGGTCTTTTCTGGCTGGCCATCTGATCTTGAGTAATGTGCGAAAACAGCTGTTGATGAAGGTCTGTTGTTTGTTTGAGATGCTCTTCATGACACCATGGCCAAGTCTCTGATCCGTATAGTAGTACTGACTTCAAATTGGAGTTTGATACTAATTGCTGTTGCCCCCCCCCGACAGACTTCAAAGTAATGAAAGTCTGCCTTTCTTTCCCGATCCTTGCTTTGATATCCTCATCAGTTCCGTCCGCCTGTAGTTGAAACGATGCTTTCCAGGTAGGTAAAGGAGGTTGCTTCTTTCAGGTTCCTTCCATTTATGTTGATTGTTGTCTGTTGTTGCTGTTGGTGTTGGCCAAGAATCTTCATCACATCTCTATGTTCACCTGGAAAATATGATTCAATGTCTATATTATTTTTATTTACTGTTCGGGCACCAAAAAATCCTCCACACCAAAATAAAACAAGAATTTATACAGAGATTAGGGGTGGGGTGGACAAAATATTTGAGTGACTATATCCAGAAAGCCAAATAAGCCTACTAATCAAGGTCATTTATCATTTGACTACTTCCTGTTACTTTCAGAAAAAGGTGGGGGAAGGAAGAACTTGCAGGATATTCGCCGTTGATTGTTATTCTTGGTCATATCTGATCACATGTCAAGGCATCGATTCGAACTATCTCTTTGACCCCACTCAAGGAGCGTGATGTGTCAGTGGATGCGCTAACTTAACATAAATATTCTTCATCCCTCGGTGCCGCATCACAGAATCACCACCGATCCGCTTTTTTATATATTCCTCGGGCTGGTGAAAAGTGGGAGGGATTAGAGCCTCTAGGATGACATTGGTAACGCATGAATAATTCGGTGTTTCAAGAGGACTACACTCAGTTAAATGGTGACCTCTATTTTGTCCACACACATTCTAAAACGTACAAGAGTTGTTTGTTTGTTTGCCTAGTATGTCTCACATTCTCGCTGGTTGTTCAGTGGAAGAATGCTCGCCAACCACGTGGCGAGAGGTCTCACATTCAAACATTTCTTCGGATCATAAGAGGACTTCTAGATGTCATGTAACACCGTACTAGTTAATCCAGTTTACTTTTTGTTTTAATGCCGAATTGGTTGTATGACTATTTATGAGTATTAGGAGTGGTAAAATCAGAACTTTGAGGTGAGTCTATGAAGTGTTTGACGGTTGGTTTCAGCCATGTAAGGAGGTGGAGACTGTTGCGTGGTTGGGGGTCTTTGTCATGCTGAGTACCAATGACTGCAGACATTTGCTAATATGGCTCAGAGTTCTTCTCAAATTCTCAGATGCATTCACTCTGTGGTCTCCCATGTCCAGTAGACACTCATATTTTTCCGTCACAACTCTGTATGTTGTAGGCTCTTGAGACTCTTTGGCAGTAATCACCCCTCAGAGTTTGACTCCATGACCTGTTGGTTAAAGGGTGAGAGCGTAGATCATTCAGTGACTGGAACCGGATCGAATGTCCCATGAATTCCAACATCTACCGATTCGAAATATATGTGTCAGATCGTGATTAAACCTGTAGCCAATCAAATCCCTATTAACCAACACTTGAAAATCAATGAATCGTTTTGTGCGCTGTTTGAACTCTACTACGTTGAGCCGATATGTCGTGTACATGAGCCAATGAACCATGCTTATTGTGTCAGATCCGCAGGTTGAAGTAAGAAGATCGAGACTAAAGACTGGGACCCTATTGACAGCAAGTTAACTTAAAGCAAGAGATTATGCAATCAAATAATCAAAGAAGAGTTGCGATGTCAAGCTTTCTCAGTCAAGGAGCGAATAATGACTGCTTTAAATATGTTTGAAAGCAATTCCTACGGCGGATTTCAAGAGGACTGAAATATTATTATCACTGTCGTTCAATAATTTTGAAGAATCCAAGGTGTCCTCTAGTTAGTGATCCTTTTGTGTTTCGAGTGGGACATAGTTCCTCAAACTTCAGCTGAAACTTTTGACTGTATGGGGCTCGATTGCTAGTATCACGCCCAGTAGTCCTTCCCTACCAGATTTCCTATGGGCTGGGCGAGGTTTAGACAACAGTTTGTCGGTAGTCGAACCCGGAGCACAAGCATAGTTGGTGAGCATTCTACCACTTACATACATACAATGAGCTGTACTTCTTATTGTGTCAGAGTCTATGAGATAGTGTCCATTTACTCAGACTGGAGTAAGATTCAAAACTGAGACTCATTAACTGGCTAAAAGTCGTCGAGTGCTTAAGCCAATGAATTTCATTTTCACGTCCTTCACGCTATCAATATGCATACAGAAGCTTTTATTTCTCTGCACTTTTACTGATAAATAAAAGTTGATCTGTTTTCAAATTATATTTGGCACAAATATTTCAAATTCTCATTTTGAAAATTAATCTGCAATTTACACAATTCGAGGAGGTGGAATTTCAACACCACTACCACCACCACAGTTTCCTTAGGAAACCGAAATTATTCGAATTACTACATATTTTGTGATCTCCTTCTCCTTTCTGCGGCTACCTGGGCAGCCTTTCCAGTTTCGTACATTGTATGAACATTCCACGTACCCATCCTTATTTTTGCTTTCATCGAAAGAAGGCAAATTGGCTGACTGGCTTCCCTGGCAGGCTTTCACCAGCCTGCGTCATTTCACTTCCCTGATTCCAGCGAAAAATAAGGTTATTGTTTATATTTTTGGTACTTTTAATATATTTGTACATTAAAATTTCTGTAGCGATTTGGTTACGTTTTGCGGGTGGAGTTGCTAGCACCACGCCCCAACCCTCCCTATTTATCCGAGCTTGGGACCGGCTAGAAAAATAGCGAGCTATTAATCTAGTAATGACTTCAGTGCGTCATAATAATCCCCTTGAACTGTGTAAATAGCAAATCGTGGATTCGATTCATAGTGTCACTGGCTCACCCAAACCGCCAACAAGAAATCAGGTGGTTTGGACTGATTTGGTCCTCTAAGGTAAGTCTAGTTGAGTACTAACTTGCTGACCAGCTCATCCCCCAAATGAGTAAAATGGCCATCCACTGGTGTATAGATCATTTCAATAACTGGTTGGTTTCAGTGATATACATGCAACTACTCATATGGAAAAATCAGTAGTATATAGTTACATAAATCTTATTTGTCTTCCTTGTTGTTTTTTTTCCACTCACTTTCTGTCTGTCTGTCTCTCTCTCTCTCTCTCTCAATTCTCTGCATTTTTTAGACCCTAGCCAGTTTAGTATCAGAATCTGATTATGCTGTGGGACGTTTATTCCCCCACTGACTGATATCAAACGTGTTTCTGCACAGATGGCAGTGGAAATTGTCAAGAATGCTAGTCAACAAGGTCGTTGTTATGCTTTGAATTCAAATGATTTAACAATTGAAGAGTCAATATCAAATTTCTCGTATTATCCACGGTTGAATTAACTATTTGTATGCGTTCGTGTGTGCGTGTGTCTGTGATGTGTCTATTGGATTCATTTATTTCATGTACTCTGTGACAATACCACTTATTGGATAACTTAATAATGATGTTAGAGATAATTAACTGTATGATGCTTTCTTATTGTTCCGCTTATTTTCTTGAAAATTTAATTTCATCTCATGTATTAAAAGTATTTTTAAAATAAATGATTTATTTAAACAAGAAGAGGCGTACTATTGATTTTTATGAAAGGTTGGTTACAGGCCAAAAGCAACACTACCAGACTACTTTCTCAGTCATCGAGAATGGTAATCTGCTCGACAGTGGCTAGCAATGTTATCCTACTTGGTGCTCTTGAGCTGGATACAGCTTTATTCCACTGTAACTTGAGCCGTTCCCCTATGGTTTCAAAAGCCACTTGAAACGGGCTTCGAATCTCATTTGGATGACTGTGACTCAGTAAAGACAGAGATAAATTCATTTGGTAAGTCACAAGTAGAATGCTGTCCTCACAGAGGGCAGGTGGTTGAAAAAAATCAGCGACAGGAGTCAAAAAACAAAGGTCTGTCCACAAAGTTGAGCGAAATACCATGATAAATATTACAACATGGCTGTCCCAGCCACCTAATGTCCCACCAAATTCATCGGAAACAGTGCAAGGGATTGAGGGATAAATCGGAGAGCTGAGGTCATGGTACTATTTAGACATGATACTGAGCACAGTGATGACAGGGGAGTCGGCACATACGTAAGTGAATCGCTGCAAGCCGAGCTTACCAAAAAAACTTGTTGCCACCAAACCATAGTGTGCGCTGAAATTCCAATAGGTAGTGTAAAGGAATGTGAAAACTGAACGTTGGTTCATTGACCTTGGTCGCCATTGGCAACCAACTCGAAGGCGCGAATGGTTCAATTGTCTACAGTTTGGAAGAATACGAATAAAGTACACTGTTTGTAAAACATTTGTTTAAAGACTGTTTGAAACATCGAAATTAGCTGCTGAAGATTATATTGTCTTGTTACAAGTCCTTGTGTTTTGGAGTCAAGGTCGATAATCATAAATAGTAGTTGCCTATTCGGAGCGTCTTCCTTGACAGGTAGCATAAGCTAAATATACAGAACACGATAAATGCACCGCATAATCTCAAGGCTAAATTTCTCCCGGAAATGATCCAGTTTTCGGTTAGACACATTCAGTGTCCAACTTATCAAGGGATGCCTTATTGTCAGGGAGCGTGTTTGACGTGAAAACTTCTCACTTTTTATCAGGAGGATGGAGTCTCAGAAGTATATTAGAGTGACACAAGAAAAGATGGAAAAATTTTTGATAAAACGCCCTTAATTCTTTGAAAATGTTCAGGTAAAAAAGCCATTCAGGTTTCAGAAAACCTCATTTAATATTTTTTGGAAAAATTCTAGAGTTCTTGTTTGCTTCATGCTGGTGCTTCCCAGAAAGATCCTTGTGGTTAGAATGGAGAAAAGAAGCAGGCGACAATAATAGTATTACTCTGATGAACCCAACTAACCTCACATTACAGCGGGGAAGATCCAATATCGTTTTTACGAGCTAGTATAAACCTATTTGATTTCTTTGTGCTCTCTTCTTGATTGTAAGGTATAGGTTCCTGATCTTCGGCAAACTTCTGCGTAGCTCGCCCCTTCCGTAGTACTATTGCGGGGTTTATTTAGGGAGTAGCCACTAGGTCTTCCTCCTGTGAAGTAGTAGTGCCACCAGTTTGGTCTGTAACTGTAATACCCACATTGCTGTTTGACGAAGGCTGAACTGGATGTTTCAGCCATTTCCAGCCTAGTGAGATATTGACCGTTTGGGCATACTAAGGCGCATGCCCCCTGGTTCGTGGGAATTTTTCCGACATGAATTCGTACAAGTTTGCTAGGGATTTGCTAGCGGTGTTCTAGCAAGGTTAGTATGGAATGTGTAGTAACATATTATAGTCATAGTATTAGTATTTCAAGATGACCGAATTACAAGAATCCAAACAAAACACAGAGAGGGCAGAATTCAGGAATTTGTATTTAGCGGAATTATTCTGCGATTCATATAAGAAACATATTAACAGTCAACAGTAAGTATTTAAACAATACAGAGATAGAAATTGTCAATCACCACATCCGCCACACGTCGAATGTCTCCTTGCGTACTTATAACAATGTCTCGGTTCGCTTACAAGTAGCTGCGACCTAACTGATTCTGTGATATTATTTTCATCAGTATTATCTGGACCTATTTCTGAATTATCTACAAAATCAGGATTATTAGCGGAATCATTAAAATAATAATTGGAACGACCTACTTCATTTATTGTCACTTTGTCCAGGTGTCTGTTATGAACTGAGTAATCTCTGATGTCTAATATCTTCACCATTCGATTTCCCATTTTTCGTAGTATAATTCCAACAGAAATTCTATAGTCATTCCCCTTGTAATAATGTACATTAGAAGTCGTGGACATCAGATGCTTTTTGAGAATTCGAGATTTGAAAAGTTTTGCAGGACTTTCACGGGTACTTGTATGCTCTGCATTCAACAGACGTAGTCTATGCATATGCAACAATTCCTCCATTTTAATCAGTTGCTCTCTCATCTCATTCAGTTTTTTTCGTGTTTTCGACAGTTCGCATTGCAACTCGGCTACCTCATTTTTGAAAACAGTGTGGAGTCCTCAAAAATAAACTTATCCAAATTTTACTACTATGTAAATAATGAACATATTGTACACTACTTTGTTTTAACCATAAACTCTGTACTTTGACTTTACCTCGGGTTTTGAAAAATATACAGCTGTTCCTTCGACTCTCCGTCTTCTCCACCATCTCAACTGCCGTCGATCAATCCTAATCACCTGCTTTCTATCTCTGATTTTTGCAGGAGCACCGTAGTTTCTTCCTACGTACTTTGGTCGACCTCCGGCAACGTTAACATTGGAGAATTACTACTGGAGCAGTCTTTCCGCAGCACCTGGAATCTATTACGTTTATTGTGGACTGTGGACCTTTGTAAACTCAAGTAATCAAACTTTAATACATTCTTCCCGTAACTAAACTCATTTGGTATTTTATTTTCTACTTGAATTTGGGTAACTAAGCTAACAGAGTGAAAAGGTCCACCACAACAGTTGATGCTTGCGTTGCTGAACTTGTAGTGTAGGTTTTCATTGGATGGGATTGAGTATTTTGAAAAGTTGAAAGACACATAGACTCCATTTTACTAGACAGATTGGGAGAATTATAAGAATGTTGAGCAACATAAGTATTCGAACTTCTGCAAACAGTCTTGATGTGTCCAACTTTACCACATTTATGGCACTTAGCACCCCGAAAACGGCAAGTGCTTCGTAGATGTAACTTTCCACAGGAAAAACACGGTTTAATGTTTTTGATCTCTCGCTGCATTCTATTACCTGTGGACGACAATTTGGATTGATTTCCATGA
Organism: Trichobilharzia regenti; assembly: GCA_944472135.2. NCBI lineage: Eukaryota > Metazoa > Platyhelminthes > Trematoda > Strigeidida > Schistosomatidae > Trichobilharzia > Trichobilharzia regenti. Next base: position 21,267,825 of record OX235266.1, on the reverse strand, counting down.
ACACTTGTATTTTCGACTTTGGACAACATGACATCAGATACTGACGTAGTAAGAGCAGGGTATTCAATATTGACATCTTCATATGTAATACATAGATCTTTAGCAGTTTGAAAAGTACAAGAAAGAATCTGAATTAACTCTTTCTCTAACTTAGGAATATTGATTCCAGCAATTAGATGATCACGTAGTTGAGTATGCAGCTGATCTCCAAAGTTACACTTTGAAGTTGAAGAATGAACTCTCGAATCTTCTGGTTGGGAGCACGAACCAGTTTGTTGAAGTGAGCCGTCTCTCTGGTCTCAAATGTAGTTACATGAAAGTGATTTGTCAGAAGTTCACGAATCTTGACATATGACAGGGAAATAGGTTGATCTGGAAATGACAGAGTCTTTACTAGGCTATGCGCATCTAGCCCAATAGCAGTGATGAAGTGTGCTGGTATTTTGTCATCCCGAACATTCTTTGAAATGCACCACGCATCGAAGCATTCCAAATAATCAGCAATCTCTCGCGGAGACCCATTAATGGGAAATTTTCCCAGGTTATTTAGTTCCATCATGACGCCAATTTGTAGTAATATATTGTAATTGTAGTATTAGTATTTTTGATATAAGTATAAAACTTGGGCACTGTGGTAGAGTATAATTCTATTATAGATAAGATTTTTATTTTGATAAATCGCACAGTGTTTACAGTTATATGAACTGATGACGTTTCGAGCACAATTTATTGCTCATAATCATATCAAGGTAATCACACGACTTCCTAAATTCATTTATATAATTCCATTGTTTTTCTCTTGATTTTCACTTGATTTGATTGGTAATAGTATTTTCCATATTTCAGGTATGAGTGACGAGTCATTCCTATTGCATTTTTTCAAGATGACCGAATTACAAGAATCCAAACAAAACACAGAGAGGGCAGAATTCAGGAATTTGTATTTAGCGGAATTATTCTGCGATTCATATAAGAAACATATTAACAGTCAACAGTAAGTATTTAAACAATACAGAGATAGAAATTGTCAATCACCACAGAAGGACTTCTTGTCCCTACCGACTCTTGCACTGCTCCGGTTCCTGAGTTCCAGGTATGCGTCGTGGTCGCCCTGAATCTTAGTTGCACGCAACGTAAACCAAGCCTTCTGCTTTGACTGCAAAATACATTGCGTGTTTCACTTCAACCAAGCTGAATTTATTTTGGTCTGCCTTGTGAACAAAAGGAAGGTATATGTCAGCCAAGTCACATAAAGTGTCAACGGCATGGTCTAGCTATGCTGGAACTCACATTTTCTCCCGAAGACATACAGAGACGCATAGTATTAACCAAAGCGAAAAAAAGAACACTGAATTGCGACTCAAGAAGATATGGGTACTTACTCACAAATACTTTAAAATTCCATACCAATACTCTGACTAGTATTAACTTGAAAATTTGAGGAGTGAGAACTGAACTTTAAAACAGTTACAATCTACTACTGTGAAAATTGCGGTGTCGGCTGTGACAATCTGACAAATAATCGTTTACAACTAGCAAATACGAGCTTATGACCGCATTATTATCGTCACAAAATTCGCAGTCAGATCTTACAATCATCAAAGACATTCCCAAATTTGACACAGGATACTCATATCCTCAGGGTATCCTTCGTTAGGGGCATGAACTCACAGCACTCTATAGCTCTTGAAGCAACTCCAGTGCAGTACCTCATCAAATACATCAACTTCATTTCATCATTTAATAAAAAACTACTCAACATGATTTCAAACTCCTTTAAAATATGTGAATAGTCAGCTGGGTTTCCGTCAGAACACGGCGGTTCAGATTTAGGCCTATTATCCCTAGACTGCGAAACATGAACAACAGACTCATCATGCTGAGCATCATACATATCATTACAATTATCAAGCAACTCAGCATTACTTACTTTCCTGCCTGCTTCCAAGATGCTCTGTCCCTTCTTTGACCTAGGCATCATTGAACTTGACCAAACAATCCAGAAAACTTCCATATAATACTTGTCCAAAGAAGATTGGCAGGCAACAGTAAAGAGGAACAGAAACAATCAGAAACTGTCAGCCAAGTCTCATAAACTGTCAATGTTCAGCTCTTGCTACGCTGGGCCTCACGCTATCCATCGAAGACTTTCAGAAACGCTATGTATTAACCAAAGCGAAAACCAGAACACTGACTGGCGACTTAGGAATCATTTATACTAACGCCAACATATGACCAACTGTAATTTTATTACACCAAGTCGAAGAACAAATGTTATAACAATAAATCACGATAATACTTCCGATAGTTTTCAATCTTCCTACTGAACAGCGAACGATGAGACGATGACTGCCGGATTGATGACCCGCGAAAAATATGGAGTTGGGTTTGAGCAAACAACCATAAATTGATCGTTCAATCTCCATCTACATTGACAATATGCGAGGTTGCTTCATGAATGCCCTTTTTTACCCCCTTCTCAGTGTTCATCCACGGATAAGTCATCCCATGCTAATGGCCAGTCTGTGTCGGACGAGAGCCTCCGCATTTCATCATAGTCAGCCTTGCTGTAACACAGCCATGGTCGCGTAACATCCCACCGCAAACACTCACGGAGAACAAGACCGAAACAAATGACTGCATGGTCACTAATTACTAGAGGAGTCATGATCTGAACCTTTTTGACGAGTAGTTGATCACTAGTTTAAAATGTAGTCTAGTTTTGATGACTTTCCACTAGGGCCCCACATAATGTCGTCTCCAACATTCTCAGTCAGTCCCGTGTTTCGAATAGTTTGCAGTGGGTTTCGGCCAAATTTCCCTTAGCATACCCCGAGCCAAGGTTCAGTGATGGGGCATTGAAATCTCCAGCTATGGGGATTTGGTCATAGCCCAAATCTCGTATCCCCGTGATAGTGCTGAGCAGTAGCTGATTGTGCTCTGCCCTCCAGGCGGGAGATCGGTAGATGCCACCCAGTAAGTGCTTGGTGCGGCCTACGGTGAAATGACACCATAGGAAGTCCGGGAGTTCAGTAAGTGGTGGGTCCGTTGCGCGCACACATTTAAGTTGCCTATCAAAATATATAGCAACTCCCCCTCCTTCCTTATTATCCCTGTTTCTCCTGACCAGAACCATATCACCTATACTGATTTCATTGTCGGCGATAATGGAGTTTAACCACGTTTCAGTGAGAATTATCATTCTTAGTTGTAGATGTCCTGGGATATTTCGTGGTTCACCTACTTCTCCTCTCGGCCACCTCACATTGCTATATAGGCAGCTGATAGTGAGTCTAATAACCGCAGTGTGTTGTGAGGTAGTTGAGGTGAAGCTGTCTGCTGTTGCGGGACTTAAAGTTGGGACTAGTTGGCTGATTCCGATGGGACCGGCCCGTTGTAGTTTCTCCATGGATTTAAGCAGGACACTTGGGTGACACAGGCTGTCATTATCAGAACTGTATCGCTCTAGTGTCACTGAGGCTTGAGGACGTATTAAAGCCTCAGTTTGCTGCCTCCTTATAGTTTAGGGTCTGCTTTCGCAGCACCGGATATGTCCCCCCGTTTTTCCCTTGGTCTCATACTACTGGTGAAGTGCTATGGACAAATGATCCTGGGAGTTCAATGCGACACTTGGCAGCTTTGGACAGCCAATCAGTGTGAGTTGAGCCGGGCGAGGTAGTTGGAAAATGGAGGTGGCTCCAGAAGCGCCCAGGGCCATCTGATATGACAGCCATCTCCATCGCCGTACGTCGTGCATGTGTTTTTCACAAGCAGTGTCGGTTTCCAGCTCTGGAAAGGTAGAAGGCATCAGTTCTGGTGACTCCCTCGCCATTTGTGTGATAGCCCATGGTCTATCTTGCCTCATCCTTATGTTCGAAATTCTGTCTATGGCTAGTACTTGGACCAATTAATAGTACTCTTTCGGCCACTTCGGCAGAGTCCAGTGTAACACTTAATGGGGGTGGCTTACCCTGGGGCGTGTGGACACCCCTGTACAGTCTGCACAATTTTGCCGAACCAATGTTCAGACCTAATTTATTGCACAGGTTGAACCACTGTTCCTGATTGAACAGGGTCCACTGTCCAGGCAAGCTATCCTTGCTCACAGGTGCGTTAAAGAGGATAAGAGAGTTAGACCGACTACCCTCAGACTTAGGTTTGGCCTTTGGCTTCTTGCATTCCTTTGCATCATTAGCAATGTTAGGCTTCATCAGGATCTGGCCAGTCTTTGATGTGTTGCCAAGCTTGCTAGTGGATGGAAGTGGTGCTTTTGTAATTCTATCTTCCCCTGATGTGGTTGCAACCTTGTGAAACTTTACCTTGTGAAAATTGGCATTTCCAGTCTGCAGGACTGGTGTGTCCTTCTTGCCGTCTTTGCCAAGTTTTCGCAGTGTGATGTTGTCAGGTGGGCAGCTGCATGAGACTGTGTTGGGACACAAGAGAGGTGTGTTGTTTATGCTATCAGCAGACATGCTTTGTGGGACTATACCAGGGCGACAAATTGGAAGAATGTACCAAAACCATGGACATGGCCTATTTCTCATAAACTCGTAATATGCTTTGGTTACTTTATTGTCACAACGGCAGTGCATCCATCGTTTGCAAAAATTGCATTCGAACGCCGAGTCAGTTTTAGAAACTGTGATATTCGTCTCCCTTCCTCGATGAGGCCTTCTAGGTCTTATGACGTCTTGTACGTTTCCTTTTAGGTTTGCTGTGTTTCACACATTGGCCTTCAGGTAATGCAGGTGTAGTATCCTGTCCCCCTGGTATTGCCTGTGCAGCTTCAGTACCAGACGATGGCAGTGCAGACGTAGTATCAGTGCAGACGAAACCCTAATGAACCTTTAAGATAGGCAGCTTAAATGTGTGCGCGCAACGGACCCACCACTTACTGAACTCCCGGACTTCCTATGGTGTCATTTCACCGTAGGCCGCACCAAGCACTTACTGGGTGGCATCTACCGATCTCCCGCCTGGAGGGCAGAGCACAATCAGCTACTGCTCAGCACTATCACGGGGATACGAGATTTGGGCTATGACCAAATCCCCATAGCTGGAGATTTCAATGCCCCATCACTGAACCTTGGCTCGGGGTATGCTAAGGGAAATTTGGCCGAAACCCACTGCAAACTATTCGAAACACGGGACTGACTGAGAATGTTGGAGACGACATTATGTGGGGCCCTAGTGGAAAGTCATCAAAACTAGACTACATTTTAAACTAGTGATCAACTACTCGTCAAAAAGGTTCAGATCATGACTCCTCTAGTAATTAGTGACCATGCAGTCATTTGTTTCGGTCTTGTTCTCCGTGAGTGTTTGCGGTGGGATGTTACGCGACCATGGCTGTGTTACAGCAAGGCTGACTATGATGAAATGCGGAGGCTCTCGTCCGACACAGACTGGCCATTAGCATGGGATGACTTATCCGTGGATGAACACTGAGAAGGGGGTAAAAAAGGGCATTCATGAAGCAACCTCGCATATTGTCAATGTAGATGGAGATTGAACGATCAATTTATGGTTGTTTGCTCAAACCCAACTCCATATTTTTCGCGGGTCATCAATCCGGCAGTCATCGTCTCATCGTTCGCTGTTCAGTAGGAAGATTGAAAACTATCGGAAGTATTATCGTGATTTATTGTTATAACATTTGTTCTTCGACTTGGTGTAATAAAATTACAGTTGGTCATATGTTGGCGTTAGTATAAATGATTCCTAAGTCGCCAGTCAGTGTTCTGGTTTTCGCTTTGGTTAATACATAGCGTTTCTGAAAGTCTTCGATGGATAGCGTGAGGCCCAGCGTAGCAAGAGCTGAACATTGACAGTTTATGAGACTTGGCTGACAGTTTCTGATTGTTTCTGTTCCTCTTTACTGTTGCCTGCCAATCTTCTTTGGACAAGTATTATATGGAAGTTTTCTGGATTGTTTGGTCAAGTTCAATGATGCCTAGGTCAAAGAAGGGACAGAGCATCTTGGAAGCAGGCAGGAAAGTAAGTAATGCTGAGTTGCTTGATAATTGTAATGATATGTATGATGCTCAGCATGATGAGTCTGTCGTTCATGTTTCGCAGTCTAGGGATAATAGGCCTAAATCTGAACCTCCGTGTTCTGACGGAAACCCAGCTGACTATTCACATATTTTAAAGGAGTTTGAAATCATGTTGAGTAGTTTTTTATTGAATGATGAAATGAAGTTGATGTATTTGATGAGGTACTGCACTGGAGTTGCTTCAAGAGCTATAGAGTGCTGTGAGTTCATGCCCCTAACGAAGGATACCCTGAGGATATTAGTGTCCTTTGTGAAAGCTCGGAATTCTTTTGGTGATTGTGGGGGAATTTTTCGAGGCTGTTTTTTATAATTGTTTTTAATTACAAGTTTGCTGCATTCAACTCTCTGAGTTTTAGATTATTGTGTTTACTTGCAGAAATACTTTATTTTCGGTGAATTGCTTGATCCATCTGAACTCAATTTCCGTCCTGGAATTAATAGCGAGGTGGTTACTTACTCTACTGCCATGTAGGTGGTGAAGATGAGCTCTCGTATGGAGAATGAATGTATTGAGCCAAAGTTTTATGATGTTCTGAATCCTGTAAAAAATTTCAATCAACCTCTGAGCGTGTGTGCTAGTTTATTGCATCCCACTCCTAGAATAGAGCAGTCTGAGAAGAAAACGCAATCTTTTATGACGAAGAGGTCTCAGATAAGTGGACATCGAGAAATCTTTACGGTGCCTAGTAATCCATATAAACTTAGTGAGTGTAACAGCTTTCGCGGTACATCCTCATCTGATAGGTTACAAGTTGCGAGACAAACACAGCCGTGTTTTATACGTTTGCAAGTAGTTCATAGAAAGGTGAACTCTGAATCAGTGGCGAAGTTTAGTGGTAAGCTAAATGTGAAATAAAGGTCTGACTCCGAAAATTGTGACGATAATGGTGCTGTGAAGAATCCCGTATTTGCAAGTGGTAAGCCATTGTTGAATAGAGTGTCACATCCGACACCGCAATTTTCGCAGTAGAAGATTGTTACTGTCTTAAAGTCCAGTTCTCACTCCTCAAGTTTTCAAGGTAATACTAGTCAGACTAATGGTATAGAACCTAAAAGGATTTGTGAAGAAGAACCCAAATCATCTTTTGCTGTTACTTAAGAGTTTGCAAATGATGAAATTGATCATACAAATGGGGGTAAATTGGATATTTGTGACAGTGAACATGATAATGCACATTTGTCTTTGGCTTATCATAGTGAGATGAGCTGAATGCCTACTACTACTACTACTTCTGAGTTGAATAAATTTCTGTACATCTTTAAGGTGAAGTAGATTTAAGAGTAGATGCAGTGGTATAAAATATGGATACTCATGAGTCCGTCAGTGTAAAGGATCAGCCTGTAGCCCACCTATCATCAGATTCTAATGCTAAACTGGAGCTAATAGTAAAAAACAAAATTGGTGGTAATCTTCCAGTTACATAAACTTCAAAAAGCAGTAAAAGAACAGCTTTTGATGCACCGCTGAGTTCATAAACTTGTATCAACCAGTCGTCGTTGGTTTTACCATCCATGATGACAGGAACGCCCACGAACTCGTGTGCCTTATGAATTGACTATGCTTGTACCGGTGCATTTGAAAAGATGAAAGATACTGCTCAGTTTTATGGGGATAAGCCAAGGGCATAGAAATTTATCTCGAAAAAGATGATAATGAACGCCTAGACAGATCATGCTTCTACCTTTAAATATATACCATTCTCTCAGCCTATTGCCAAGATGCGACCACATGGGCTCTGCACAGATTTATGGGGCATCTTATAAATTACATTGCTATCCATTGTCAGACCTTTAAATACCAATTCACAATGTCTCATCTCATTCATTTTCTAATAACGTTGTCAATGGAGCTGAAGATTGAACGATCAATTCATGGTTGTTTGCTCAAACCCAATTCCTCCACATTTTTCGCGGAGGCATCAATACGACAGTCATCGTCTCATCGGTCGCTGTTCAGAAAGAAGTCAGCAGAAAGCCATCAGAAGTAATATTGTGATTTATTATTGTAATATTTGTTCACAGACCCTAGTAAAAACATTATTTTTATATGTTGGTGTAACAATAAAGAATCCTCGAGTCACCAATCTGTCTTTTGGTTTTTTCGTCCGTTATTACTAAGCGTTTCTGAAAAACTGCAAGGAACAGCGTGGGCCTGAGCGTAGCAAGAGCTGGGCATTAACGGTTTATGAGACGTGGCTGACAGTTTCTGACGATAGAAACAGATTCTGGGGGATTCAGACAGTTGGTGAAAGTTTGGATAGTCACCATTCATCTTTCCTGGTTCCGGTCAAGTCCTCTTTGAACAAGCAATATCTGGAACGTTTTTGGAATTGGGTCAAGTTCAACAATGCATGGGTCAAAGAAGGGACAGAGTGTCTTGGATGCAAACAGGAAAGTAAGTCGTGGCGACTAGTCTGTCAATTGAAACGATGTGTCTGATGTTAAGCATGACATGGTTGATGTTACTGTTTCGCCGTTCAGGGATAATAGGAACATCAAACTCCCTAAATTTGAACCACGGTGTTTTGATGGAAACCCGGCTGATTATTTACAATTTGTAAAGGAGTTTGAGATCATGTTGGGTGGTTTTTTATTAAATGATGAAATGAAATTGATGTATTTGATGAGGTATTGCACTGGAGATGCTGCAAGAGCTATACAGTGCTGTAAGCTCGTGCCCGCTAGTGAGGGATACGCTGAGGCTATGAGCATACTACGTCAAAGGTTTGGAAGACCTTCAATGATTGTAAGGAACGTATTCGAAGCTGTCAATGGTAACGGCAGTCAGCTTCAAGATGACTCCAAGGCACCCACTGAGTTTTTAGATAATCTTATGACTTATAAGAATACCTTGATTTCTATGAATTGCATGAGTGACCTCAACTCGAGTTTTATACTAGAAGTAATAGCAAGACGTCTACCTACTCGACTGCAAAGGAAGTGGGTGAAGATAAGCTCCCGTATGGAGGATGAGGGTATCGAGCCAAAGTTTGATGATATCCTGAAACTAGTAAAAGATAGTGTCAATCAATCAATGAGCAAGTTTGCCAGTCTATTACATCTCACCTCTAGAATAGAGCAGTCTGAGAGCAAAATGCAATCATCGATGACGAAAGGGCCTCAGAGAGGTGGTTATCGAGAAGACTCCATGATGTATAGTAATGCATATAGACCTAGTGAGGGTAACAGGTTTCGTAGTATATCCTCAACGGATAAGTTACAAGATGCAAGACAAACACGGTTGTGTTTTACACGTTTGCAAGAGATGCATACAAAGGTGAACTGTGAACCAGTAAGCAAGTCCAGTGATAAGCTCAATGTAAACTCCAGGCCTGACTCCGAGTTGTGTGACGATAACGGTGCGGTGAAGAAGTCTGTAGTTGCAACTGTTAAGCCATTGTTGAATAGAGTGTCACAGAATAGAGTTGCTGCTTCAGAGTGCAGTTCTGACCCTACAAGTTTACAAGGTATTACTAGTCAGAGTGAAGTTATAAAACCTTTAATGATTTGTGAGGAGGAACCAAAATTGTCTGCTTCTGTTATTAAAGAGTTTGAAAATGATAAAGTTGACGGTAAAGTGAATATTCGTGATAATGATCATGATACTTCACAGTTGTCTTTGGTTGATCATGATGACAATAGGGATATGCCTACTACTGCTAAGTTGAACAAAGTTTCTGTACAACTTGAACGTGAAGTAGAATTGAACGCAGATGCAGTTCCAGAAGATGTGCATACTTGTGAGACCGTCAGTGTAATTGATCAGCATGTAGCCTACCTATCATCAGACGATAGTGCTAAACCTGAGCTAATAGTAAAATACAGCAGTGGTGGTGGTCTTACAGGTAGACAAATTTCTGAAAGTCGAGCAACAACAGCTTTTGATCCACCACTAACTTCATCAACTGGTATCAATCGGTCATCGTTGGTGTTGTCGTCCACAATGAAACAGTCGCCCATCAACCCAAGTATCTTCTGCAATGACTATGATAGTATTGGTGCATTTGAAAGGACGAAAGATATTGCTCAGTTTAGAGAGGATAAGCCAAGTGCAAACGAGAGAGTAATTGTTAAATTGACTTGCATGAAAAAAGGCATTTCTTGTTTCAAGTTACTATTTGAATGATATTATCTTTGGTGTAAATTACTCTGTGCCTACGCTTGGTTGACCAGATACTTCGTGTGTTTGTTCGTCATATATATTCTACGATACAATGACATGAGCGTGTTACCTTTCAGATTTGACGATACAGCTCATAGAAGGAGGTTAGCAAATGAACTCTGCGACGATTTTCCAACCTAGGGCGTCAACCTGAGAAGGGTTGTAGGCGTACTGCTGTAAGTCCTACAATTCTTCAAAGGGTAGCACATCAATGAGCAGTCCAATGTGCTCGGTGTGTGATTTTGTACATATGTTCATATCGTATATACTGAATTGATATCATCTGTCATCTAGCTGTTGGTAATTCTGTTTGTGTCCGGACGACTTCCACTTGGATCATCAACCTGAGAAGGAATGTAGGCGTACTGCTGTAAGTCCTACAGTTCTTCAAGGGTAGTTCGTCAAGCCAGAATCCACAACATTTGATGTATTGATTGTACATATGTTTGTGGTAAATAGTTGTGTGAGTTCCAATTATTGTAATTGTTGGTTAATCTTGTTTGTGTCCGGACATTCCACAACTTACAATCGTCAACGTGAGAGGGGTTGCAGGCGTACTGGTGTAAGTCCTGCGATTCTTCAAAGGAATTCCATCAAGACATGATCCGCGAGGATATTTGTACTGTTTGTATATTTGTGTGGTGTGACATATCAATTGGTGTTTTTTGGATTCATTCTGTTTACTCGTTGTTTTCATACCTTGTTGTAATTGCATAATTTTGTTAAAATTTTCGTCGTGATTGCTTCTGAAGTTGTTTCTTGTCTTCTACATCCGTGAATGAATTGATTGATGTTAAGGACAGCAGATGGGTCGTATTCGCCGGGGAGGCTATTGCTGAGAAGGAAATGCACACGGAGATAATTGTTAGCTGCGGTCCGACACGCCGGGGAGAAAGAGTGTAAACGACTGAGGCTCGCATGCGTCACCGCTACTAGAACTGAGGCAGAATGAGTGACAAGCGATTTCAGTGGTAATTGGTAATGAGTAGATAAGAGGATGTGCGTAGAGTATCGTGAGGTGGTGCTATGGTCACGTTGCATTCTGCAAGAGTCATTCTAGCAAGTGGCGATTGTGTCGCAAGATGTCAAGAGGACGCCTCTAACTGGAAGGTGTGGGTCGTCATTGATGTGTGAGATTGTGCTGTGGGTATGCTTGTGGTGTGTTGCTTTTTCTGTTTGTTTTCCATTTCAGCTCAGTCCATGTGACCCAGGTTCTCGCAATGGCATCCAAGTCAACGTGCATTGGTCGTGAAGGAAAAAAGGGTTGGATCCCTTTTATGCCGGGGAGTGTCAATGGAGTTGAAGATTGAACGATCAATTCATGGTTGTTTGCTCAAACCCAATTCCTCCACATTTTTCGCGGAGGCATCAATACGACAGTCATCGTCTCATCGGTCGCTGTTCAGAAAGAAGTCAGCAGAAAGCCATCAGAAGTAATATTGTGATTTATTATTGTAATATTTGTTCACAGACCCTAGTAAAAACATTATTTTTATATGTTGGTGTAACAATAAAGAATCCTCGAGTCACCAATCTGTCTTTTGGTTTTTTCGTCCGTTATTACTAAGCGTTTCTGAAAAACTGCAAGGAACAGCGTGGGCCTGAGCGTAGCAAGAGCTGGGCATCAACGGTTTATGAGACGTGGCTGACAAACGTTTTTACTTGATTCTCATTATATTCCATTAAACCTAACATTTTATAGCTCTATATGAATTTGATTCGACTTATTCTATTCCTATTCTCTGTAGGGTAAAATCTTAGATTGTCTACAAGTTAATAATGTTTCAACAGTTAAATATTTGATATATATATATAATTACACTCATTGTCTGAACCAGGCCGTATAGTTATTGAATTGTACAGCTGTCCTCCAGGTTGCGCGGGAAAACTGACTTCGTTTCGTTTTCATCCCGTGGTTGTCGGCATACGATAACCAACCAATATTGAGGTAAGTACAACGTTTACAAGGGATTGGAAGCTGTTTTAGGTGACTCTAAAGAATAGCGGCCCAAACCGAAACGACCTTTGAAGAAAAAATAACCTTGAGTAAGGGATCAGGTGACTGTATCATTTTCGGGAATAATCATGGATGTTTTCGATTGCTCTTTGAATAACGGACTCATAGCTTTGTCAAAAATTTTTCAATGCGGAGGAGTCATGCATATACAAAAATACACAGAGGCCATTGATGGCTTTGTATACAGATGTATTGAGTGCCGAAGGAGGAAATCGGTTCGAGAAGGTTAGTAGTTGTTTTTTAGTTCACAGATCCCTTAAGAACTTTTCTCTCAAGGTCTAAACTACCTTTGACGAAAATTGTAATGATCTGTAACTTCTGGGTCCTGAAAAGAGCAGTCACAGCTACAGCTTATGAAACAGAAAATTCAGAGGTGTCAGCAGTGCAATGGTTAAACTACTGCAGAGATGTTTCCTCCTGGAAGAAGAACACCCTGACTCAAGTTTTCGGAGGAGTCGGCAGCATAGTCCGTATTGATGAGACTGTACTTATAAAAAGGAAATACAACCGCGGGAGATTACAAGCAAACCAGCAGTGGATACTGGGTATCTACGACACGACACTGCGCAAATGGTATATAGAAGCGATTCCCAATCGCAGTGCAGCAGTATTAGTGCCTATTAATAAGCGTTTGGTGTTGCCGCGGACGACTATTCATACAGATGAATGGAGCGGATACCTTCAATTATCGAATCATGGGTACATTCATCATGTTGTTAATCATACGGACGGTTTCCGGAATCCTTTGGATGGAACGCACGCTAATTCCATCGAAAGTTTGTGGAGTCGTCTAAAAAGACGGATAAGGGCTGTTGATAGATCAAGAAATCCAATGATTTACAGTTATCTAGATGAATTTATGTACAGAAACTGGTTTATTATGACAATGGAGACTCCTATGAGAAACTGGGAGGTTTTTCTGCAACATATACGCGAACGCCATTCTATGTAACTGTTTATTATGACTGCATTACTTTTATATAAATCGTCTTTTACAATTATGCGCCTTTCTTTTTGAGCCTTCTCATTGGTCGAAGTTGCCCCTGTCAAGGTCATTTCGGTTTGGGCCGCTATTCTTTAGAGTCACCTAAAACAGCTTCCAATCCCTTGTAAACGTTGTACTTACCTCAATATTGGTTGGTTATCGTATGCCGACAACCACGGGATGAAAACGAAACGAAGTCAGTTTTCCCGCGCAACCTGGAGGACAGCTGTACAATTCAATAACTATACGGCCTGGTTCAGACAATGAGTGTAATTATATATATATACAAATATTTAACTGTTGAAACATTATTAACTTGTAGACAATCTAAGATTTTGCCCTACAGAGAATAGGAATAGAATAAGTCGAATCAAATTCATATAGAGCTATAAAATGTTAGGTTTAATGGAATATAATGAGAATCAAGTAAAGATGTTATTAGAAAATGAATGAGACGAGACATTGTGAAGTGGTATTTAAAGATCTGACAATGGATAGCAAGTTAATTTATAAGATGCCCCATAAATCTGTGCAGAGCCCATGTGGTCGCATCTTGACAATAGGCTGAGAGAATGGTATATATTTAAAGGTAGAAGCATGATCTGTCTAGGTGTTCATTATCATCTTTTTCAAGATAAATATCTAAGCTCTCATAAAATTCAGAAATATCTCGAGCCGTCAAATTGCATGTTGCTGTTCTTGAATAGTGGGGTGATTCACCTTAGTGACCACCACCACATCTACTGTTCTGCTAGCGCTAGCTTGCGGTCAACGGTGCGAAATTGAGTTGCGCCAGTCTCCAACATTTTCAGATGTGACACAATTTTCAACTTTTCCAGAATCACACTGTGGTATACTTCACAGTATCTTCATAAGATCACATAAGCGATTCGCATGAGGTAATCATTTTTGTACTTCTTTTGGATTGTTAGATGTTTCTATGTAGCATGCCTCACAGTGTGCGAACTGCATAATATGGTGTTGGTATTTCGGTTATGAAGTACCTAGTATTTTATTTTTGATTTTCTCTCCAAGTATTCCCGCCGGACAAGACGTTACTTATACGCGTCTACAATTAGATGCTAGAGGTATTACTTCAAATATCTGTCCGGCTTCCCGAATTTTCAGCGAAAAAGACAAAACACCGAGTTTACATTTGAGTTTAATTTGGAACTGTTTTCTGCAGGTAGTCGTCCTAATTATCACGTGAACTGTAGCGGAGTAGTTTGACTTATGTTCGATTTTTCCGAGTTTTCCTTTGGCTTTGTACTCGTGGGTTTGCAAAGTGAAAAACATTGAAGTGTTAGTTTTTGGGCAACTAAACTAGTATAAGCCACAATGTCTCGAGGCAGATGGATAAACCGTAGCGTTGTCAAGATTTTTAATTAACCATGTTAATAAGCAAATTCCTTCGGAGAAGGCAAGTAGGTTTATTCCAAATAGTAGGGATATGGACACGTAACTCAAGATTCAAGCTGGCGTGTGTGCATACGAACTTCCTTTAGTGGCTTTTGATTTCTGGATTCTGAACGACTCGTATGTAAGCAGTATTCCGCTCTACCACATATACATGACACAAGAAGAGAGGCAGTGAACGAATACTTGAAAAGTAACTCGAAACTAAGTAGCTGGTATATACCCGAAGAAAATTCTAGTTCATATATTTACACAATCCAAAACCAAATAACGTTGCACGCCTTTCAGTTTTGGTACATCCTACTGCATACACGGTGTGCATGGGGCTTCACTGGTCAGAAAAGACCAGGAACTATGCCATTATTGCATTACGCATGCGGACCAGGCTGGGGCTGAACTAAACTTTATTTGTTGAAATTTGAAAGAAACACACTGGATCTCCACTTAGGCTACATGGCTTTATCTCCTTGCATTTGATATTTATGCTCCATCACACTTTTGAACAGCTCGTTATTTTGTTATAATCTTTTAAATCTGATAAGACAGTCATCACCCCAGTATAGAAGAAATATTTGTGGAAAAACTGAAAGTTGACCTTTGGAAAAGAAAAATCGCAAGATGAGAACACCGCGGATCAGTAGCCAACTAAATAGAACCGGGGCTATCAGCTTTACACTGGATAATGGTTTCCACGTTTTAATTAATTAACCGGAAACATCTAATACCCATCTCAAATGCCCGTAGGTTGATTGGTTATATGGAAGTGGCAAAGTCACTAATTGGACCGATCTCATTCTAGGAAGATTCTAGTAATCGAATTGTATATAAAAATAACTTCAAGAAGAGCTCCGAATACTAGTGAAAAACATGGAAAGCTATTCGCCACTCAACAGCATACACAAAAGAAAAAAACCAAACCATTAATACAAAAGGTGTTGTTTCTACTTGTCCATTGGTCTCGGCCTTCTGTTGTCCCTAAGCACTAGCAGTAACGTCCAAATTACGTCTTGTATATTGTGGATACCTCAACGAAATCATTACCCACGGACACATTGGAAACTAACTCATATTTACGGTGAAATAAGATGCTTTGGAAGCAGGGTAGCAATTTCAGTTCATTCGCCTACATAACTCGTCATCAGTTTTTATGCTGAAAGTATCCTGGGTATTACACAACATTGAAGAAAACGAAATGAACACGGAAGAGAAAGTTTGTGTTGAAGCGACTGGTAAAATCCAGTAATCATGTTCTTTTTACGAATTTTCATACTCCTGTTGCTTTTCTTGTATTGTATAAATTTACTTCACTCCATCTTAGGGTCGATTCTTATGGTTATTTCCTCTCTTTGCCCACTAAACCCCGAATACCTCCCAAATTTTCGAGTAATCCGACGATGAGAGCTCTCCACTCCATCTGTCATTGACCTCATGGAGGAGTCAAGTTAGTATGTATCCATTGATTTAGTAACATAGTTTTATTTCTCCTCATTTTTCTCGATATAGAAGCTATCTGTAAGCTATTGATAATTTCGAACAGGCTTTACGCAGGAATACAGGATATAGGGTGCTAACCAGTTTTGCAGGCTCATAAACAAAGCAACAAATGTTAAACATTATCTACATGCAGCATCAGTTTTTATAGAAATAACTAAAGGGATTCAGACTCTGCTTTTGTTTTAACTATTCACCTTTTTGCATACTCTCTATACCGCACTATTCAACAGGTATCAGTAAAGAGCATA
Organism: Trichobilharzia regenti; assembly: GCA_944472135.2. Taxonomy (NCBI): domain Eukaryota; kingdom Metazoa; phylum Platyhelminthes; class Trematoda; order Strigeidida; family Schistosomatidae; genus Trichobilharzia; species Trichobilharzia regenti. Next base: position 21,251,447 of record OX235266.1, on the reverse strand, counting down.
AATGTTTGTGACGAAAATACTTTTTACTGGTTAAAATCTGAGTATGATATTGAGATAAATATTCAGAGTGATCTTGGTTATTTCATTGCTGTAAGCAAAGTATTCCATTTAGAGTTTTTAAACATATATGAATTCCCTAATATTCGAAGTATTTCGGTATGTTATAAAGAATAATCGTGCTAATGTATGCATAAGCCACAACACTATGTCTGAAATTTTTTGCCTTTCGAAACAGTTAACGGTGTTCATCTCATTCTTTCCAGTGTTTAGTCACCAGGACCACGTCTCCTATTTTCTTTTGTTATTTATTTTATTTATGAATCTGTCTATCTAAGAAATCTTTTTGGCTTGAAGCACTATCTAGATGCATGTTGGATGAGTTTATTTCGTTTGGCAAATCCACTCAACCGTTTCTTCCCAGCATATTGTTTTACTTATCTTCGCTTATGAGCTGAAAGATGTAATGACTTATTGTTTTTTACAGGGAATTTATTTTTTGAAAGATAGTTCGCCAAGCTTTTTTTTATAATCTTTTATTCGAGGTTTAAAAATAATTGTTTTGATATTATTGTCCGGAAAACTATAAAGGATGCACTAGAAGTCGTATTTTATCTTCCTTAAGCGCGCTCCTTGAATAAGACGTGCTTTTCCTCCCTAACCGGAAATATCCAATTTTGTGAATTATTCGTTTGGGAAACCTGATCTTCCTATCCGGCGAATTTTTATTCAACCATTTCTTCCTCACCGAGCCTGTGTGTGGTACTTCCCGCTGTCTCGAACTACTGCCAAAGCTTCAGGTGCTACTTCTGTAGCAACACCCTCCTCACTCTTTCAAATATACAGGACTTGTGGGTCTGTTACGTGATTGCTGTGAAACCGAATAACCCGAAAGTTACAGGTAAAGTCTAAAGCTTTTACTTACATACTTTATCCTTCTTTTCTGCGCTCTCTATTGTCTTTTGCTGTAAGTCTATTGGACAAAATAACAGTCTCTTATTATTTAATCACCAGTATTAATTTAGGAGTAAAATGACAATAGATTCTCAACCTAAAATAAGTAATGGGACATCATACTCTGTAGTTACCAGGGCTTCAGCCAAACTAGGCAAACAGGAGAAGGTGATGGACTCACGCATACCGGTCCTGAAGACCAGGGCTAATATTCCCAGCTCGTACAGATTACCCATGTCGCCACAGTCCTACAGTGAAGCTGTGCAAAGTCAGCCAAGTGGATGTGGCTCCACCCCTGTTAACACGACTAGGTTAACAGATCCGAGTGGGAAAATTGCACTAAGTGAGAACTTCATAACACCCATCCCCATGGTAGACCATGAAACAAATAGGAAGGCCAAAAAGAAACGTTCACGACGTCGCAAGACGACAAGAACGCTCCCCAAGAAGACAGACGACTGCAAGGTCTGTGCTTCTGTTGTCGAACAAGCAGACTCTGCTTTCGAATGTAACTTTTGCAACCGATGGGTGCATTGCAGATGCGACAGTGGGGTACCAAAAGCATATTATGACTTTATGCGTAAAAACCCATGCCAATGGTTCTGGTACATATGCCCGAGTTGCCGTCCTGATGTAGCCTCGCGTAGTCCTTTGAAAACTAAAGATGGCACAGAAGTAGCGGGGAAAAAGGTGAAAAGCTCGACCCCCACCAATCCGGAAGTTAGTACAAACGCGCGTAAACCGGGGATACCAAAATCCTCACCGGTTAAACTTGTAACTCTTGCCATAACCGCTCCAGACACAGAGGCTGGAGAACCACGGGTTTCCGTCGTTGGAAAAAGACCCCAACCGTCTACCAGTAATGCTGGCTATAGCACTGAGACACATAAAAATACCCAGTCGCACCAGTCAAACCAAAACGGTCTTAAAGGTGATCACAAACGTGCGAGGACCGAGCCCAAGCCCACGGTTAGCAGATCAAATTGTGTAATCCTCTTTAATGTACCAGACTGTAGCAGTAGTCTGCTGAAAGATAGGGCCCTATTTGATCAGGAACAGTGGTCCATCTTAAGTAGCACACTGGGTTTGGACATCCAACCAGTAAATCTATGCAGATTGTATAGGGGCACTGCTGCACCTGAAGGCAAACCATCCCCACTGAGGGTAACATTGAGCTCTACCGAGGATGTTGAAAAAGTGTTACTGGCTTCTCAAGTCCTTTCTATAGGGAGGGCCTGTAACATACGTGTTAAGCCAGACAGGCCGTGGAAGGAAAGACAAATGGCGAGGGAGTCGCCAGAGCTCATTCCTTCTGCCTCCATGGTTGTGCATGGCATTCCCGAACTGGTAACTGGGAACGCCTGCGAAAAGCATTGTCATGATGTACAACAATGGAGATGGTTAGCATCCCAGATGGCCCTGGGAAGTTCAGGGGCTGTCTCTATTTATAGACTGCCTCGACCCACTCATCTTATGTCAATTAACTCGCCACGTCTGTTAGCTGTCAAGTTCAGCTCCCAAGACCAGTTGACTACCGCTCTCCATAGATGGTACGAGACCAAGGACAAGGTCAGCAAACACATTCGCTGCTGCGAGAGCCGGCCTCGCACTCAAAGGAGAGAACAAAGCGTAGTAAAAGAAAATCCTCAACCCCTAGTCACACTACAGCGGTGCAGCACGGACGATGATAGCCAGTGTCATCCGAGTGCTCCAACTGAACTAGAAGAAAAAAACGCCAACAGGCCGGTTCCTGGGGAATCGGCCAACTAGTTCGTAGGATAACTCCTCAACCGATAGCCAATATCAAGTCAACTACCCCCCAATACGGGGAAGTGGTGAGACTGACTACCAGTTGCCTGTATAGTAATGTGAGAGGGCTAAGAGGCAAAATAGCTGAACTTAGACACCTACAATCACAACTAAACTCCAAAATCATAATACTGACGGAAACCTGGCTAACCCCTACGGTGGCAGACAGCGAAGTCAGTATAAATGATATGGTCCTAGTCAGGCGAGATAGGGACCTGAAAGAAGGAGGTGGAGTCGCCATATACGTCGACAAACAGCTCAGATGTGTTCACGCGACGGACCCTCCCCTCACAGAGCTCCCTGACTCCATATGGTGCCACTTCACCGTTGGGTACTGCAAATATCTAGTGGGCAGCATTTATCGATCACCTTCATGTGGAGCAGACCACAACCAGGTACTGCTAAATACAATTTCAGCGACTCAAGACATGGGTTATGATCAAATTGTCATAGCTGGTGACTTCAATGCCCCATCTCTTAACTTGGTGTCGGGAAAAGCCCATGATAGATTTGATCGAAATCTGCTGCATACCATCAGGAAGGCTGGATTCACTGAAAATGTCAAGATGGATACTAGATGGGGCCCTGATGGGAAGTCTTCTAGACTGGATTACGTGCTCACTAGTGACCAGCTACTAGTGGAAAACGTTCAGATCACGACTCCCATAGGTAGTAGTGACCACGCGGTCATAGTATTCGACATAGTCCTCCGCGAGCGCTTACAGTGGGACAATACACAGCCCTATCTGTGTTATAACAAAGCCAACTTTACCAAAATGCGAAGACTTCTGTCTGAAGCAAACTGGCCTAAAAAATGGACAGAGCTAACAGTAGAAGAACACTGGAGAGTGGTAAAGGAGATCATTCACCAGGCGGTCTCAGACACTGTTCCTTTAGTCTCACCAAAAGCTAGGAAGCAACGATCATGGCTGAAAAGGGGACACAACGCCTTCTGCAGGCAAAGCGTAAAGCCTGGTTCGCGTGGCGACGATCGAAGAGTCAACCCGAATATGAAGTGTACCTTGAACTCAGGAATCGATGTAACATACGAGTCCGGAGCGATAGAAGGACATTTCAGGGAGACCTCGCCAATAAGCTTCTCGTGAACCCCAAAAGCCTATACAGGTTTATGGCCGAAAGAAAACCGACCAACCAGGGAGCATGCAATCTAGTGGGTTCTGATGGGAAATCTCTTACTAGTCTTGAAATGGCAGAGACATTCAGCCTAGCCTTTCACAGGCAACTAAATAGTAACGAGGATATTACCCCTACAGAACATCCAGATTACATCGCAGAACCAACACACGAAAACCTGCTGGGGACATTTCAAATTACCCCGGCTATGGTACTTGCAAAATTGGGAAGGTTGGCTTCGGGAAAGTCTCCAGGTTGTGATGGCATCAGACCATCTGTCCTGAAGCAGTGTTCAGAAAGTCTCTGTCAACCCCTAAGTGATCTGTTCCAACACTCCCTTGATGTAGGGAAACTTCCATGTGAATGGAAACGTGCAATCCTATCCCCTATCTTCAAGGGTGGTGACCGGCAGAATGTGACCAGTTACAGACCAGTTGCTCTACTTCCAGTGGTATCGAAGATATTGGAAAGTCTCATTGACGACCACATGAGAAAATACTTCGATGGGACTAACCTTCTTCACGAAGCACAGCACGGTTTCAGGAGGGGAAGATCCTGCGTGACGAATCTTCTACTAGCCTGGAACGATTGGACACTATCCTGGGACAAAAAGGTACCAGCCCACGTGATCTTTCTCGACTTTGCGAAAGCATTCGACACAGTTCACCATGGTCTGCTCCTTCACAAAATAGGCAAGGCGGGAGTTTCTGGAGCACTTCTCGCATGGCTGACAGATTACTTAGGCGAGAGAGAATTCTGCACCAAAGTCAACCGCATCCGATCATCTTGGCACACCTCGGCATCAGGGGTTCCTCAGGGTTCTATCCTAGGGCCGTTGATGTTTTTGATTTTTATCAATGACCTGCCCCCCCAACTAAACTGCTCTGCGCTTCTTTACGCTGACGACGTAAAGATTTGGAGAGCAATAAACTCATCGGAAGACTCAGATAGATTGCAGGCTGACCTGCAAACTCTGGGAAATTGGGCTTTGGCTAACGGAATGCCTTTCAATCTAAAGAAGTGCAAAGTAGTGCAGCTTCATTCCGGCAGGTCACAGAGTGTAAATTACACCCTTGGTGGCCAGAACTTGAGTTGTGTTCCATCAGAGCGTGATCTAGGTCTTATTCTAACAGAAAAGCTAGACACCAGTGGAAATTACTCGAGGGACGTCGCCAAAGCCTACGCAACATTACACTTTATGCACAGGCAGCTGGGAGCTCTCACTCCCGAACTGTTCTTAAGGCTATACAAGGCATATGTGAGGCCACACCTTGAGGTGCATAATATCATTGCACCTCCGCTACTCAAAAGGGATGCTAACATTCTAGAAAGTGTCCAGAGACGAGCGACAAAATGGGTGATCGGCCTCCGCAACAAATCATATGAGGAAAGACTAAAGAAATTAGGTCTTTTCACACTCAGTTACCGTAGGCACAGGGGAGACCTCATCACCGTCTACAAGATCCTAAATGACCAGGCCCACCCAAATAAAAGCATCCTGCCATTAAGCGATTATAGGCTTCCACGAGGTAACCCGCTAAGGATAGCACACCAGAGACCAAAGACTCGAGTGCGATCACATTTCTTTTCGCTTCGTGTTTGCCGTCTCTGGAACGCTTTACCGGCGGCCGTGACTACAGCGCCATCTCTGGAGATTTTTAAGCGGAAGCTAGACAATCATGCAGAAATGCAAGGTTTGTGTCTCAATGGCTTATCCTCATAAAATTTGAAACCAAACTGTCAATGAATAAGCGTACTAACTAAATCCCCACGACCTATTCTGCCTTCTCTCACTCTATCTTTTCCTTAGGTCACCTTTATTATTCCACTTATCTCAACCTATATTATCTACACTACAACCTATTATTATTATTATTACTATTCTGCTTTTATGACTACACCGAATGACCAAGGGGAGTTAGGTCAAACTCCATTCACGGCAGCAATACAGTCCTAACATACTGCATACTACAAACCACATCTCGACCAATCCCCGCACCACTCCTCCTGGAGTCTACCAGAGCTAAAGCAGTCGAGTGTCGGGACTTACTACGCAGAAGCTCACCGAAGATCTGGAACCTCTACCTCACAATCAAGAAGCGAGCTCAAAGAAATCACTGGTTTATACTAGCTCGTCATCAGGATATTGGATATTGGATATTGGAAGGTGCACATGTAAATATTGATATAATTTAATAATGCCTTCATATTTCACATTTCTTAGTGGTAACTGCTTCATCGGTTATGTATTACATGCCATAAACCTCGTTAACAATAATTTTGAGCGAAAAAGGATGTTATCTTGAGACAACCTTACATATTTCTTAGTCACTGCTTGAAAACTAAAGGAGTGTATTGATTTCCACTTATAAATTAGGTTCTTCTTAATTTATGTATCCAATTTATGAGTTAAGAAACCTATTTATGCGAACTCGACTTATGTTGATGACTGGATTTGTCTGGTTGCTTTCAACAGGGAACTCAAGATAATTTAGTTTGTCTGACATTCATGTCCCAATATATCAGTTACTCTGTACTAATTAGAGATGTCTAGTGCACTTATTCATCTTAGCTGCTTTGGAATGAGTTGTTGTCAAAGTATGTGATCAAAGATTAGTTCTGGATATGAATGAGATTTGCTACAATAGCTCCAAGACTTAAATTTTAGGGCACCGTATTTCATCAAGGTGTGTTGAAATACTGCTGATAGGATAACTGTTTTCAAACGTATAGTAGCCCAACTCATAAGAGTTTAATGCCATCTGGTTTTATAAAAGACATTATTGATCATTACTGCAAAATGGGACATAAAACTAAATTTTCCTAAACTTCCCAAACAGATATTCGTCTAACAGCGAATAATTTCGAATGAAATTTATTCATGGACCTTGTAACTCCGTTTCTGTTGTGAAGCATTTCGTCACATCCTTCTTGTGTCTCAGTGATCATTAGGGATAATTTTCACCAGCTGCTTAGAATATAAATGACATCACATAACTCATATAGTTATGTACCGAGGGAAAACATGTCGATACGCCTTAAAGTAACTAGATGTTACAGTTTAACTTTTGCTTATAGAAAGCTAATCTCAGGTTTCAAGAATGAGAGTTCCAAGATGATTTTATATTCCACTTTAAACAGTGCCAGTAAGTGATTTAAGAAAAAGTTTTTATTCCTTTACGTTCCCAGTGGGACATAGGGCTTCAAGGTAGAGTTTTGAAGTTTCAGTAGCAGTGGTGTTTTTATTTTTACGGGATGGGGTTTTTAGCCTCGTACCCAACCTTCTCTCTTTACCAGTCTTATTACTAGCTTAGTGAGGCAAGGGAGTGCGTTGGTCGAGGATCAAATCGTGAAGCACATGAAGCGTTGCTGGCGAGCATTCTACAGCTGTGTCACCAACTCACGAAAGTGTTATCCACTACACCGCCTGGGTCAGCAAATGCATCACTCTAAAATCTACTGGCATGTAGAGCGCCTGTTTAAATAAAAAGTCGAAAATTCTCTCCTGGACCTCATACTTTTAGTCTTAAAATATGGGAATTGTGTTCATAAGGCATGTATCCTTTTATTTAACAGTTCTCAGCTTCAAAAACTTTGCATTTAAACATTTTCACACTGCTCTTCCTGAGCTATGAAAGATACACATATCTCAAATATATATATATATATATATATATATATATATATATTCAATTTCAACATAGGTGTACTAATGGAATTGACCCCAACTGCAGACCAGTGACTCAGGGATTGACTTTTTACCAAGGAATAATCTCGTTGACTTAGAATATGCGGATGATATAGTCCTTATAGGCGAAGACGCTGACAAGATGTAGAGTCTTGTGAACACCTTGAGCTGCAATTCACTTCTGCTGTCAAATGTAAGATGATGCTACAGGACTGGAGTACACTGCCTCCTAGCTTAGAAATAAGGAGTGAACTGGTAGAGCACGTTGACCGCTTCACTTATTTGGGAAGTACCATCAGCCAGCCTCCAAGCGGGTTGATCGTTGACGAAATCTCAGAAGGGATACACAAGGCTCGTTTCACATACGCCAGTGTACGCCATCTCTGGTTGAGTAGACGTGATGTCCTCCTTTATGGCTATGAGACCTGAACATTGAGAGTGGAAGACGTGAAAAGGCAGGCTAGCTGTCTTTAATCACAGATGCCTGCGTTCTATCTCCCCTGTCAGGTGATGATATAATAGGGTGAACAATATTGAGGTTAGGCACCAGTCAAGTGCTAGGCTAGGAGGGGGAAATCAATAGATAAGGTTGTGAAGTTAATGTTTGAGATGGCTAGGATATTTATTACGTATGACTAGTCATCGCAATGTTAGCTGACATAGGGCCAGGTTGGAAAAGAGCCAGTGGTGGTCAGATCAAAACATGGTTCATCAGTCAATGAAATCTACAACAGTTAGTTTAAGCCAGCCAGCCAGCCACCCACAAAGGGAGGTATCGACTGACTTCCTGGTTGCAGTCCTCGAAATACTAAAACAACAATGGCTAGAGACAATCGATAATAGGTTTCAAATCGTTGTCAATGGCTGGCGTAGATGCATTCACTATTTGTGATTTATCACATCTAACAAAACTCTACTGTTCTTCCATATTACTATTCATTTTGTCTTATATTTCTGTCTGTTATCTGTCTCTCTCCTTTGAATCTCTGTTTACTCTCTTATCTTGGTTTGTGTGCTACAAGGAGGGAGCGTGGTGACTCTAACTGGTGCACATATGTGCAAAGTTCTGTTTTGAAACCAGTCATATATATACATATATAAGCAGCCCCATGGTATATATATTTTCTGTCATATTCGGATCAGTGTTTTAGCATTTATAAATAATTTGATATGTCTAAGAAATATAATACTTTAGGTGTTAACGTGTTATTTTGATGATAGCAATACAGGACCACCTATTTATTTTCAGCAATTATTATACACAAATGGGATTGTACCGCCTAATATATGCATGTATTTCTTTTTTCAGAAAAGGGCTTCTTGTTTGAATTACTTGTTATGTTTGAGATAACTCTATGTATATCTATCGTATAATCTGTGATTGATGCTTTACAGACTAGCAAAACTGTTTGGCTTTGCAAATTTGAGTAAGTGGAGTGGGATTCCCGGCGTTGTATTAATGGTTAAAAAATTAGTCTAATGAGCCACAGAATGTGATAGTGAATGTACTTTCCATCCTGTGATAAACTGTTGTCAACCGAAGTCTGTTGAAAACAGATACAGCAAGACAGGGAGCGCACCAAAATGATCAGTCGTAAACGTTTAGGAAAATATCACAAGGGATTAACTTACTTTGATAGGTAAGATAACTTCAAACACTTTTAGATATTAACAGACTGAAATTTAATAACACTTATACATTTTTAAAAAGATCCAAGCACAGCTGAGGTGTTTTAGATTTTGAAGACAGTTATGCAATAAATTCAAACTTGATGCCATCAGTAGAGTATGAATGTTTCAATGACAAAGTGCTCTCATGCCATGCAAGAGATCCTGATTAGATTCCCGGACGACTCACTCCTAAACCTCGCCTAGCCATGAGTAAGCCTTGAAAAGAGGAAAGGTTGGGTATGAAGCTGGCAACCTTACTTCGTGAAGTTAGAGCTAAATATATATCACTGGGAATAGTGGTGGAATGCTCACAGACAGAGAATACAAAAGCTCTGAATATACATGGCAGTTTCCAAAAGTTTGGAGCACTATATTTCCATTTACTAAATAATTTAGTCCGGAGACTATTGAAATGCACTGAGAGGTCTTATTTCTTCAGAGAGTATGGTAAATCTGTCATACCATCGACTGGTGTCGTATGATTAATTCATAAGTTCACTTAGCCTTAGCTTTTGCTGCTGTTTGCGGTTGAAGCCTAACCACCCACTACAACTTTGAAAACTTTTTCACATAAGCTAATAGGTCGTAGGAGAAGATATCCGCTTTTCGAAGGTGAACTGATGAAGGGTTCCAAACCAATAGGAAATTGCTGTCCGGTGTTCCCCGTTTTTCATTGGTTCTCTAAAGATTACCATACTCCTGATCAAACTTGAAATAGATTAGTTCATTTCTTGGTAATATTTCAGTAGCAGAAGTGTGTAATAACTCTTTGATAATAAACATGCCTCAGTGTAGATCAGTTAGAGATCATTGAAAACCAGGGAGTACTGGACAGTCGTTTCGTCCTAGGTGAGACTCTTCATTAGTACATACCCACGACACCACCAGGGATCGAAACCAGAACCTTCATGTTACCCGACCAAGCTCATTGATTATTCAGCTATTTGAGACGGAATTTAATGACACATAAATTCTAACTTTGAACTGATATCGATTACACTGACGAAGTCTACATAGAATTTAATCCAAATACCTCATATTCTCAATCAGTACTTAAAGTTAAGAAAACAATTGTTTTTTTAAAATAGGACCCAGTTGGATAGTTTATCTCTATCTCTCGTTTGAGTTGAATCTTTGTGTATCTGATTCCAGCTTTGATTTACATTTGTAACGATGGTGTCAATTGTTAGTTGGTTAGAATTTGTTGCTTACCGCGTTTTAAACTGATAAATAATACTAGATAACTAGCTAAATATGATCATACTCCAAGCCGTCCATTGGAATCCATATGGGAAACGATAGGATGGGTATTCCAGTGTAACATATGAGTTTGAAGTAACATAGCTTGTAGGTCGTTGTGCAACCCTCTGAAAAAGTAATATCAGCGAAGGGAGACGGATGGAGATGTGTTACTGAATTCGTAGCACAAAAAGTGAATGATTATAATAATATTGATTTTGAAGTTTAATCAAAAATTGACAGACTTCAGTAAGAAAACCAGTAGGGAGTACTGGATATTTGTTTCCTCGACTTTTGAGACTTCATTAGTACACATTCATGACTGCAGCTAGTGGGATTCGATCGCAGGTGCTTCGGACTATGAGGTGAACTAGCTGACCATTGAGCTACTGAGATGGATTCGAGTCATCAGCCAATGGATTCTACCTTGATTTGGCAAAGCATCGAATGAAGCTATATACAACTCATCACAATACTAGCTCATCTCATCGATAGTGGATATCAGATTGACTCTAATAAGGTTTTTAAAGTTATTTATCGTATTTCACTCAACGAGTACAACTTTTACGTATGCAACATAGTCTATCGGAATTTATCTGAACAAGTTAAAGGTGTGTGTGTGTGTTCAAAAGAAATTTCTGCAGCCCTTATCTATGCCGTGGCCAACTAGCATAATATATATTTAATTTTCTATAGTTTGGTTTGTAAGGGTTAGCTATGTTTTTACGAGTTGATCAGTTAGAGAAGCATTGAAAACCATGGAGTACTGGACAGCTGCTGCTGTTTCATCCTAGTTTGGGAATTATCGGCAGTAGTCACCCACCGGGATTCGAACCCAGGACCTTCCGGTTACAAGGCAAGCTCGTATACCACTCAGCCACTGGTTGGGGTCGAGCTAAATCACGAATTCGTAGAAGTTAAAATTCATGGGCTGGCCATTGAATTGGGTCCCAGTGGCTGAATGGTATACGAGTCAGCTTGCTTTGTAACCGGAAGGTCCTGGGTTCGAATCCCGGTGGGTGACTACTGCCGATAATTCCCAAACTAGGATGAAACAGCAGCAGCTTTCCAGTACTCCATGGTTTTCAATGGTTCTCTAACTGACATCAATCCCTAATCGACTTGTAAAAAATATTCATTTTTTAAAAACGATATTCCCCTCTCCTCGGCTTTGATATTTTTTTGTTTACAGTTCTAGCTAATTCTATTAACTTGTTTGTATTTTACGTAATTCTTCTTAGTCATCATTGCTATTTTACAGATTTCTTGATATTATGTAATAACTTGTTGCTAACGCCTATGAATTAACTTATAGTGGATTCCGTAATTAATTAATATTCATCCCTCCTTCAAAACTTAGATATGCCTTGTTACTAACATCTATTAGTTAATTGGTGTTTTGATGACTTGTAACCTCTTAAATTCACCACAACAGCCCCCACCCCCATATATCTAAAACTGATCAACTGAAATAACCATTTGGTTGGTAAAGACGTTTGATGTAAAAAACTATATGTATTAGTGTAGAGCCAGCCAGCCAGCCAGCCGATGATGAGGAACTAATTGAAGTAAAGGAATACATTTCCTTGCCCAAGTTGCCGTTGTTTTGTAACTGTGTAAATGAGAATTTTGAAATTCTAGTTTCTGTCAATTTGTGTAGTCACCCATCATTGTTGTCGGCAAGTATTTATTTATCCTCACACTCCAACTTGATGTCGACCCTTTACTCTGGTGGTCACAATTTTCCACTAGAACTCCAGTCACTAATGAACTGAAAAATCACCAAGCAGGGTTCAAAACATCTGTGCAGTAATCGCTAGTTTTTTGTCAATACTTCATCGAGTAATGTCACTCATAGAGTCTGTTTGTCATTGGACTTCAAATAAGATATTAATGTCTTTAGAAAACAGAAGGATTGAGCAGTGAAGAAATATTTACTTTTCAATTAGATCCTCATCTCAATCTGGCTCTAATCTAATAAACAAATAGAGCATTTTTATTACAATACACAACAATTCACCAGTCAAGTGGCACTAATATGTTTTTGTTAACAATAATTAGTCAGTGTCAACATGTCAATGCGACGGGAGAATTAATACACACAATTAATAGGTAGAAGTGGGTACAACACGTGGATTGCGTAATGCATAATTTTGGAAAAATGAAGAGCAATTAAGGAATAAGCGTGTGCACAGGTTGATTACGCAACAGATTATTAAAGAAAATAAAACGATTTGCACAATGATAATTTGTAACTAAGGTTGAAGTGGTCATCAGAATAAAATAATTTTACAAGAATAATACGTATAAATACGTATAATTTTTGAATGTTTACGAGAAGGGGGGCGAAATAGTCCGATTCATACATTCATGTGACGATGATGGCCAAGGTAAGGAAAGTGGCTGTACAAATTTCTTCTGAACACGCACAGGTTTGGCTTCTTCTCCAGCTGGATTCCTATTGCTTCAGCTGTATATTACATGAATGTATAAACCTGACTACCTCACCCCCTTCCCCTAAACCTTTAAAAATTATAATTGTCCAAATTATTTTTTCTGACACTTCGTCTTTAATTACGTATTATCCTTGTAAAATTATTTTATTTTTATGATCACTTCACCCTGAGTTACATATTATGATTTTCTAAATCGCTTCACTTTTCTTTAGCAATCTGTTGCGTAATCAACCTGAGCACTCGTTTATTCGAGAATTACTATTCACTTTTCCAAAATTACGCATTATGCAACCCAGTTATTGTAACTATTTCTACCTTTTAATTATATGATCGCCTAAATGAGATCCATCCAAATATCAAATTCACCATGGAATATGAACATAATAATGAGTTCAATTTCCTGGATCTAAATGTTAAAAGAACAAACGAAGACATGGTCGAAAAGTCTATCTTTAGAAAAGAAACCTGGACTGGACAATATCTTCACTATAACAGCTTTTGTCCCATGAGCTATAAACGTGGATTAGCGAGGACTTTGTACGACAGAGCCAGGAAGCTATGCTCACCAAACAGGGTCGAAGAAGAATTAGATTTAGTCGAGAAATGCCTAAGGGAAAATGGATACCGTAAGGGATTTATAAAGAAGTATAGCAGAGAAAAAGATGAGAAAGAAAAGCATCCAACTGTACAAAAGAAAAAAGTGTTTATTTGTCTACCATACAAAGGAGATGCAGTGTCTCACGTTAGGTGGTTTCACAAGATAAGTAATGTTGACGTTAGGCGTAGAGTGTTGGGCAAAGAGGGAAAATCAATCGACAAGGCTATAAAGTTACATAGACTAAGATGGCTAGGTCACGTGCTGCGCAGGCCTAACCACCGCCTCCCCCGATGGGCTTTGCTAGCTGACATAGGTTCAGGTTGGAAAAGAGCCAGTGGTGGCCAAACAAAAACACGGCCTCATCAATCCATGAAATCCTTGACAGTTAAACTGAGTCAGGTAGGGAGATGGAGACTTCCGGGTTGGGGCCCTCGGGACTCTAGGAATCAATGGCTGGAGACAATAGGTGACATGGCTCAAAATCGTTGTCAATGGCCAGCGCAGATGTATTCAGTCTCTGTAATCTTTCATATTCCTTCCTACCATTACCCATTCTGTTTCACTCTCATACTTGTCAAACTCTATTGATTCTCTCCACTCATCTTCTTGTCTACCTCTGTGTGCTATTTGGAAGGTGGCAACTCGAACTGCTGCACTTCGGTGCCAAGTTCTATGTTGAATCCAGACAGACAGACAGTGTCACAAAAGATTGACAAAAGACTGTGAGGTGCAATAAATAGAAGCTTTCCGGCAGCAAGACTCATAACAGTATCCAGCACCACTTCTTCTTTAATCCACTAAAAACTGGATAAATACCCTGCTGATGTCACCTCCAACTGCGTTTATGAATTCATGTGCACTTGCGGGAGCAAGTACATTGGAAGGAAAGAAAGGAGGGCTTCTTTCCGGTTTTCTGAACATATTCCCAAAAACCTGTACCTGAAAGGAAGCAGATATTCCCAGAGTGCAATTACCAGACACATTGTTGATATCAGACACCTCGTAGAGATGCCTAAGTCCTTCAAAATATTAAATAGACAAAGAACAGAAAAATTACTATGATTTGCCGAAGCGATCGCAATCAAACGACTCACACCAACCAGACTTATGCATACAGAAAGAGGGTGTGATTAACGTCTCACTCCCTTGTTAACAGAATTTTGATTTTGATTGGTCATCTAATTCAGTGATCTCAACTCACTGAACAAATCTTAATCTCATAAACTGTTACCGCTTTTGTTTTTTGAGTTGCTATGTGAACCTACAAGCTAACACTGTTCTGCTAATTAATTTTTTCTGTTTTCTGTCTTGTGCCTCCCTCCTCTTTTCAACTTTAAAAGCCTATAAATTGATGATGAAAACTTAAACTAAAAACATTGTAATGCTTTCATTTTGGATGCGTCGTCAATTTTATAGTATCTCTTCTCTACTACCACTCAAACATTAAAGTATGTTATTATCATCATCTATAAAACCATTGTAATTTCAGGTAGTCTGCAGCTGATGAGAACCTGTGAAATAGAATGACGATATGATTTAATACTGCAAATTTCGTCTTCCTTTCTTTATCGAAATTTATCAAGGGAACTAAATGTATGTTATTAATTCTCTTCGTTAATTATCACCCATCGCATTGACATGTTGACACTGACTAATTATTGTTAACAAAAACATATTAGTGCCACTTGATTGGTGAATTGTTGTGTATTGTAATAAAAAATGCTCTATTTGTTTATTAGATTAGAGCCAGATTGAGATGAGGATCTAATTGAAAAGTAAAAAATAATTCTTCGCTCGCTCAATCTTTCTGTTTTCTAAAGATATTAATACTTTTTTATGATGTTATAAATGCTGTATAATCAATATAGAGTTGTACTTATTTTTCTTTTCTTTTTTTATTTCTTTCTTTTCAGCTTTCAAATTTCGCCGTCAACTCTTTTTCCCCTCTCTCTCTCTCTCACTGCCTGCCTGTTGACCTGCTCATGTAGTGATAGTGTGTGTGTGTGTTACCTCGTCGTTAGCAGTGCAATTACAGTCAAAGTGTAGTTCTGTACTAATAATTTTTCTTCATTTTCAAAGTTAGAGAGATGTGGAAAGAGTATGTCAATATTTCGGAATTTTTTATCATGTATTTCCATTGAAAATATTTCCTGGCCTTTTGTGAATAATAATAATAATACTAATCCTCTACGAACAGATACTAGTTACCATAGTAACAATAATAATAACAATAATTATAATACATTTCCTAAAAATTCATGTATTATATGCCATGAATCAGTAGATACATGTTTACGTAATCAATCAAGTAAATGTCACAGACATTCATTTCGTCTATTGGATACAACACGGAGAAAAAGTTTAAAAAAGACAAGTAAACAATCTACAGAAAGTCAATATAACATTCAAACAACACAACCAAAGACTACAATGACAACAGTTTGTGCTACAGGTACAACAGATACAATAAATATTCTTGTAAGTTTTATTCCCTCTCTGTTTCTCTCTCTGTGTGTGTGTGTTTGTGTTAAAAGTCTTTATTTCTTTTTTATTCATTCATTTTTGTTCCAAGGGTCTTGTGACTAGGAGTTGCTAGCCTCGTATCCAAGCTTGCTTCAGATCTGGGCTGGTGAACTAGGCAGTGTTTACGATTGCATTAGTTGGGAATCGAACTTGTGTCGACTGTTTAGAAGGCAGCCATGATAACCGACCGCTACACCATATGTGTGACGTTGTTTGTTACAAATTGATGTTGTAGGCAGAACTCTTTGAAAACCAGATGACTAGTATGTTCTAAGGAGGGAAATCAATTGTCGAGGTTCTGAAGCAGCTGAATCGATTGAGATGGTTAGGACATATGCTACGCATTCCTATCCTAGCCATAACCTTTCTCGACGGTTGGAAACCAGGTAGTTTTGATCAAACCAAAACATCGCTTCATTATAGCAAATATATTCATTCAGACATCTATAAAACACAAAATAATTGAGCAAAGAATATTCTTTTCGATAAATTCTTTTCGCAGTGCGATTCTATCTCATCTTATGGATACAGAATACAAGATTGACGTTAACCATGCTTTCGAGGTCATTTACCACATACCTACGAATCTCAATTTTGCCTTAAGAGTTCGACTACTAAATATTGCTGATATGATAGAGAAGATTTGTAGCTCAGGTGGATGATTTTGATGTGGTTGTGTTCTCTGAGCTGGATAGCTGATTTGCGAAGCTTTCATCACCCTACTAGGGGAAATTTCCAAATTGAAGTATGCGCTGAGGATGTCACTTAGTAGGGTGATGAAAGCTTCGCAAATCAACTATCCAGCTTAGAGAACACAACCACATCAAAATATTGCTGAGACTGGCTGTTAAGAATCCATATTAACAAGCCTAATTTGTGCATCCAAAAGAAGGTAGTTCAGATTATATCATTACCTTGGCTATCTAGGTTTGAATGATCTTCAATTTTTGTGGAAATCTTTCTAATTTTAGTTGTTACGCTATTTGCTACTATATCTTTATTATTATTTAAGCATCTTTAAGGAACTGTAATTCCGTTATGATCTTACTTTACAAATCGATATTATTTAAAAAACACTAATATTGTTAATGACTACTAATCTAGAATATTCTTTGTATATAAACATATGTATAACTGTAGAGCCAGAAGAAGAAATTATCGAAAAGGATATCCTTTATTCGATTATTTTGTGTTTTATCGCTTCATTAGTCAATGAAATTCACCACAGTTAGCCTAAGCCAGCCAGCAAAGTAGGGAGGTGTAGACTTCTTGACTAGTTCGGGTCTTTCGGGTGATAAAAACCAATGAAGGCTGGAGACAATAGGTGATATGTCTCAAATGTTTGTCGGTGGCTAGTGCAGATGCATTCACTCTTTGCCATTTATAATATCCTATAAATTTCTGTTGTTTTTCCATATAATTGTTCCTTTTTACCTCATAGTCTGTCTGTCTGTCTGTCTGTTTTCGACATAGAACTTTGCACAAATGTGCGGAAGTTCAAGTCGCCACATTACGTGTAGCACGCGAAGCAAGAGAAGAAAGTACAAGAAAAGCATAATAGAAACAGTGAGCAGAGGTGTGAGACAAAGGAGTAATAAAGAAATACAAAACAGTTTCATTGAAGATCATAAGTCACAGGGAGTGGATGCATCTGCGCCACTCAGAACGGTTTTGAGCCATGTCACCAATTGTTTCCAACCATAAATTTTTACCGTCCGTCTAGTGGTAAGACGACTTCAGTCTGGCTGGCTGGCTGACTGGCAAGCACTATCAGTCAATTTTTTTTATTACAGCTTGATTCCACACCGTATTTTTGTTACAAGTATGGGATTTTCAGCATGTGATATCGGTAGTCCAAATTTTGCAGGCCGACCATAGATATCAAGTGTGTGTCGGCAGGGGATCGAACCCCGGACCATGTGCATGGTCGGCGAGAGTCCTAGCCACTGATTGATACACAACTACTCATTTTAATTAATCAGTAGTATGTAGTTTTATACATCTATGCTGGCTTTCTTGATTACAGCTTATGGCATCTCAAGCAGATCGCATATATTTCGATGATTTCCGAGAGAAACTATGGTAACATTTCACCTAGTCGGACTGTATTTAGGTTGCAAATTCAGAATTACAATTATGTTCAGTTCTGTTACATCATTACAATAATTGGTTCACAATATTCACATGGCCCTCGTATGTAGAATATAAGAGAAATATATATATATATATATATATATATATATATATATATATATAAACTTTCAATTCATGGATAATCCCCATTCAGGCATTAATGAAAACAAAACACGTAGATCAGCGAAGAGACTCTTTTCGCCGGCGAATTCATTTTCTTAGCTGTACAATCGCAAATATATATGTGTTATTTTGTATGTATGTGTGTACATTAAGTTTGTCAAACAAAATCACAATTGGTTATGGTTATTTTAATGAAACAGGTGAAGATTAGTAATACAAGTCAAGAAAATTAGGTGTTAATGAAATTAGGGTAGTAACAAAGGTGAGGAGTTGTCACAAATAGTTGTTAAAAGAAGTTATGTTATGTTGATATGAATAGTTTGATGAGTGAGTTTTACTCAGGATGCACATAGAAACAAATTAGATAATACAAAATTACGTATGAGTTTTGAATGAATACAAGAATTACAAGCAATTAAAGAACAGGCAAAGAAACAAAATTCAGTCATCAAAATCAAAAATAAAAACTCAAATCAAATCAAAACATGAAAAGTTGTTACCATCACAGTAGAAGTGGTTAAGTAATCTTCTTTTGTATTCACAGCTCCGGTTTTTCTATGTGAATGGCCAGAGCTTCAGCGATACAAAGAAGACGAAACCGTATTGCCTTTGATAGGCTATTCTTGACTCTGTAGATTACTCGCCCCGACAAGTGGGCCGAAAAGACTACATCGAAAAAATGAACTATATACTGTCGAATGAAGGTAAATTTTCCCAACCTTCCAATGAAAGAAACAAAATGGAACAGATTGAGAAGCAGCTGACAGACGTCTTGAGGAGAGAATGAAGGCCAATCAACTAATCAGTGGGGTTATCTATGACCAGATCCGGCCAACAGGTTCAATAATACCAAGACTCTATGGTCTATCAAAGGTACACAAGGTTGGTCTCCCACTTCGTCCAATTCTGGATATGCCAGGTTCCCTTACCACTCTATTTCAAAATGGCTAGCAGATATTCTG
Organism: Trichobilharzia regenti; assembly: GCA_944472135.2. NCBI lineage: Eukaryota > Metazoa > Platyhelminthes > Trematoda > Strigeidida > Schistosomatidae > Trichobilharzia > Trichobilharzia regenti. The sequence continues at coordinate 21,232,160 of OX235266.1, read as the reverse complement.
GAACCTATAAGGAAACAATTATGTTCGCACGCGCTCCGTGACACCTTTCACTTCGTCGACTGTACACAAGACATGAATGTATCTAACAAAATTATGTTATCATTCGACATTGAGTTACTTTTCACCAATATCTCACCCACGGAAACGATCTGCTTCATATGCAGATATATATATGACAACCACCTCAATAATGGAATACCAACAACATATTTGAAGAAATTACTATTGAGATGCACTCTGAAAGTCAAGTTCACATTCAACAACACTATCCACAGACAAAAAGATGGTATGGCAATGGGATCTCTGTTGGGTCCACTACTATCAGGTTGCTTCGTGGCAAGCCTCGAAAGAGGTCCACTAAAGCAAAGCATTGACAATTTGCGACTGTATAAGAGATACGTGGACGATATTTTCATTATTTGTGACAATAACAACGACCCAAGTCTACTGCTGAAGACATTTAACAGTTGCCATCCAGCAATAAAATTCACTCTTGAAATGGAAAACGAGTCAAAAATTCCGTTTCTTGATGTGGAACTAACAATAAGAACTGATGGGAGTCTAAGAAGATCGATCCACAGAAAACCTACGTGGAATGGTCAACTAACAAGCTTCTACAGCTGGGTACCCATTCAACAAAAGCGGAATTTAATCAAATCACTTGCCACCCGCATCCGACGCATCTGTAGTCCCGACGTTCTAGAAACAGAATTAGATATTCTAAGAGAAATCTTCATCCAAAATGGATGCCCAATAAGATTCATCGACAAAATATCAAACCAATAATTCGGAGGAACGAAACTTTAATTGCGCCTAAAAAGAAACTCTTCATGAACTTGGATTTCAAGGGAGATTTAGCAAGCGATATTCTCAAAAGAAAGATCACATCATCTCTGAGAAGAACATTCTTTGTAGCAACGCTAAGAATAGTGTTCTCCAGTTGCCCACTGATCTGCAAAAGCCTCAAGGACAAGATCCCACATCTGACCACTTCTATGTGCATATATCAGTTCACCTGCTGCTATGGAGCCAGGAACATCGGTAGTTCGACGCGCACCCTGTCCAAGAGGATTCAAGAACACTATCCGGCATGGCTGCGAAAAGGCAATAGTGGTGCAATAAGGAGTGTGATAATTTAAAATCTGCTTAACACTAATCATTCCATTTCAACAAACGCCTCCTGCTTCAAAGTAATCTGCAGAGTCAAGAATAGCCTATCAAAGGCAATACGGTTTCGTCTTCTTTGTATCGCTGAAGCTCTGGCCATTCACATAGAAAAACCGGAGCTGTGAATACAAAAGAAGATTACTTAACCACTTCTACTGTGATGGTAACAACTTTTCATGTTTTGATTTGATTTGAGTTTTTATTTTTGATTTTGATGACTGAATTTTGTTTCTTTGCCTGTTCTTTAATTGCTTGTAATTCTTGTATTCATTCAAAACTCATACGTAATTTTGTATTATCTAATTTGTTTCTATGTGCATCCTGAGTAAAACTCACTCATCAAACTATTCATATCAACATAACATAACTTCTTTTAACAACTATTTGTGACAACTCCTCACCTTTGTTACTACCCTAATTTCATTAACACCTAATTTTCTTGACTTGTATTACTAATCTTCACCTGTTTCATTAAAATAACCATAACCAATTGTGATTTTGTTTGACAAACTTAATGTACACACATACATACAAAATAACACATATATATTTGCGATTGTACAGCTAAGAAAATGAATTCGCCGGCGAAAAGAGTCTCTTCGTTGATCTACGTGTTTTGTTTTCATATATACATATAATACACTTGAAGGGTATAGATATTACTTTCATGACTATTACATTGCTTTTTTCTGTGTTTTACGAGTTTGGCCACAGATTAACATCAGTGGGAAAACCATTTAAAACCAGTCAAGGAGTACTGTACATTTGTTTCGTCCTGATTTGAGATTTATCAGCAATACGCACTCATTGGGTTTTGAAATGCAGGACCTTCCGGTTACAAGACAAGCTCATATACCATCTAACCACTTGGATGCGACTCAGTGATCTTCATTGGTTCTCTAGCTGATATTAATCCATTGGTTGCACTTGATAAAATAAATCAAATCCTTAGAAATGAACTCTTGAATATTACACTGTGTCATCCGTATTCTACGCATTTTTATCTATCAAATGATTTAGCAAAACAAATACCCCAGTGTTCAATATTCAATTTTAACTAATTACAATTTATAATAATATGCTTCAATAATTTTTTTCGCTTTTTGGCTCTCTGGTTAAAGATATAAGTAAGCTAGGAAGAGAAAACACGGTAACCAGGAAGTGTTAAAAGGTATACTACCGGAATCAATAAAAACAGGGTGTTTTCTCTCTTTTCTGCACATTTACTGTTCTTGTCATCCATAGAGTTACTCATAAGTATTAGTAATGCTAAATAATATGAGACGATATCAAACAAAAAACGATAATCATAAGCTAATTAATTATCTTTTGATTAATTCTCATGCATATTTGTTGTTTAAATTTCCATAATAATAACAGCAACCAATCAAAATTCCTTCAGGTTCTGAGTGGAACATAGGGCTTTCACTGCACTTTTCTGTTTCGCTTCATTCTCTTTAGTCGTTTTTAGCTGGCTGCGCTAGCTCTTATCTTTTCTTCACACGATCTCCTCCAAGTCATCATCGAGTCGACACCTAACTCGTCATTGCACGATTCAGGTCCCATTTGAGGGCCTGGCTTGTGATGCCAATCAACAGTCCCCTAAGTGCTTGTCCAATCCGTCTCTATTTATTTCTTTTGGTATATTCATTGAGCAGTAAGTTCTTAGTCACAGTCGACTGTCACTCATCCGTCTTCTTCAACCATCTGATTGTCATTATTGAACGAAGGGGAGAGATTGAGATAAACATCCATGGTGGCATGTCTTCCCTGTCCAATCCTAACTGGCTTTGTGTGATCCTTATCCATGGGGCTGTTTGTCGTTAAAATAGTGCTGCTTAGATAGGTGGAGGTGGTGACCTTTAAATTTCTTTCGTCCACTCGAATTCCTGCCTTCAGTGTTTCTTCTATCAACTTTTTGGTTCTTGCTTGTAGATTTTTGTGTTTGTCTGACATTTGACATTAGTCGTTCACAAAGGTCAGATTTTCAATACAAATGTCAATAATCAGCTAAATCTAGGTGTTATGTAACTAATTAGTACTGAAGTTACTTGTCTTAATGGTAGTAGATAGTCATATCTCTAGTGAGTGATGATGTTCTCATTGATACTCGAACCCAATGCACCCATCACACTACCAAGCATCAAAAAGTTATCTATCAGGCAGGCAAGTGGGCCTCAACAGTCACCTGTTGTGTAATAGGTATAGATTGGAATTAATTTGTTTACGTCTATGGCTTAATGGTCTACGAGCTCGCTAGCCTTGTAACCAGAAGGTCCTGGGTTGGAACCCCCAGTGGGTGGAAGCTGATGAAAAGTCTCAAGCTAGGACGAAACAGTTGTCTTGTACTCCCTGGTGGTGGTTTTCAGTGGTTCTTTGATTGATGACAATCCAACGATGACAATGGTTAGTGGTAGCGCTAAGTTGTGAATTGGCAGAAGTTAGAATTCATGGCCTAGACATTCGACTGGGTCTCAATGGCTTAATGACCTACGAGCTAGCTCACCTTATAACCAGAAGGTTCTGGGTTCGAGGCCCTCCCTGGTGTGTGCGTGCTGCTAAAGAGTTTCAGAACAGTAGGACGATACAGTTGACTGTCCATTACTCCCTGAGGGTCTTCCAGTGGTTCTCTGACTGATGTCAGCTCATGATCAGATCCTGTAACCAATCACAGAGAAGTGGTTGGATATATCAACGGGAAGTCATAAATGTGGATAGGTTTAATTAATACTGATTTGAAAACACACAAAAAGTTGTTGTTGATAAAGCAGGATTTATAGAACACAATATAATTGAGCAAAGAGGAATATCCTTTTCGATAAATTCCTCTGCGACTACATATATATATATATATATATAGAATATTCTAGATTAGTAGTCAATAACAATATTAGTGGAGCCAGATACATAGGCCGTACAAATAGGCGTGTTTCTTGTCGGATTTCCGAACATCACCCTGCTTTGTGGTTAAGTAAAGGACAAACAAAATCTATTCGTAGCGATATTCTATCTCATCTTGTGGATACAGAAGGCAAGATTGACGTCAACCATGCTCTCAGGGTCATCTAACGCATACCTAAAAATCTGAATTTTGTCTTAAGAGTTCGACTACTAAATATTGCTGAGGCTGGCTGTTAAGTATCCATATTAACAAGCCTAATTTATGCATCCAAAAGTAGTTAGTTCAGACATTACCATTACCTTGGCCATCTAGGTTTCAATGATTCTCAATTTGTTTTGGAATTTTCCCTATTTTAGTTGATATTCTATTTGCTACTATATCTTTATTATTATTATTATCTAAACATCTTTTAATGAGTTGATCACGGATTGATATCAGTTAGAGAAGCATTGAAAACCAAGGAGTATTGGACAGCTGCTGTTTTATCCTAGTTTGGGAATCATCGGCAGTACTCACCCATTGGGATTCGGACCCAGAACCTCCCGGTTACAAGGCAAGCTCGTATACCATTCAGCCACTGGGACTCGACGAACTGTAATTCCATTGATCTTACTTTACAAATCGATATTATTTTAAAAAAACACTAATATCGATATTAACTATTAATCTAGAATGTTTTTCTATATATATATATATATATATATATATATGGAATTGTAGATCCAGGAATTTATCGAAAAGGATATTCTTAGTGTTTTATAGATGTTTTAACGAATAATTTTGCTACATTGAAAGCAGGATTTAACAACTTTGTCGAATTTTGATAGAACTCTGCAAGTGAAAATTCTTATATGTGTATACATATAGGGATGTATGACTCATAAATAAGCGAATAAATAAATTGCAATGAATCATTCACACCAAAATGAAAGATGAAAATTGATATAAGAATACAAACTTGTGCACTGTGGTGGTGGTGGAGTATAATTCCATTATGGGCGAAATTCATTTTGATAAAGTCTCACACAGTGTTATATACAGAAAGATGAAAATATTTTTCAGGTCAAGTTTAAATACCTGTGGGGGCTACGTGAATAGGATTGAAAATTAAGATTCTAAGGGATTACCTTTCATTTACTTCACTATAATGAACAGTTAGTTATTCGAGAGAAAGACAAATAGACAAAGGCAGCCTGGAAATGTTTGCAATGATAAGCTGAATATTCAAGTGTTGGTTTGTGGAGATTTGATTGATTGGTTACAGGATTTCATCATTGGTTAGAGAACCATTGAAAAGCTTGCTGGGAGTACCGGACACCTGTTTCAACCTACCGGTTCGGGACTTTTCATCAGTACGCACCCACCTGGGTTCGAACCAATGTCAGCTTATGATGAAATCCAATAATCAATCAAATCCCCACAAACCAACACTTGAATATTAATGGGATGCTCACTAGCCGCTGACCTTATTCAGCTAGGTAGTTACCTGGGGATCTAGTGGGAAGCTGTTACCATTAGGGTGCAGAAGGTCGAGTGTGAGGACAAATACTCGGCAGCGATGACATTGGCTAGTGGTCGTTCTATGTCGTGAATTGGCAGAAGTTAGAATTCATGGACTGGCTATTGGATCGGGTCCCAATGGCTTAATGGTCTACGAGCTCGCCTTGTAACCAGAGAGTCCTGGGTTTGAACCCCAGGGGGTGCGTACTGATGAAGAGTTCCAAACTAGGACGAAACAACTGTCTAGTACTCCCGGGTTTTCCAATGGTTCTCTAACCAATGTCTGCTCATGATGAAATCCTATAAGCTGAATATTAAGAATAATTATACCAATGGAACTGACTAAAAACAGTTTTAAGTAAGTCAAGAATAACTGCAATAACAACAAATGGAATAAAATAAAATAGTAATAGTGATAATTTAACAAAGCAAATTATATCACCATGGTGATTTCAAAGTGTGCCAGTGGTTCGATGGTAAAATGCTCATCAACTATTCTCTTGATCTTGGTTTGACTCCCGACTGACGCAGGTATAAACTTTGTCCATATTACAAGGTGAAAGTAAACCTAGAATGAGAGGGAACCGATTGACTGAGTGGCTGGTTTCATCGTGGAACTTTGTACAGTTATACAGCCGTTCGAGTTACCACTTTCCCTCCATGAATACACAAACCAAAAGAGGGGATTAAAGAGAGATTCAAAAAAAAAGAGATAATAATCAGAAGCTAGAGGCAAAAACACCGTAATGTGGAAGAATAAGAGAATTTTAATGAATATTATAAGTGACAAAGAGTGAATGCATCTACGCCAGCCATTGAGAATGATTTGAGACCTATCATCGATTGTCTTTAGCCAATGGTTTTTAGTATTCCCAAGAACGCAACCAGAAAGCCAACTCCTTACGCGGCTGGCTTGTTAGCTTAAGCTAACTGTTGTAGATTTCATTGGATGATGAAAACCATGTTTTAGTTTGATCACCACTAGGTCTTTTCCAGCTAATTTCGAAGTTAGTTAGCTATCATCACTTGTCGTCAAGAATGGCGATGGCTAGGATAGGAATGCGTAACAGATGCTCTAACCACATCAGCCGGTATATCTTCACAATCTCGTCGACTGATTTCCCATCCTACCTATCTAGCAATCAACTGGTGCCTAACCTGAATATTGCTCACCTTGTTATACCACCACCTGACACGGGAGATAGAACGCAGACATCTATGATCAAGGATAGCTAGCCTTTTCCTGTCTTCAGCTTTCAATGGCCATGCCTCACAGCCAGCCACAGAGCAGGACAGAGTGAACTGCTAAGGAAGAGGGAAGATTGGGTGTGAAGCTAGCCGTCAAAGTGATACTACCATTGGAACTTCAAAGTTTGAAGCTGTGTGTTAGTGAACTGCTTCAGTCTGACTTCTGTATATGCTTACAATTCCCTAGTACAGAGAATGTATGCCTTCTTCTCAAAATCGTTAACCTACTTTGTACGGTGCAAAAATTCCAAGTTTTACCGAAAGAAATAGTTGAATTACAAAATTTCAGTGAAGTCTGACCGCGGTTAGAAAACCTTTTGAAAACCATCTAGGACTACTGGACAGCGATTTATTTCACCCTAGTTCTGGACTGTTCAATGCCACCCCACTGGCGGTGATCAAATCCAGGACCTACAGGCTATGATGCCAAGTTCGTCGAACGTCCAGCCACTTGAGTTGGGATCTCATGACCCATGAATTTTAATTTCTGTCCATTCGCTATTTTAGCACTAGGGCTAGCCAAATGTTATCCTGACTACATGAAACCAAATGGTTACTACTTCTGACTCCAGGCAGCTTCATCCTGTAGCTAGTAGTCACTAGTGAGCGTCAGATTAATTTCCAAAAGTTACTTTGTAGGGATTTGATTTGTTTAGATTTTTATCACGAACTGATATAACTTAGAGAACCACTGAAAACGAGGATATCCTCTGTTATCATTTTCATACCAGTCCAGGACTCTTCATCAGCGTAGATACAGAACCCCACTGTGGATCAATCACAACGTCTTCACTTTACCAGGCTAAGGTCGTTGGCCATTCAGCCGCTGTGTTGGAATCCAAAAGCCCATGAATTCTAACGTTCGCCGATTCAAGATGAAATCGGCTGATGGTCTTGGTAAAATAGCGAACACTGACAGAAGTTAGAATTCATGGGCCGTTGGATTGCTGCTCCAATGAGTTGAATGGTCAATGAGTTTAGCTTTGTAACCTGAAGGTCCTCGTTTTGATCCGCGGGGGATCGTGTGTAAGTACTACTGAAAAGTCTAAAACAGTTGTTCATTGCCACATCTTAGTTTTCACAGGTTCTCTAACTGATATCAATCCGTGATCAAACTTGACACAAATCGAAATCATACAAGCTAACTTTAAAAAGTCTCTATTATGAAAGTTACTTAAAATTACCCTGGAATTTAGATAAGCAGAGAGTCAAGATATACTTAATTTCAGTCAAGAAGGCTTTCATTGTGAATTGAAATTATTATTATTATTATTGCTCCCTTGGGTTCCTAGTGGAACATAGGGCTTCAACTGCAAGTCTCCATTTTCTTCTGTCTTCTGCTATACTTTTTGCCTGCATCCATGTTAATCCATATTCTTTCAACTCCTCTTCACACAATCTCCTCCATGTCACCTTTGGACGTCCCACTAGCCGCTTCCCTTTCGGGTTCCACTCGAGGGCTTGGCGCGCGATGTCACCTAGCGGTCTCCTCAGCGAGTGTCTGATCCATCTCCACTTTCTCCTGCATATTTGTTGGGCGAATGGTTCTTTCTTTGTTTGTTCCCATAGTTCCTTGTTGGTGATTCTTTCCGGCCATCTGATCTTCAGTATTGAGCGAAGACAGTAGTTAATAAAGGTCTGCAGCCTTTTAGAGATATTCTTTGTGACCCGCCAAGTTTCTGATCCGTATTGAAATTAAACAGTGGAAAAAATAAATAAATAAAGATTTGTCATTTGGTTTTTTATAACTGATGTCAAACTCAAAAAAACCAGCCTAATCCTTACAAATCAACTCTTAAAAATTAATCTCATGCTCGCTAGTGACTTGCCACAGAACCGAGATTCCTGGAGTTCTAGTTAGAAGTCATGATCAGTGAGGTCTATCTAATCAATTGTGAGGATAGACTTCCTACCGATGACATTGTTTGCTGCTTGTCGCGCTAAATCACGTATTGGTAGAAGTTAGAATTCATGGGCTGGCGATTGAATCGAGCCTTGTAACCGGAAGGTCCTGGGCTCGAACCCTGGCGGGGTGGGTGTGTACTGCCTATGATTCTCAAACTAGGACAAAACAGCTGTCCAGCACTCCCTAGTGATGGTTTTCAATGCTTCTCTCTAAATGATAACAATCCATGGTCAACCTCGTATAAACAAATCTAATCCTCACAAATTAAGTCTTCAAAATTAGTAGAATTAGCAAAGTGTAGTTAGCAATTTTCACCTCTCTATTGAGATTATATTCTTACCACATTTATATATGCACACAGACACACACACGGAAAGAAAAACAACCTCGTAAAATTATGACAATTGCAAACCTCTCCTATTCTATCTCTCTTATCCGTCAATAATGTGAATTATTTTCACTATGATCTCATTCATTTTCTGTGACACTATTTTTTTATTTTAAAATTATGAAGGCGTTTGAAAATCTCTATCGAGTAAGGGAAGATGAAGTGTACGATCATGTCAGACGATGTTTCCAAAGATATGCCATTAAATAAATATTTTTAAGTTTTAGATAACAATCAAGAGACTCTTAACCAGAAGCAAAAAAAAAAATTACATGAATAAAAGACAACAATTCAACGGAGAGAGAATTCTCCTTATCGATGAAATCATCTTCAGAGGCTGTACAATTGTATGTATAGTAAGTAAGTAGTTCATTATTGAGTATATAGGTAAAAGAAGGACAACACAATTGTGATAATAATTACTTAGAAGTGTCTTCAAAAGTAAAATTCACAAAAGTTGAAAATCACAAAAGGGTTAGAAATTTGACAAGGTTTAAGAATTGTTATTGAGGAAGAAGAAAGAATTACGCAAAAAACAGAATTGTTAATTAGGTAGAGACTAATAGAAAATAAAATACGTGAATTAAGTGACGCATAATAAATTGACAAGGTTGAGTGGTGTTCAACTAAAGTTGAAAGAATGTTTAAACCAGTATCAAAAGGAGTATGAGGTGTAATTAATAGGGGAAGATATATATATGTATATGTAGAGAGAGAGAGGGAGAGAGAGAGCTTAAGAATGGTATTACTGCTCAGAAAGAAACTCTTCACTGAACACCTCTTCACTAACATGATCCATTACAGGTAGTATGAATGTTAGTTTATCTATTTCTTCAAGATAAATATGTTAGAAGCGTAGTTTAAATTTACGCCTGCAATAGTACTGTATTCTATAAAGTGTTCCTGCTAGCTCAACACCCAAACTACTCTCTTTTCCGAATTGAGGACTAGCCACCTCTCTTCCATAGTCTGCAGATCAGATGGTTGGCCCCCTTTCGGTCAGCAAGGATAAGCCATAAGATCCTCTTGAGTCATTCAAATGATATCGTCTATCAGTAAGATGTTTAAGTAGAACCTCAGTAGGAAGCAAAGGGCCAAATGGAAAACGGAGAAGGTCATGTAAAAATGATATGCAAGCTTGCAGGTGACTGTCGTGGTAGTTGAAAGTGTTAATTGAGAAGTAAGTGAAAGCTGAAGTCCTATATCCCACTTAGAACGAATGATAAAATAACAATGTTAAAAGTGTTGATTTGCAGAGATTTGCTTGACTACAGGTTAGATCACGAGTTGACATCAGTCAGGGAACCACTGGAAAACGTTGAACTGCTCGATGGGTGTTTCGTCCAAGTTTGAGACTCTTCAGCACTTTCCGCTTCCACGGTGAGCTCGTAGACCATTCAGCCATTGGATATTCACTCCCAGTGGTTGAGCTGGCCCCAGAACCGGAAGGTCATGCCTTGGAACCCCGGATGTGGTGTGGATAAAACAGATACCCAATGGTTCGTTAACTGATGTCTGCCTGGAACCAATCCTGTAGTGGTAAAAAATTTTATCTAGTTGATTGCACTGCTTGCATTACGAATGGCATATAGAACTACAAGAACTTCCAGAGTTTCTGTAACCCTGGTTAGGTGGCTTACTTTACGCTCAACCTCCCATCATTCATGCGCTTATTATCATGGGAAGTTTTCACTTATTTGAATACTCCCGATCCTGCCATTTCCATGTCTAGTGACTATTGTATCAGTGAAGCAACAATGCATTTGGGCGTGTTACTTACGAGTAATTTGATACTTACCGAATTCTGAATATGATATTGCCTATTTACTGAACACAGCAACTAAGCTGATTTCGACAGTCAAAAATAGTTTTTTTTTATTTCTTTCTTTCACTACTCAATTCTAAGTTTAGATAAGGTATTATTTTGACCTATTTTCTCTTCCCATATTCTACTGAAAACAAGGCGATAGAATAAGAAGAGATTAAAGGATAATTAGTTTAAATATGAGATGGAGAGATAATCATCATAATAATAAGACCTTGACAATTTTGCGTTGGTGTTTTTGAATGGTAGAACCCAAGCCTACTACTCTGACTAGTTTCAGGATTTAATTATGAACTAAAATCGGTTAGATGACCATTGGAAAACCATCATCGGAGTACTGGACAGTTGTTTCGTCAGCTTTGTTTGGGACTCTTCAGTACTATGCACCCACACCCACAGCAAGGTTCCAGCCCACGACCTTCCGGTTACAAGGCGAGCTAGCTTGTAGACTATCTAGCCACTGGGAACCGACTGCCAATTTACGATATAGCGAGGAAGTTGTGAGCAGTAGGGTACAGGAGGCTGGGTGTGAGGACAAATACTCGCCGACACTGACATTCGCTAGTGGTCCCACCGTACCATAGGTAGTAGGTTCAAAAGTTAAAGAATTTTTACGAAATCATGCTGGTATATTTTGACGTATTTATTCAAACACTCTAATGCAGACTGACAGCATTCTAGGTGGCTTGCCATCACAGTGCACTGTGGATTGTTCATATTAGATAGTTTAAGGCAATCGGCAAGAAGCATTGGACATCGGTTTTGTGCTGGCGGGTACTCGTCAACAAGGCGCTTGCCTCCAAAAACAATTCACGGTGCGCCGTGAAAGCAGACATAAGTTCCTTCAAGAGTGCAGATATGTCCTCCTGAAGTGTATTAACTAGTACAAAACCCAGGTTCAAGGCTTCTACGGATTACATTCAACCGCCTAGTATCAAAAGATCCTATGAAATACAATATAACTCAGTATTCTATAGAAGTAATAATATAGGCCTTACTCTACCGATCACATCCACTGTTTTTTATATGTATATATTGATCGATATTCCCTTAGTGCCATTTAATTTACAATCAAATATCATAAATATACATTAAATGTCAACAATGTGGACGGAACAAAGGACAAGAATATTGTCACTAGTGAGTGACATTCAGTTATAACTATGCTATACAGCGAAAATTGTTTGTGTCAGTAGTTTATTGGTAGAATTCTTACCAACCACGAGGCTGAAGATTTGAGCTTGATCTCCAGACGATGTATTAATAAATCTCACTCATTCTACTAGCCGACAGTAAGACATAGAAGGAGATGAAGTTATGGATCAGGTTAGAAACCCTACCACACTAAATTAACACCAACTCTAGTGAAACAACACACATTGAAGGCTTCTGTTTCACTAGAAATGGAAAGATTCCACATGAGATCTTTGATATGATGTGATGAAGGACATTAAAGTAAGGAGATAACTTAACTACTTTTTAGATGTCAACCTATGTTCTTTATCAGTAGACTTGATCGATAATATATGAACACTTTGAAGTCAGAACGATTTATCTTTTCAAGAAGAGATTGTTGAAAACAAACAGCGAAGAAAATTTTCTTTTCAACGATTCATTTTCAGTTGTACAATCTTTAGATCAATCAGATACTGGTAAACTTTGTTCTTGAAAATGTGTATTACACAATGTAAGGTGTATGAAGGGATGACTAATTGTAAGTTAGAAAGGAGACAGAAGTTGGCATGACGTAATAAGTGTGAGATAATGACTAATCAATAAGCTCTTGTAGAATGGACAAGAACTAGTGGAAAGGCTGTAGAGTGTTTTTGTATAAAATCTGTATGAAAAAGTAATTTTATTGATAAAGAGTAATAGAGTGGTAATAAAATGTGGATGATGAGAATAATAGTGATGATAAAAATAATAATAATAATAGTGAATTTACATAGTAAAGGAAAGAAGGAAAATTGTAGTAAGACCTTTACTCTTGCAATGGTAGTGCAAGAGAATGTATGTATGCATCGCTTTTGAATGCAGAGGTCCAGTTTCAGATCTCGAATAGCTAATGCTTCAGCTATGTACAGATGGCGTATCCGACATCCCTTTGTACGATATTGAGGGACCCTGTGTAACACTTTGAAGCATTCATGTGTGTGTGTGGGGGGGGTGCTCGATGTCCGGAGATGACAAGGTGTTCGAGGGTCGAGCTGTTGCTATTCTTCTTTTCTCCTCTGGCTAACCAAGCTGGGCAGTGTTCCAGAATACGTTTGTGGACTTGACATTGCATACGGCTGATATTCTTCGCTCCATACGAGCAAGTAAATTGATAAATACAATACACTGAAGTGGCCAAAAGCGGTATCTTGTCTTTAGTGTTAGACTGGATTAACTGTCTGCAGGAAGATGTGATACATAGAGTGGCTGTTGGAAATGTCTTCTTCTTCTAAATGTCTGAAGAAGACATTAAATGAATATGTGTAAGTAACAGTTAAGACGAGTGTCATCGATTTGGCTATTGGCGCCAGTCTTCACTATGAAATCGGTTTGGAGATCTACAACATTCAGGACAAAAAGAAACATTCAAATTTAAATTGAAACTAATTATTTCGATCAAGTTAGCACTTCTATATGATGTAAAGACTTGTGGCACTCATCACTAAAATTATCTTCATCGTCGTACTGTAGACGTTCATTAACACCTACATTCGATCGATCAACCAGATCCCTAGATATCTGCGTTCAGTATTATTTATTTAGGTGAAGTGATAAGTGGCATTTATGCTGTTCGGAAGTTTCTAAACTTCATATTAATATATGTGTAAAACCATGGTAGAAAGTAATTTCATATAAGTTTGTTTATTAGATATATCACTCACAGTGAGTGAAACAGTATTATTACATACTGGATGATGAGGTTTTGGACAAAATTTATTGTTCATAATCACACCATCAATTATAATCACACGACTTGGAGACTTGAGTTTTATAGTTTTCTTTGTCCTCTCCTATTTGTCGTCGTTGGGGTAGTAGAATTTTCCAGATATCCGCGTGGGCAGGTATTGAATCATTCCTATTACATGTATTTGCAGTTGATTCGATAAACAAAGCTTCTGTAATCAATCTCTTCCTCTACCCTGTTAGTTGTATTAGATTTTAAAACTGTCATCCTATCCCGTACATCCTATTGTATGGTTGTGCGTCGTTGCATGTAGTGCTATAACTCAACTAATAATGATGATAATAATATTAATGGTGACATGCATGTCAAATATGCGCAAGGCAACACCAAGAATAAATAATCTAAATCATCAGTAGTAATTCCATACAAGGAAGGAACCGCGGAAACCACGTCACGCAGAATTCTTATCAATGCTGGCAGGAATAAAAGTGACTGGTATTCAAACCCACAAACTCAATTAGAAACAAGCTTTGTCGGTTAAAGGATCAATCCTGTGGAGCCTATAAAACAAAACAATTTGGTTTATCCAATACCCCCCAATGATTTTCTGGTGAAATAAATTATTATTATTATTATTGTATCCTTTAGTTCCTAGAGGAACATAGGGCTTCAGCTGCGCACCTCCATTGACTTCGGTTTTCTGACAACTTTTTCACCCTGCTCCAGGTCTGTCCACATGCTTTCATCTCCTCCTCGCATGACCTCCTCCAAGTCACCCTTGGACGACCAACTCGCCGCCTCCCTTTCGGGTTCCACTCGAGGGCTTGTCTAGTGATGTCACTTGATGGTTTCCTCAGCGTATGGCCAATCCATCTCCATTTCTTTCTGCCTATTTGTTTCACAATCGGTTCCTGATTGGTTCGCTCCCAGAGATCCCTGTTGCTGATCTTTTCTGGTCATCTGATCTTGAGTATTGAGCGGAGACAGCTGTTAATGAAGGTTTGAAGTTTGTTTGAGATGCTCTTTATGACTCGCCAAGTCTCTGATCCGTATAGTAGCACTGACTTCACATTGGAGTTGAAAATCCGGATCTTATTTTTGATGCTGGTGTCAGTCAGTCAAACTAGCAGAGCACAAAAATCTAACAAAATCTAGATTGGTTGACCCAAATAAGATAAAAAAAAATCTAGAGAATAGTTCAGCTATACCACTCACTACATGCAGTCACACACAAACATACAATAGGATGTACGGGATAGGATGACAGTTTTAAAATCTAATACAACTAACAGGGTAGAGGAAGAGATTGATTACAGAAGCTTTGTTTATCGAATCAACTGCAAATACATGTAATAGGAATGATTCAATACCTGCCCACGCGGATATCTGGAAAATTCTACTACCCCAACGACGACAAATAGGAGAGGACAAAGAAAACTATAAAACTCAAGTCTCCAAGTCGTGTGATTATAATTGATGGTGTGATTATGAACAATAAATTTTGTCCAAAACCTCATCATCCAGTATGTAATAATACTGTTTCACTCACTGTGAGTGATACACCTAATAAACAAACTAATATGGAGTTTTTAAACTTCCTTCTCTTGATGACTTTTTGTCAGCTAAGTAGACTGAACGGTGGGCGGCGGCGGGGGGCGGGGAACTGGTGTAGACGTATCAAAGTGCATCGGCTGGGAGTCGAACCCACACCTTTTCTAACTAGCTAGCCTAGTGACCATTCTAGCAACGAAGTGCCAATACAGTTTTCTACTTATCAAATTCTATTTTTGAACAAAACGATAAAAGCTAATTCTTTTGGGTTTCTTTTTTAATAATTTTTTTTATATGTGCGCATTTTATTCAATTCTAAATTTGGACATAGTATTATTTTTGTCTTTTATTTTTTTTGGAGTTTATGTTTCTCCTCCCATTTTTATTCGAGTACAAGAAAAAGATTAAAGGATAATAGTAATTTTAGAAATGAGGTGAAGTAAGGTAAGGTGATAATGTAACAATAGAAGGCAAGACACAAGAGCCATGGTATATATTTTCAAGGGATCAAACAGCTATTTATATACATACAGTTTTAAATTCTCTAACCAATCATTAAGCTTGTGATTTTGGCTTACAGCAAACGACATGACATAGAATGTTCAAATAGATAGATCGTATTCTGTTGTTAATGGTGTGGGGATATATGAGAGTCATATTCCTCTGGAACATATTGTTGTCCATTTCACACTACCACACTCATCCGCCTGTCAAAAACTTTTGACTGAAGTCGGTTCTATCGTCTTGATGCTGGTGGCTTTGTTAACTTCTCTTGTTGTTTCGAGTTCTGAAGCTCGCTGACGTTCAGCCGCTTCTCTTTGTTCGCATTTCTGATGGTATACACGTGACCTCGTCTCACGGTGGCCGTGTATAGTGCTTCCAACTTTGGAAGCAGTTTGTGTGACCCTGGCGTGCATTCGCCGGTGTTTCACCTCACACTAGTAAATGCTGCCTTCACCCGAACTTGCAGCAGCGTTCCAAGTGATAGCCTCATCTCTGATGGATCTTTAAAGCCACTCAACTGCTCAACAGCCTCGAATTCCTTCCAGAAGATCCATATGTTTCCTTGTTCAAAAAATGCAGGGCATGGGCTTTCCATTTGTCAGCAGGCAGTGACACCATATGTAACAACAGAAGGCTAGATACGGAAGCCAAGGTATATATTTACAAGTGATGAAACCGCTACTTATACAAATACAGTTTCATATTCTCTAACCAATTGCTGAGTGTGTGATTTGGGCTTACCTTAAACGATATGAAATATAACGTTCAAATAAACATATAGTATTCTGTTAATAACCCAGTAGTGAACTGTGGGAATATGTGAGGATAATATTCCGTTGGAACACACCGTTGTCTGTATTACACCATCACCACAATAATAATAGCTTCACAAATGTGCTTTAGTTGCTCGGTGGTAGAATACTCACCAGTCCCGTGGCAAGAATTCCGTGTTCGAGTCCTGGCCAACGCATTCCTATATCCTACCTAGTTTACAAGACTGTAGTAGGCCTAGGAAAGAAGGTAGGCAGTCTATGAGATTACTATCGTCTCTCCTTGTAAAACAAAACTACAATGCCACTAGTAGAACTGAAAACCTCTACCCCTCGAAGCTTTAAATTCCACCGTAGAAAGAAAATCGCCATTAATAAACTTTGAATTTACTGGTGTTGTCTAATTTCTATATAAATAAATAGTTACCCTTTTGGATGGAGGATTTCATCATGAACTGACATCAGTTAGAGAACCACTGAAAAACCTGGGAGTACTGGACAGCTGTTTCGTCCTAGTTTGGGACTCTTCAGGAGTACGCACCCACCGGGATTAGGACCCAGGACCTTCTGGTTACAAGGCTTGCGAGCTCGTATACCATTAAGGCACTGGGACACGATCTAATGGCCACTGCATGAATTCTAACTTCTGCCAAATCACGATATAGCGCGACCATTTCGCAATGTCTTCTTTGATGAGTTACTGCCTCACCTTCAACCTGCTGCACCCTACTGGTCATGGCCTCCCACTAAATCCCTACAAAAACAGTACTTTAAAGTTACTCTTTTAACACTAAATAATTGTCCAGTTACATCATCTTTGAAATTAAGTTGCTTTTACTTTCTATCTATAACTTGAAGTCATTCTAAAAATTATGTTCAAACACCATTTTGTAACATCTAACTGATTCCATATTAGTTTGTTTATTAGATGTATCACACGGTGAACCAGTATTATTTACTTGATAACGTTTCGAACAAAATTTAAGGTTTATAATCATATCAGTTGTCATCTAACTGATTTGTTTAGGATGTACGCAGTTGAAGAGAATTCACAAAACGAGTTCGTAGTATCCTGTATGGAAATATGTTCGTGCTCTCTTTATTCAAACTAATAAAATGAACCGGCTGTATTTTAAGATCACTATTTCAGCCGTGACCAATTATTGCACAAAGTATACAACAACAGAAGTATTGCTACTACAAAGTCATCCTACATAAACACTGTCAGCATAGTTTGGCTGCATAACTGTGTATCTATTCAAAACGTTAGAACTTGCATAAGTATATCAGTGTGTAAGATGATTGATTATCACTCCTTTGGGTTCCAATTTGTACATAGAACTTCAACAACACATCTCCATGTCACCCTATTTTCTGCAGTCATTTTTAGCTGGCTCTATAATTCCGCATAAGCTCTCATTGTATATCTTGGCATAATTTCCTCCCTGTCACACTTAGACCCACGACTCTATTTCCCATTCGAGTCCAACTTGGAGGTTTGCCTGGCCCGTAATGCCACAGAACAATATCCTCAAAGATCCATTTTCATTCCCTCTGCAATTGTTGATTAGAGTCTATAGTCTGTCGGAAATTATTTCCATAATGCGCCAACCTCCTGACTTGACATACATATTGAAAATCTGAATCTTGTTCTTCATGCTGAAGACAAGAGATTGTCACAGTGATTTGAGAATCATGGATCTATGTCTTATTTTTCCGGTCCCAGCTTAGCTTTGACACCCACATCCGTGCCTCTTGGCTGCAATTAAAACGATGCCGTCTAACCATGTGAGAGAAGTCAAGGCAAGAATACACTTCTACCAATATGAATAATTTTGAAAAGTATTCCCTTAAGTTTCCAACCTCTTAATTTACTAATCTCCTTTCAAAAACGAATATTTTGACTAGAGATTTCGCACGAGTTAGACCACGGATTGATATCAGTTAGAGAACCATTGAAAACCAGTCAGGGAGTACTGGACAATCTGTTTCATCCTGGCTTGGAACCCATCATCATCATCATCAGTACGCATCCACCGGGGTCGAATCTAGAACCTTCCGGTTACAAGCTAGAATTCATGGGGCATTGAACTGGGTCCCATTGGCTGAATGGTGTGCTAACGTGCTCAGTGAGTAGGTACTGCCGGTGAGTCCCAAGCTGGGATAAAACAGTTTGTCTAGTACTCCCGGACTGTTTATCAATGGTTCTCTAATTGATACCAATGCGTAGTCTAATTAGAAACACAAATCAAATCCTTACAAATCATTTGTTGAAAAATAATCATTTTATTCTTTCTTTCCATCATCAACGTATTCCGTTTTTTATGGTTGGTTGTAAACCATAACGAGAAACTCACGGAATCCTCCGAAATGGAGACGGGAGTAAGACAAGCTGACTGTCTACTATCTCCAATGATTTTCCTGATTACGGTAGACTGAATAATGCGACAGACAGTGGGCGACGAGGAGACAGGCATAAAATGAACCCACACAAAAAACTTAGAGGATCTGGACTTTGCCGATGATATATGTCTGATTTCTCACAAAGTGGAAGATATGCAAGTGAAAAGCAACACGTTGTGGCAGAAGAAGCTTCAAAGATAGGACGACCTTCAGGTGAACATAGAGAAAACAGAGGTGATGAAGATTCCTGGCCAACAGCAATAGCCACAGCAGCAACAACAGGCAACAGTCAGCATCAATGGGAGGAATCTGAAAGAAGCGACCTCCTTCGCCTACCTAACTAACTACCTGGGAAGCATCGTTTCACCTAAAGGTGGAAGGAACTGACGGAGATATCAAAGCAGCGACGATCGGGAAAGCAAGGCAAACTTTCATTATTCTCAAGTCTGTGGGGAGGTCAACAGTACAACTCAGCATGAAAATGAAAAATAAGATAGGGATTTTCAACTCTAGTGTGAAGTCAGTCAATGCTACCATACGGATCAGAGACTGGGCGCTGCGCAGCTTCACGAAGGACACTTTGAAGAAATTACACACCTTCATCAACAGCTGTTTTCGGAAATTACTCAAGATCAGATTGCCAGCCAGAAAAGATCAGCAGCAGGGATCTTTAGCAATGAGCTAACCAACCTAGCAGCTACTGTTTGTGCAAAAAATCTGCAGGAAGAGATGGGGGTGGATTGGCCATAATGCGAGAAAACCAGCCATCAAGTAAGTGACATCACACACCAGGCCATCGCTCGAGTGGAACCTGAATAGAAAGCTGCGAGTTGGTAGTCAGTGCAAGGGTGACAACATTGAGGAGGAGGAGGAGGAGGTGATGCGAAGAAGAGGTGAAAGCATGTGGGCAGACGTGAATCCAGGCCATAGAAACGTTAGCAGAGAACCGAACGTAAGGAAGACGGGTGGCTGAAGCCGTATATTTCTCCAGCAACTTAAGGAAACAATAATAATAAATAATCATTGTCAGGCATGTTATATGAACTCATTACATTCTTTTTATTGTTCCTCTCTGTTCCCATTGGCACATAGGGCTTCAAGCTTGAACTTGGAAGTTTATGAAGCCGTAGTAGGTTTTCACGAAGTGGTGTTCTAGCCTCACGCCAACCCCTGTCCTCTTTACTCGCTTCATTACTGACCAGGTGAAATGTAGGAGTGCGTCGGACAAGGGTCGAATCACAGGCCACATGCGTAGTCGGTAAATATTCTACTACTAAACGACTGACGACGTACACTATTATATTCATGACTGAACTATCACACTGTTCATATTATGTGTTGCCGCCATATGCTTCACATATGTGTTACTCATGGAAACACTAGGCAATATATTTGAATCAGTTTCTTCTTCTGAAATGTCAAATGCCCATTGTGAATATTTTCAAAGAGAAGAAGACTACCTGACGTTAGAATAAATAGCCAATCAATAAATACATATATATATATATATATATATATATATATATATATATATATATCCGATATGTATCAGTTTCAACCATTAGTTTGTTTTTTACAAATATACATTTACAAGCATATGTCTGTAATACTCTTTTAAGCATTTAATCAACGCAAGTTAATCAATTTTTGTTGGCAATTGGATTTTGTTATTTTTTTTAATAAATCGGATACCTAGATAGTCGCCTTTAATAATGTTACTTTGTTTCATGGTAGTTAAGAGTAGAATCTATGGTGTGACTGACTGACTGACTAACTGGTTTCAACGTAGTGCTCTTCACCGATGTGCAGCAGTTCAAGTTGCCACACTCCATGTAACACACGAAATGAGCTCCACACGAGATATTCTTTGTTGGTTTTGAGTCTTAGTGACTTTATCATTGGCGAAAAGTTCACACCTCTCTAAGTGTTTGGGGGCTAATGCATGGCGGTATCTCTTGTGGCCTTTGATGCTTCAGAAACCTGCAGTTTGTTAAGAAGAAAGGCGTGCTGTAAATATTGATTAGATTGGAAAATGATATCTTTTTCCAATTGTGAGCTATTACTTTTGATTCGCCATTTATATGTAAATTAACTTTTTGGACGGTCCTTCTAGAAGAGATCTTTGAAGAACAAGTTTGCTAGTGGTAGTGTGGATCTGCTAATCAAGATGTAGTACTTAAAGTGGTCTAACTAGGTCCAACTGTACACAACTAACTTAAACTGGTTCTATTCATTCAGCAATTTATATCTATTAATTAGATATGCGCTTACGAAGTACAGGAAAATGTTTTGGACTAACTAGAGCCGACTGACTGACTGACTGGTTGCAACATAGAACTGTGCAGAGATGTGCAACAGTTCGAGTCGCCACATTTCACTCAACATACAAAGTCAGAGAGGAAATTGAAAAGAAATGCAAAGTAGAGACAATAAACCGAGATATGAGGCAAAAAGAATAGCAATATGGAGGAAGTGTGTAATTTTATCGTATAATATAAGTCACAAAGAGGGAATATATCTGTGCAGTTATTGAAAACGATGAGTTTGAGCCATATAACCACTTGTCTCCAGCTATTGGTGTTTACCGTCCCGAAGACCTCAACCAGTCAGGAAGTCTACACCTCCCTACGAAGCTGGCTTAAACTAACTGTTATGGATTTATTCAGGTGTCGGTTTGTACGGATTTGATTGGTTACATGATTCCATCATGAGCTGACATAAGTTAGAATTCATGGGCCGTGGGATCGGCTCCCAGTGGCTTAATCGTCTACGAGCTCGCCTTGTAACCAGAAGGTCCTAGGTTCGAATCCCGGCGGGTGCGTACTGATGAAGTAGGACGAAACAGCTGTCCAGTACTCCCAGGTTTTCCAATGGTTCTCTAACTAATGTCAGCTCATGATGAAATCATGTTATGGATTTCATTGACTGATGAAATAACGTTTTCCTCTGACCATCCACTAGCTCCCTTACCTTATGTCAGCCAACACTGTCTGTCAACGAAAGCAATGGCTAGGATAGGAATTTGTAACATATATCCTGACCATCTCACTCAGTGTAACTTCACAACCTCGTTGGCTGATTTTCCCTCCTAACCTACTTAGCACTCACCGGATGCCTAACCTCAGTATTGTTCACCCTATTATGCCGTCAAATGACATGAGAGATAGAACGCAGACACCTATGGACAAAGACAGCTAGCCGGCCTTTTCATGTACTGTTGAGCAATACGCACGCCGTTTGTTCGACAGCCAGCCGGATATCAAGTCTACTAATCTAGAAATGGCGTAAGTTAACATATATACCAAACTTGCCTTCTGTATGCATGCTGAGATTTCGTCAGCTATCAACCCGCTGCCATTGGATGATGCAACTTCGCAAATCTATGGTGAACGAGTTTTATTTAATTTCCTGCCTTGGAAACACTAACGTTCAATGTTATGGAAATATGTTCACTTCAGTACATCGTTGAGAATTACCACAACATCTGATTTTCATTTTATACTTTTCTTTTCTTAGTGTTTTCATCTTTTTACATTCCGAGGGGAACATAGGGTTTCAATTTTTTTTTAGAAGTTTCGGTAGAAATGGTGTTTTTTCAGAAGAGTTCTGTTGGTAACTGCATACTTAACCTTCCCTTCTTTCAAGGGTTTGCAATCGACTAGTCAGTTGGACGAGGTTTCAGAGTTAGTCAACCAGTAGTCGAACCCTGAACCTTACAAGTGTAAGGCTGGTGAACATTCTATCCCTCAACTACCGATATCTATTCCTGTGCTTCATTGCTACTTTACTTTGTCACCATAGATTCCACTCGAGATCCAGACACAGACAAAGCCTATAAACTAACTACGATTAGTCAATTCGTTTTGATTAAATGCGCAAAAGAGTATTACAGATGCATGAAAAAGAAGTACAAATAGAAAAATTAGTCTTAATCGATATCTGTTTTCAAGCCTTGGTTTGTAGGGATTTGATTGATTGGTTACAGGATTTCGTCATGAGCTGGCATCGGTGTTATTAATTCTTTTTGGCCATTTGATCTTCAGTGTGGAGCCAGCGAAGGCAGTTGTTGATGAAAGTATTCAACAGGCTATTGGAAATCATTTTCGTGACACGCTAAGTTTCTGACCCGTATAGAAGAATGGACTTGACATTGATGTTGAAAATGCGAATCTTATTCCTTATGCTGACTTAGCGAAGAAGATTTTCAAACTGGTTTCATGTAGATGAAGGCCTGCGTATCTTGGCCTTTTCAATTCTGACTTTAACACCTTCATCCATTCCCAATACGTGTAGTTGAAACAATATTTCCTGGCCAGATAAGTGAAGGAGGCAATCTCTGTTAAATCTCTGTCGTTGCTGTTAATTGCTTATCTTCATCACCTCTATCTTCTTTGTGTTCACCTGCAGTCCTGTCTTCCCGGCTGCCTATTCAGCCTGTTTGTAAGTTTTCGAGTTTGTGTGACCATTAAACATAAATCATCCATGCAAGAGATCCAGATCTCATAGAGTCTTCTTATCGGTGGTCCAGCGTATTCCTGACTCCTCGCCCCCGCTGCGAATTGTTAATTATATATATATATATATTTGTTCGCTCAATAATCGGTTATTTTCTTCTAAATACTTAAAGTAGATTCTGGAATTTACTTTCCTTATTCCCCTTCATTTTTATATCCAATAGTCACCTTGATCATAAATTACCCTTATCTATTCATAATAGTAATAATAATGATAATAACATCGTTTTATGTAGCTGTTTACTGATTTCCCCCTATTTTATTTGTAGGTATCCAGTGTGTCTCTGTGTGTAGCTGAACACTATTCTCTTCTTCTTCTTCTACTGTTTTATTGACTTTATTGAAATTAG
The DNA here is from genome assembly GCA_944472135.2 of Trichobilharzia regenti. Lineage (NCBI taxonomy): Eukaryota > Metazoa > Platyhelminthes > Trematoda > Strigeidida > Schistosomatidae > Trichobilharzia > Trichobilharzia regenti. Next base: position 21,208,233 of record OX235266.1, on the reverse strand, counting down.
ACAGCTAACCGATCATCTGCTCCCTCCTCTTATGTAGTGCTAGTCGTGTGTGCTGTGGTTGTTTCAACATTATCTTTGGCGTTATCACTATTACTACTAACTACTCTATTACGGTTACTTTTAGCCAATTTCTTTCCTCTTTTCTGGAGGGGGGGGGGCGATGGTTGTCTTTCTTCCACTTTTCTTTTCTTTTTAATGCTGTGTACATACATAATAATAATAATAATAATAACAGGCAATAACTAGATGGGTAATGTTTGCACACATATATACTAGACGTTTTTATATTAGAAAAAAGAGACGTATTTCGTTAGCTAGCCGGCTTGATTGATTGATTTAGAAGAAAGGCAAGTGTGTGTGTGTGTGGTGATAAACACACACACACATACACACTTGAATTGGCTTACTCCATAAAATGCCCACTTATTATAATTTTTTTTGTTTGGTTTTTTTCTCTTCGCTTCTACTATTAAGACTACAATTCCTCTTTTTTCGTCAGGGTGTTCAGTGGTGAATTTATCTTTGTTTTTTTCAGCCTTCTTGTCTGTCTGTGTTGATGTGTGTTGGTGTGTGTGTGTGTGTGTGTGAGTGAGTGAATGCACATACCCTGTGTTTTTCTCTACTTTTCTTTCACTGGAAATACTTGTTCTCCTGTTTCTAATGTCTATCTCGTTTAGTCGGCATTCATTCATTCACGTACCGAACTAATGAACTAACTAACTACCTTGCTGACTAAATAACTACTTAACTAACCATGGATATTTATGAATATATATATATATGCAATGGCATGTATATGAATGTCTGGGAGTGTTTGCGTGTGTTTGTGTGTGTATGTAGATAAGATGACTACAGAATCCTTACAAGAGAATGGAGATAATGTACCTGTTACATATATATATATGTAAAGCTACAGAGGGTAGGGAAAAGTCAGTCGATACCTAGATTAATCCTATTTTTAAATATACATTTGGCTGTCTGCCTAACTAACTAACTAATGAACCCCATGAACTTGAATGTTATATTGGTTTCTATCCGACCACATTATCATTATCAGCATCATCATTATGTTTCCACATATCGTTTGTGTGCTAATATTTGTATAGATTGTAAACTTATATATATATATATATAAATGTGTCGATCAATTACTTTTCAATCTATTATTATTATTACTATTGGTTCCTTTAGTTCCTAGAGAAATATAGGGCTTCAGGCGCCCGTCTCCGTTGCATTCGGTTCTCTGCTGACGTTTTCATCACCTGGATACACGTCTGCCGACATGCTTTCATCTCCGCCTCATATGACCTCCTTCATGTCACTTTTGGACGACCAACTCGTCATTTCCCATTTGGATTAGACTTGAGTAATAGCTTGGCGTGTGATGTCACTCATTTGATCGTTTGTATTCTCAGAGTATGGCCATAATCCACCTTCATTTCTTCCAGCTTATTTGTTGCACATTTAGTTCGCTCCCCCATATCCCTGTTGCTATTCTTTTGTAGCTGGCCATCTGATCCTGAGTAGTATAGAGCAAAGACAGATGTTGATGAAGGTTTGTAGTTTGTTCGAAGTGCTCTTCGTGATACGGCGTGGCGCAAAGTCTCTGATCCGTATAGTAACACTGACTGACTTCACATTGGGGTTGAAAATCCTGATTTTATTTTTCATGCTGAGTGTTGAATGTTGATCTCCACACAGACTTGAGAGTAATGAAAGCTTGCCTTGCTTTTCTGATCCCCGCGCTTTGATATTCTCATCAGTTCCGTCCGCCTGTGGTTGGAACGATGCTTCCCACGTCAGTAGGTAGAGGAGGTCCCCCCACTCAGATTTCTCCCACTTATGTTGACTATCAGCCAGGAATCTTCATCACCTACCTCTGTTTTCTCTATGTTTACCTGAATGAAGTCCCATCTCTGATTCTTCTTTTGCCACAGCTTGTTGCTTTTCACTTGCATATCTTGTTTAGCTCTTCAATGAAAACATTTCTAACAGCCTACTGTAGACATTTATCAAAAGCTGCTCGCCTTCACCAGATATTGAAGATCAGATCATCGGCCAGAAAGGAGAAGTAACTAGGATGCCTGGAAATAAACCAACCAAATATGTCAAAGAAAACAGAGATACATTGGACATACATGCACGCGCACATACACTAAGGAGATCGATTAATTGACATTATGATGCGCCTAAGATGTACTAACTTAAACTAGACAAATTTCTCCAAAAATTAGTTAGCGAAAATTGTGGATTCTCAAGTACTGATTTTGTAAGGAGCGTGTTCGTGTGATTAGTTGGAGGATTCCATCATTAGCTGACATCAGTCAGTGAGCCATTGAAAAAGTAGGTGAGAGTACTGGACAACCAGATGTTTCGTGAGCCTAGTTTGTGACTCTTCAGCAGTACGCATCATGATGAAATCCTCCAACTAATCAGGCAAACAAAATCCTTACAAAGCCAATACTTGAAAATTGTTCTGATGCTCACTAGTGACAGGCTCTATTCAGGCAGTTAACTTAGGTTTCAAGGAGTAAGTTGTGACCAGTAGGCTACAGCAGGTTTAAGGTGAGGAGAGTTACTGATTGACGAAGATATTGCGAAACGGTCGCTCTGTGTGGTGAATTTTCAGAAGTTAGAATCTATGGACCCACCTTGTAACAAGAAGATCCCGGGTTCGAACCTGGTGGTGTGGGTGCGCACTACTGAAGGGTCCAAAGCCAGACGGACGAAACAGCTGTCTAGTACTCCTTGTTTGGTATTCCGATGGTTCTCTAACCTATGTCAGCTCATGATGGAATCCTCCAATCAATTGTGGATTTCATGGTTATACTTCTCTTGTAAAACCAGGAGTAATTTTTGCAGAAATAAATTTCTATAGAAATTCTATTCTCTACCAAATCAGTTGGTTGGAACAAAATTTTTATAATTACTGTTAGTGTCATCACGAATAAAATAACGTGAAAACCGAAGAATGATTTCGACTAAATTTACTACATCTCCAAAAAGTCTGAATGTCGCCAAGCAATTCAGACTATTTTTGGTACATTTAAAAATGTTTAATAATATTTGAAAAGTTATACAAGTAGCAATTTGTGCCCGATAAACATGAAGCTAATTTTATCTTTTAATTATTTGACTATTACTTCATACTTTACAGCACTGACTGTATTTATTACTATTATTATTTGTTCGTTCGTTTGTTCGTTTCTCCACTGAATGGAACATCGGACTTCAGTAGCCCATTTCTGTTTAACTCTGTTGACTGCCATCATTGTTAAGAGAGAGTTGATGACTATCCACTAGCTTTCATTTCCACTTCACATGATCTTCTCTGCGTTATCCTCGGACTCAAGCTAAAACGCCTTTCTCGTCACTCGTTTTTATTTGTGGGAATGACAGACGCGTGATGTTAATTCACTGTCGCCTCAGCGTCTATCCAGTTCAGCTCCATTTTGTTTGGGATATTTGTTGGTTAATGAAGGATCTGTGCGTCGGTGGCACAGTGGTTAGGACTCTCGCCCACTATGCATATGGTCCTGGGTTCGAGCACCCGCCGACGCACACCTGATATCTATGGTCGGCCTGCAAAATTTAGGCTACCGATATCCATGCTGAAAATTCCATACTTGTACCAAAAATACAGTGTGGAATCAAGCTGTAATCATAATAAATAAAATAAAAAAATAATAATATATGTCTAACTTCTCACAAACTGGAAGATGTGCAAGTGAAAAGCAACACGTTGTGGCAGAAGAAACATCAAAGAGAGGACTTCCCTCAGGTAAACATAGAGAAAACAGAGGTAGGTGATGAAGATTCCTGGCTGACAGTCAACAAAAGTGGGAAAATCTGAATATGGGAACCTCTTCGACCTACCGACGTGGGAAGCATCGTTTCAACTGCAGGCTAACGGAACTGATGAGGGTCTCAAAGCGAGGATCAGGAAAGCAAGGCGAGATTTCATTACTCTCAAGTCTGTGTGGAAATCAACAGCACTCATCATGAAAAATAAGATCCGGATTTTCATCTCCAATGTGAAGTCAGTGCTACTTACTATGCGCATGAGAGAGAGAGTCTTGGCGCTTCCCGAAGGGCGCTTTGAACAAGATACAAACCCTCATGAACAACTGTCTTCGCTCAGTATTACTGAAGATCAGATGGCCGGCCAGAAAAGATCGACAATAGGGATCTCTGGCAATGAACGAACCAACCCAACAGGAAGGATGTTTGCAAAAAATAAGCATGAAGGAATGGAGGTGGATTGTGGTCATGCTCTGAGAGAACAAACGATCAAGTGAGTGACATGCCACGGCAGTTCATTACTCTAGCGGGACGCGAATGGGAAGAGGCGAGTAGGGTGGTCAGTTCAAGGGTGACTTGGAGGAGGTCATGTAAATCGGAGATGAAAGCATGTGAGCAGACGTGGAGCCGGGCGATGAAAACGTTAGCAGAAAGCTGAACGGAAGGAAGATGGTCGGTTGAAGCCTCACTATCCTCTAGGAACTAAGAGAAATATTAATGCACTAATAATGTACTGTTGACTTGTTTCTGGCCTACCACGGCTCCTTGCTGCACATCGTTTCTGATCCACCACCTGATCATCAGTATCTATTGATCAATGCAAGTGTGGAGCTTAAGCATTGTAGGAGAATGTAATTCCATATTTGTTAAATTTATTTTAAATACCATACAGCTATGTAATATTAACAAATGGATGATGTTTCAAGCACAAACTATTGCTCATAATCATATCAGTTTAATCACATGCCTTCAAAATTTGTCATATATTTTCTTTTCTATCTCTCCGTCCCTCTCTCTTTTACCTTAGTTGTTTATTGTCATTTTCCATATCTCCGATACAGACGTTGCATCATTTCCACTTCACATGTGGTTAATCTCCCTCTCTCTCTCCAGCTAACTTTATTACTTTTTGATACTCTCACTCTATTGTGTGATTACATGCAAGTGAATGCAATGCAATGGCCAAACTTTTTTCTAGGTTATTTAACATATTAGGGTCAATTGTTCTAGGTCTAGTTGGCTAAATTCCTATTTTCGAATAATCTAATCGACCCCAATCTACTAGTCACACTGACGTATGTAATTTATCTCACAGTCATTACATGGTATTTAGTAAATTGTATGATTTTTCCAAATTAGATCTATTGTGTCCTTAAGCTGATAAAGTTGGTTGGTGGGTTGGTTGGTTGGTTGGTTTAAGCGCCACCCTAACTCTAGCGTCACTGAGAATTCTACGTGAGGCCTCTGGCATTCCTTCTCTATACGGCAGTACTACAAAAGCTTTGAATCTATCACTAATCTTGTCATTCAAAAATTGGTTTTATTAGGGATTTGGTTGATTGTGTACAGGATTTCATCATGAGCTGACATTGGTTATAAAGCCATTGGAAACCACCACCTGGGAGTCCTGGACATCTGTTTCGTCCTAGTTTGGGACTCTTCATCAGTACGCACCCACTGGGGTTCATGAATTGGCGGAAGTTAGAATTCATGGACTGGCCGATGGATCGGGTCCCATTGGCTGCTTAATGGTCTACGAGCTCACCTTGTAACCAGAAGGTCCTGGGTTCGAACCGTGTGTTGTGGGTGCGTACTGCTGAAGAGTTTCGAACTAGGACATGTTGGTTTTCCAATGGCTCTCTAACCAGTGGTGTCAGTTCTTGCTGAAATCCTGTAACTATTCTTGTCCTTTTGTATTACAAATCTTGTGTTTTTTTCTGTGATTCCTAATACATTTCTGAATAAATTTCAGTGAGTATCCAGTGAGAGTTTACCAATGGGCTAGTTAACTAGCTAAGGTTTTAAGGAGTGTTTGTCGACCAGGAGTCCAGTCCAATCTTAACTGGTTAGCATGGTTGGCGCCTACCAGTACACAATTGCGAAGTCATTGTTATTACTATTATTATTATTATTATTATCAACTCCCCACTTTATATCTAAACTTATTATTATCCTACTCTATCGTTTTGTTTGCGGATAAAAATATAAGAGGAGAAACATAAATTCTAAAAATATGTACGCCAAAAATTATTCTATGTCCAAATTTAGAATAAAATTTAGAGTAAAACCAGCCAATAAGAAATAAAATCAAAAGAAACTAATTTTTGATACATTAAAGGATGGTTAGTAAATATTCTCAAACCTTTGCATGAGAAGATAGTAAAATGTAGCGTCAAAGATGTATTTGAATTCGTAGACAAAATAAAAGATATTAACATCAACGACAAAACCATGATATCTCTGAACATAACATCATTATTCGCAAATGTAGCTTTAATAGAAACCGGGATTCGAACCCAGGACCTTCCGGTGGATGTGTATTGCTGAAGAGTCCCAAACTAGGATGAAACATATGTCCAGTACTCCCAGGTTTTCCAATGGCTCTCTAACTAATGTCAGCTCATGAGGAAATCCTGAAACAATATTAGTGTTTTATGTATAATATCAATTTGTAAAGTAAGATCACAATGCAATTACAGTCCATTAAAGATGCTTACATTATAATAGCGAATAGAATATCAACTAAAATTAGAAAGATTTTCACAAAAATTTAAGATCATTCAAACTTGGATGGCCAAGGTAATGATAATGTCTGAACTAACTACTTTTGGATGCATAAATTAGGCTTGTTAATATGGATACTTAACAGCCAGCCTCAGCAATATTTAGTAGTCGAACTCTTAAGGCGAAATTGAGATTCGTAGGTATGCGGTAAATGACCCTGAGGGCATGGTTATTGTCAATCTTGCCTTCTGTATCCATAAGATGAGATTGGATAGCGCAGCGAATAGATTTTGTTTGTCCTTTGCTTGACCACGAAGCAGGGTGATGTTCGGAAATTCGACGAGAAACACGCCTAATTGTACGGCCTATGGGACTTATTGGATCCACAGGAGCAGTTAAATTGGTAGATACACACGGAGGAGGCCAAATTAGGCAGTTTGTCTTTTATTTCCGAACGCAGAAGAGGAGTGGTTTTAAAGATACAGCTTAACTCGGCAGCAGGAAATGCTTATTTTACCGCATTTTTAAGGCGCTGTGTTAATATCTCACTGATGTTGTCCCCAAGGAACTGCATCTGTAAGAATAAGGCTTTTTTTGGAACTGTTGGTAACTTGAGCTGTTTTGGTTTCAGATTCAGATTCTTAATAATAAACTTTTCAGGATAACCATTTTACACTTAGCAACCGTTTAATATTATTAAGTTCTTCATCAAGACATTGATCAGAGCAGATTGCTCTTGCTCTATGAACCAAGCACTTTATCAGATTACGTTTGTATTTCAAGGGCATGAAGCTGAGAAAATGTATGTACTGGCCCGTTGATGTAGGTTTTCTATAAACACTTATTCTTTTTGTGCCATCCTCTTTTCTGGTTATAAGGACGTCTAAAAATAAAATATTAGAGTCTTTTTCTTTCTCAATAGTAAAATTTATTGAAGGATGAACCTCAATAAATTTATCCAGGATGCTCTTAGCTTCCTTCTCGTTTTTTCTCGATCAAAAATGTATCATCTATGTACCGACAATAAAATTCGAGTTCACTAATAACATCCTTCAGAGGCCCAATTTCTAGTTTCGCAAGGAAAATGTCGACTAGAATGGGTCCTAGTGGTTACCCCATTGCTACACCGTCAATTTGTCTATATAGTTCCTTATTAAATAAAAGGTGGACATTCATTGTACATTTCAAGAGAAGCTCTTTCTTAAAAGATATAGGAATGTCTAAGTTTGAAAAGTGGGGTGAAAATTAATTAATTACGGAATTCAAGATAGTCTGCTTCTAAGGCGTTGGCAACAAGTTATTACATAATATCAAGAGATCTGTAAAATAGCAGTGATGACTAAGAAGAATAGGATGACTCAGAAGAATTAGGTTAAATACAAACAGGTTAATAGAATAAGCCTGAATTGTAAAAGATTAAATAAGGTGAAAAGATAGTTGCAAGGGGAAGGGAAAAATAGTTTTTTAAAAACCTAATGCATATTATGCTAGAAAAAGATGGGGTTTGTACAGATTCTTTTTGTGCACACACAGATTTGGCTTGTTCAGATTAACTCTGAATTCCCTCTACTGTATACGTAAAAGTCGTACTGGTAAACCATGCGGCGAGAGGTTGTATGATATACGATAAATAACTTTAAAAGCTTTGTTATAGTTGATTTGATGTCCAGTATCAACGAGATGAGTTAGTATTGAGCTGCGTGTCGCTTTATTCGAACTTTTGCCAAACCAAGATGGGAGGTGTTCAGCAATTCGACTATGATCTTGCCTGATCGTACACTGTATGTAACTAGTTTCGCACGGGCCAGTTAAACTGGTGAATACACATGGAAGAGGTGAAACAGGACAATCTGTGATTATACACCATAGCTTAGTTGCATAGAAAGTCTTTTTGAAGGCCTTTTAAAGACGTTGTGATAAGATCTCACTCTATTGACATCACCCGTGAATTGTAACCTTAAGAAGATTGACTTTTTAGGAACAGTTAGCACCTTTGACTTTTTACTATCTGAGTTTATGTGTTTGTCTATGAATTTAGTTGGATGTTCGTTTCTGCTTAACGGATCCTTAGTATTACCGAGTTCTTCATTCAGTGTCTCATTTGAACAGATAACTCTTACCCGGTGAGCCAGACATCTAAACAGATTACATTTTTATTGTGGAGGTAGAGAAGAGAGATGTGAAGAAAACACCAGTTGATTGTTAATTCACAACAGTGTGAGATCTATCCCACCATCTGTGCGCTTCACTTCATGTTCCCCAGTAAACGATGTTGCAATCAAAGGAGGATACCAAAAGAAACGCATTGTGCAACACAGATTCCCCTAGTTCTCAGCTCTCATGAGACAACTAACAATAAAGACGACTAATTATCTTACATATCCAACTGATCAAACGATGAAAAAACTATTGATGCAAGTCTTTAGTAACCTTTTGAAAATGATTTCACTGACAAGCGCACCAAAACTCTAAACTATTAAGAAGCATTGATCGAACTGACGCTGTTGTCAGTTGGAATTTGCATATTTTGTGTTGTTCTGAATATTCTAGGTTTCCATATCGGTTTCAGAATAACAATTTCAGTATGTAATAGTGTTAATTAATTAATTAGAATGAATGATGCCATTAATGACGAAGTCCACTGCTTATTTAAACTGTTAGCAATATATTTCCAGTCTGTAAAATCTCGTAAGTTAGTATAACTTATCACAATATGCACTGATTAAGGCACTCTACTCGTACTCATACAGCCAGGTGAGGGCTTACGGCGAGCTGTCATCTGAACTGGTGACGACCAGTGGTGTCCGTCAAGGATGCCCATTATCCCCTTTTCTATTCAACTTCATCATAGATGTGTTAATGGACTTAATCCTAAGTGACTTCAGCGACTCAGGGATTGACTTGCTACCTGGGAATAATCTCGATGACTTCGAATATGCAGACGATATAGTCCTTCTAGGTGAAGACGCTGACGAAATGCAGAGTCTTCTAAACGCCTTGAGCCGCAATCTACGAATGTTTGGCATGCGATTCGCTCCCACCAAATGCAAAATGATGTTACAGGACTGGACTACACCGACACCTAGTTTAAAAATAGGAAGTGAAGTGGTAGAGCACGTTGACCGCTTCACTTATTTGGGAAGTACCATCAGCCAATGCCAATGGGTTGATCTCTGACGAAATCTCAGCATGAAAACAGGGGGCTCATTTCGCATTTGCCAGTTTACGCCGTCTCTGGCGTAGACGAGATGTTCGACTATCGACCAAAGGGCGGGTGTACTGCTCATCAGTCCGCTCCGTCCTCCTTTATGGTTGTGAGACCTGGCCACTGAGAGTGGAAGACATGAAAAGACTAGCTAGCTGTATTTGATCATAGGTGCCTGCGCTCTATTTCCCGTGTAAAGTGGCATAATAAGGTGAGGAATATTGAGGTTAGGCGTGAGTCGAGTTCTAGGTAAACAGGGGAAATCAATCGACGAAGTCGTGAAGTTACAAAGACTGAGATGGTTAGGACATGTGTTACGTATGCCAAGCCATCGCCTCCCTCGACGAGCAATGTTAGCGGTCAGGCTGGAAAAAAGCTAGCGGCGGTCAAACAAAAACTTGGCCTCACCAGTCAATGAAATCCACAACAGTTGGTCTAAGCCACGTAGGAAGGTGTAGACTTCCAGGCTGGGGTCCTCGGGACGGTAAAAATCTATGGTTGGAAACAATTGGTGACATGGCTCAAAATCGTTCTCAATGGCTGGTGCAGATGCATCCACTCCTTGTGACCTATGATCTCCAATGAAACTGTTTTGTTTTTCTTTATTACTCCTTTGTCTCACACCTCTACTCACTGTTTCTATTATGCTTTTCTTGTACTTTCTTCTCTTGCTTCGCGTGCTATACGGAGTGTGGCGACTTGAACTTCTGCACATTTGTGCAAAGTTCTATGTCGAAAACAGACAGACAGACAATATGCAGAGTGAATGTAAGTTGTCAACATTCTCTTCCTGAGGTAATTTCTCTTGACTTTATTATCGCATAAACTGCTGTGAAACTTGAGACTACTCATATTATATTACGGATCAAGAAAATATGTCAGGAAGTAAAGAGTAGTTCAGGCATTGTCTGACTTCAGTGCTCTTCAGAAGATATGAGGATAAAACTTTGGCACAGTGGTAGAGTATGATTCCATTATGGATAAGATTTTATTTTGATAAAATAACACAGTGTTATACAGTAAAATTTATTGATGATCACGTTTCGAGCACAACTTACTGCTACTCATAATCGTACCAAGGCACTTTCTCGCTTCATATATATATATATGTATGGGTAAAACTGATGATTAGACATTTGAATAAAATCAACAATATAAGATAAAGTACATTCAAAAGTTATAATATTAGAGTTATCCATAAAATAAAATCAGATGCAAAATGAGATGTTTTTATAGTGAAATAAATAATTAGCTTGTTAGAATGTTATAATGTGTGAATTGAATCAATTTTAACAGTATTTATTATCCTCCTCCGATTTGACTGGTGGTAATAATATCTTCCATACATACCTCTGGTATTTGTGTTGAGTCATTTCTTTTGCATATGTTGTGTGTAAACTCGGTGAACCACAAGATTCAGTAATCAATCTCTCTCTCTTCACTCACCTACCTATATTACCTCTTAGAATTTTGAGCATCTCCCACCCTATTGTGTGGTTGTATGTTAATGCATGCAGTATTATTGCTGAGTTCTTTTTTAAAATTACTTAACTTCTGGAGGTCAACCATTCTTACCTTAGCTAAGTGTTCCGACAATCTAACTACCCCTGATCTACTAGTTTGACCTATGTAGTTGACTTAACTCATAGTCATTGCAAGGTATTTTGTTAATTATGTAATGTTGACTAGTTGGGTCAACCAATGGGTTCCTTTAGCCTACAGAGCTTGTCCTACCTGAGTGAGTTTCTAGGTTTGAATGCCACCCTAATTTCTGCTTTATTGAGAACCTTATGTAGGGAGTGTCTCAGATGTCCCTTCCCTATATGGTTAAACTGTAAATGTCGTATATTCTTTCTTATTTATGTTATCATTATTAGTTCCACCATTGTTTTTATTTTCCTCTTGACCTTTTTGACATTCCTGATGAATTTTTTAGGATAGTTATTTAACACCAAGCAACTATTCTTCTTCTATCTGTTTCATCACCTTTGTCAAAGATCTCAAGTGGAATACTTCGGTTATAACAGTCTCATTATCTGGGTTTAGAGTGAAATTATAGGTCTTCATGGTGTGATGTTTCATTTGATAATGTGTTAATTTTACGTGGCGAAGTTGGTAGTCTCATTTTCAACCTCACCTCTTTCTGTGTCATACTGTCGGCTAGTAGAATAGGTGAGGCATGGCAGTACCTGATTCAGAGATCGAACTCGGATCTTCTGCTTCATGGTTGATGAGAATTTTACCAGTGAACCACTGACGTAAACAATTTTCGCTGTATAGCATAGTTATAACTAAATGTCACCACTAGTGACAATATTCTTGTCCTTTGTTCCGTCTACATAGTTGACATTTAATGTATATTTATGATATTTGATTGTAAATTAAATGGCACTAAGGGAATACTAATCAATACTACAAAAAACCAATCACAAATGAATATGTTTGGTGTAGTGGGTAAGGTTTATATTTATTGCTTACAAGGTTGAATATTGAATTAAACTGTGTTGTTTAAATGAACTCTTCGCAACATATATATATATATATACTGTAAGAAAAAATAAGCGGGAAAATACAATTTGAAATATTTAGAATCTAAACGAAAATGTTTGTATGTGTGTGGGGGGGCGGTTTAAATACTGATAATTTTGTTTTTCTGTAGATGCAAAACGAGAAAACTTTGTTTTTCTGCAAAAAACATTATTATCACTATGATTCATCATTTATAACAAAAATAATTTACTGAGGTTTGAAAATATGGACTACTTTAGGTTTCCCGCCTAGCTACTCTTTGATTGGTCATTGAGGCATATCCATGCTTCTGTTATCAAGCCATCAGTTGTATAAATAAATGAAGGTGATTCTTATTAAACTTTTAGTGTTGAGCCTTAGAGGTTCAGTAGTGGAGTGCTTACCAATCACACGCCTGTTCCACAGTTCGATTCCTGACTGACGCACTCTCGTAAAGCTCGCATAGCAGATAATAAGGTCGTTAAAGTGGGAAGGTTGGTCGTGTAGATAGCGACATTGAAACAGTTTGGTTCCTCTATATAGAGAAATTGTGTATACCTTATCTTTAACCCACCATTTGCACAGATCTTCCATGTTGTGCCTGCTACTTCTGGCCTTCCTTCATATTAGGTTTCTTTGTGTTCCTTTCAAATCTTCCAAGTATCTTCAGAACGTTGAATTATCTACTTTCTCTGATATTAAATTTATCTCCCTGCTATTTGATGTATTCTGCTGACGAACATCTCTCTGTATACATACTACTGATATATTTTATCAGTAGCACACGCTGCTATAACACTGGTACTGATATATCACAGTGCTCAAGTTTTGAAGCCCATCACCTCACTCAGAACACAAAAGAAGAAATAAAGCCTTTACGCATTTTTACTTTACGCAATTCTACTAATGTGTATTGCATACACAATTTATAAACTAAATTAACTAATTAATTAATTAATTTACAAGCCAATTAATAAATTAATTAACTGTCCTCATGCATTTACTAATGACTCATGTCCTGTCGTATTTTTTATATATTTAATAGTGGTCTCTTTAATAATTTTGATAGGAATGTTGTGTCACTTTAAAATCATATACCGGCCGATCGATTCAATCATCGGGTTACCTGATTTCCTCCTTATACAAAGATGCGTCAAATTTACTCTATGTCAATTTTTTTTAACCATGCAATCAATTACATTGCTGAAGAACAATCTTCATCATTATTTCCCTGAGTTATCGGAGGTCTCTTTGAACTGATTCCACGATCGTCTATTAGCTTTTACTTCTTATCCAGGCAATTTCTTCCATGTCACCATCGAAGGGATATCTAAACCATCGCCTCGCATTCGAATTTCATTCAACACCTTAGCTAGTACATGGTGATACTTGATAGCTTCTTCAATGTATGTTCAGTACACCTCCATTCCTTTTTTCATGTTTGTTGAGTAATAGACTCTTCTTTGATTCATGGCCAGGCGCTAGGCTGATGGAAATTCTTTCCATGACGTAAAGAGTGCTTAAAGAAAACGTATTTTAAATATGTATTCCGATTTCTGTATTTGTAGGAACGCAAATTATATCAGTGTGAATTGCGTTACGAAAGGATACCGATTAGCCAATAGTTAAAGGAAAGCGTCACTGCATAGCCGATTAGTTGACCTTTATGCCCTCTTTCAACCGTACTCACATCCATATCTTCATCACATCTTTTATTAAAGCAGAAAGGATCTCAAAGATATTATTACCATTATTATCAAGTCACTAGTTTGAAATTCATAGACCTTTGGATCCAATCATTTATCACTTTCATAATTTAACATAAACGCCGACCAGTACAATGGATAGACACCTGCTACATATCCTTAACTGAAAACCCAACAGCATTTAGTTGAAATCATAAGTGTGTATCACTGAAGAGCCCTATTTAGGGCGAAACAACTTGTTAATGCTAAATTGACTTTTATTATAATAATATTTTCTGTATTTCCCATTGAATTAAAAAAAACGATACTGCACCTCAACAGTTGTCATTCCATATAGAGCAGAGACATCAGACGATATCAGAAGAGTATTTAATAGGCTCGACATCAGAGCTATCTTCAAAACATCAAACTGACACACTACAAAGCAACTAATCCGAGTTTGACCACGGTAGGAACATCGTCTAGACATGTTCTTTTTGGATACAAAGTTCCGGTTTAGTCGATCTTATTGCAACAGCTTCAGCTATGTGTAGGAGACGTAAACAAACTGTACATGATAATAACTTCGGAATTCGGTATATATCCCAGAAAGCTGTGTTGACATCGATGCGATGTCCAGTATCGACTACGACCAGACGCTGTTTCTACCGTGGCCAAACTCGGATTGATGATTCTTCTTTCTCCAAGAGTGCTTCTTACCCCTAACGTTCATTTTAGACTTTTACGATTTCATGACCTTTCTTATGATTTTATTACATTAGGTTTAAGTAGTGCTTTTCTAACTTGTTATCGTATTCACAAAATCCTGTTCTTTCCACTTCATTATATTCATTATTATTACTTGACAATCATTCATCAATAGTACTTGTTATTTTGGACTGATGATTCTTCTTCTCACCAAGAGTGCTCCTTCCCGTTAACCCTCTTTGTTTTTTGCCTTTGCTTATCATTACAATTATTATTATTATTCGTCATAATGTATGCCCTTCATGCAAACATTCTTTCAAGACTATCGAATTTTCCATTTATACTATCCTTACTTATTATTAGTGATACTATCTCTTTTCTCAATATATGCCTCCACCAGTTTCTTCGTTTCACACATTCGTTATTTCATTATGAACCTCTCATTGCAGTCTTACTATCTCGTGTTTAATACAGACCACTTTGAACTCGCCACTCATCTGACACCTTTTATTCAATCGACGAAGTCGTGAAGTTACAAAGACTGAGATGGTTAGGACATGTGTTACGTATGCCAAGCCATCGCCTCCCTCGACGAGCAATGTTGGCGGTCAGGCTGGAAAAAAGCTAGCGGCGGTCAAACAAAAACTTGGCCTCACCAGTCAATGAAATCCACAACAGTTGGTCTAAGCCAGAAACGTAGGAAGGTGCATACTTCCAGGCTGGGGTCCTCGGGACGGTAAAAATCTATGGTTGGAAACAATTGGTGACATGGCTCAAAATCGTTCTCAGTGGCGCAGATGCATCCACTCCTTGTGACCTATGATCTCCAATGAAACTGTTCTGTTTTTCTTTATTACTCCTTTGTCTCACACCTCTACTCACTGTTTCTATTATGCTTTTCTTGTACTTTCTTCTCTTGCTTCGCGTGCTATACGGAGTGTGGCGACTTGAACTTCTGCACATTTGTGCAAAGTTCTATGTCGAAAACAGACAGAGAGACAGACAGACAGACACCTTTTTTATTACCTTGAACTGGCCTGACAATTTTCCTACCCCACACTATACAAATCTACTAGGACTAATCACCATATACCCCAATGCCGAAATTTTTTTTCAACTGTTAGTATGGATCTTGGTTTGGACATGTATAACTCTTTAATTCAGTTTTAGATTTTCCTGTCGATTGATTGGAACAAAGTGCTCGGTCCCAAGTTGACATGTTGGCTCCTTGTGCAGATGTTTCGACATTGCCTGGGCATGTAATTAGAAATTGCCTGGTAGATGGTGACTAGTAGTGGAATCCAAGATGCTCATTTCACCGGTCCTATTTGCGACATGTTAGTGGCTAGATGTACCTGCATTCCGCAGTGAGTGATCATGTCCCCACCTGGGCTCGAACTCCCTGCTGATAGTTTCAAACGACAAAGCGTTATTCACTAGACCACTTGGGCCATGAGAGAGAGAGCCACTTCTTGTGCATTTGTACAAGAAGCTGACAGATATGTCAACCCGACACCGAGCACTTCAGTGCAACCAATTGACGGGAAAATTTGAAATTTAATTAGGCATGTAACTCTATTGACTTTTCTCTTGTTATAATTCTCTAATTGTGATATATTTTAATAATTTATTTATTATTATTTTATCTAATGATGTTATTGTATTTTATTTTCCTTGTTTTCTCCATTTTTATACATACAGTTGAATGACAGTGAAATCTGTAGTATGACCAGCTCATCATATCGACATAGTATAACTCATCCATATATCACCACCACTACCACCACAACTACTACTGCCACAATGATAACAACCACTACGACTGATACAATTCCACCGAGTATAAATGATCCTATGGCGGATACAAGCGTGAACGATAACTCTGTTAGACTACATTGTTCTAAACTATTCTGTCGTTGGATTGACTATTGTCCATTTTTATGGAGTCAAAAAACAGCAGCAGCAACAACAACAACACCGTCTGCATCATCGATAGTAGTTCGGCAGAAATCCTCCTCTGGTAATAATAATAATAACAATGATTGGATAACGATAACGACGACCTCAGCGCCAATACCAGCGACAACACCGGCGGCGATGAGTATTACAGTTACCCAATCTTTAGATACTGTACATTATCAGTCAATGTTACAAAGGGGACAACAACAACATCAGGGGATTGAACAACAAATAGTTAATAATAATAATAACAATAGTAGTCATGATAATGGTGATCCAATAGATGAAAGAATTGAAGAATGTTATATTCCTGAGCCTGTATTTAACTTATTTTTATATTTAGCACAAAAAGGTGTTTATGCTAAAGATTTATTTCGACGACCTGGGAATATCGCTCAAATAAAAGTAAGTGTAGTATGTAGTGTTACTGTTCATCTGTCACTTATGTTTCTTTTTTGTTATTGTTGATGTGTGTTGTATAACATGCTGAGGGATATTGAGGTTAGATGCAGAGTGTAAGCGTAAGAAGGTAAGTCGATTGATAAGGTAGGGAAGGTGAATTGTTTGAGATAGTTGGGACATGTAAAGAGCATGCCGAGCTGTTGGCTTCCTCGACTATCACAGGATGACATTGATAAAAGAGTTAGGAGTGGTTAGGAGTTAGAGAGTCATCAAATTATAAAGTCTTTCATAGTTGCTTTGAGCTAACCATATAGGGAGGTGTAGACTGACGACTGGATGTTGTCCTTAGGGGTTGGTGATCTGGTTGAAAACGTTCCCACTGGTCTGGATTCATTCACTCGTTGGGATCTCTTATATCCTTAAAACCTGCATGTTTTTTTCATGCTGTTATTCTTTGTCATGTACATTTCCGCTTTTTATAGTTTTCTGAATCCCATTTTTCCCTCTTTCTTTCCATCTTTGTGTACCACACAGAGTGTCAGCAAGTCAGTTGATGTCTTTCTCGTATGAACTGCTCTCTTTTTTTGTGTGTGTTTATATGCTATGGCTTTGGATAAAAGAAAAACTACAGCTGTCTCTCTGGTGAAATGGTTCACAGACTTGTCTTGCAACCTGCAGGTCCTAAATTCCATCTTCGAGAAATTTAGTCATCGGAACGTACTTCTGAAGAGTCTTGAAATTGGACGAAATAGATATTCCGTACTCCATGTTTTTCAGTGGTGCCTTAACTAATGTTCAGGTCTGATAAGCATGTAATCTGTCATTTTATTGAGCCAATGTATTTATGCCACCAGTGTGTTCTGATGATATTGATTGCTTGTGAATCAACATTACATTGATGACTTATGTAGTTTTATTGCAATAGACAGTGGCATTGGTTTTATCTCATAAGATAATCTACTTCAATGTTCAATAGGACTGATTCGAATATCTAAGAATGTATTTGTCTTCTAGGTGTCTGCTAAGCGTTTTCCAATAAGTACCAATTATTCAACAGGATACCACTTAAGACTTTTTGTCAAAAATGAGTAGCCTAAAATAAGCGCACTTCAGTTTGAATATTTAATAAATAAATAAAATAATAAATATATTTAACACTGAGTTGAATTACTTTGCTTTTCAATGTATATCTCCTTGTGAATCCGTATTTGTTTGATGATCATTGAAGTCCAAGTAACACTGAACACCTTTCCCATCGTAAATCCGAATACGCTGGTAGTGTGAACCACCAAGGAATGGATTTAGGATCTTCAAGTCGTGAGACGATCAGATTTACCATTGATTCGTTGATTTACAATCTAACAACCCATTTTATTTGTTAATTCTGTCAACCCTGGATAAAGAACTAGTCGGTAGATATACTCTGCTCGTAAATTAAGGCGTATAGGTTTGACTCCTTCAGCCAGGCGTTTGAAGTGAATGCGGAGTAGAACAACGCTGCCTATTATTACCGATGACATTCCTTATTGTGATGGACTGAATTATGCGTCAGACTATGCATGGGAGTGAGAAGACATGAATACGCTGCACCGCCGATAAGAAAAAATATCAGAAGATCTGGATTTTGTGAATGGATGGTTTATGTTTAATGTAATACAAACACAAGAAGACTTGCAAGCGAAAATCAACAAGCTCGCAGAAAAAGCAGTCAGGTAGCGAAGACAGGACTCATCCAGGTGAACACCTTTGAAGACGGAGGTGATGAAAATAACCAGCACCGACAACCAGCAGCAATCACCATCAACGGGAGAGATTTCACAGAGGTCATTTCTTGGCTTCACTTATCTCTCCAGGAAGCATGGTTTCAACCACAGGAAATTGGACAGCACGAATGAAGTTGTCAAAGCCAGCCAGTCAGCCAGCCAGTCATAACCTTTACACGGGTCAGAAAGTTGTCCAGTGTGTCACGAAGAGGATTCCCAATAGAGCCGGTTACAAACTTTCATCAACAACTGCCACCTTTACTGGCTCCATACTGAAGATCAAATGGCCGGTTGGCGGGCCAGAAAGAATTAGCAACGAGGAACTCTGCCCAGAGCCGATCGCTCAACAATTATGTGGGTGAAAATGGAAATGGATCGGGGATAGGTTGAGGAGACTGTGGAATGACATTGAACGCAATGCAGACCATCAATCGATTGGCATCAGATTAGGAAGCGACTAGTGGGTCTTTGGTGAAAGGGTGATATGGATGAGATAGTGTGAGTTGTAGGCGAAGATGAGGGATTACGGGCAATCATGGACCCAGCTGTGAATAGGACGGCAGAAGATAGAAGAATGGGGAGTTGTGTTGTTGAAGCCAACCCTATGTTCCATGCGAAACCAAAGGGAATAGTAATAATAATAATAGTTTCGACACCTGCTGAAGTTGTGGATACATACTACCGAGAAATCCCAAAAAACGTTCACGTTGACAAACAACTCTTCATCGCTCTTCAGTTCTGTTGTTTTCTAAGCGATTTCACTTTGAAATTCTCCCCTTTAAAGTAACAAATTAAGTTTACAGCCAATATCAAATAATGCCTTATTTCTGAAAGAATCACTTTCTGATTGAAGGATACTTCCGTTAAAAATGACCTTATATAACCTTTCTTCAGGACACGATACTAAGTTGGGTTGTTTTTTTTCTTCGCCTTAATGCAGATGAATCATTTTATCAGATTACTTTAATGAAGTTTATTTTTTTTCACCCACTACAAGTCTAATGACATTACGATTATTTGAAGTGATTCTCATACTGACCAATATCCAACTTACCTATATTTTTACTAAAGAAAATCAAGTAGAACAACAACTAGAGAGTGAAAAAAAAGAATATTTTGTTTTCAAGTGGGTTGGTTTGCTGGGATTTGATTATTGTCAAGTTAGAATGCGACCTGATGAATCAGTTGGTGAATCATTGAAAACCAAGGTGCCGGGGGGGGGGAGGAGAAGTCTGGTTGCGAAATGTAAAGAATTGGTAATTTGAAAAATATTCAAGTCCTTACTAACCATAATAACTGAGAATTTATTGGTCACCAGTGACTTATTACAGGAGCAAATTTTTTGGAGTTCTTAGTGAGAAACCGAGACCAATAAGGTTCACCAAGTCAGGTGTTAGGACTGTGGTGGCTGTCAATATTGAGAATTGATAGAAGTTAAAATAAACGAGTTACTGAATTACAAACCATAAAGGGAATAGTCAGCCACACAATAGAGTCGGAGAGGGTTAAGATTCTAAGAAGCAATCTATGTAGGTGGGTGGAGAGAGAGAGATGGAATACTGAAACCTGCCTGGTTCATTGAGTCTACACCCAACACATGCAACAGAAATGACTCAATGCAAATAACAGAAATATGTATGGAAGATATTATTACCACCAGTCGGTCAAATCAGAGGAGGTTAATAAATAATCTCAAAATTCTATTTCAATTCAAGCACATCACAACATTCTAACAAGGTGCTTATTATAAATATAAAAACATTCGTCTTATTTTGATTTGACACTAGTAACCAGTGTGATATGTCTAGTCCTTCGTATGTTTTTTGTGCGGACTGAATTCTACATCAGTCAAGTTTGAAATGTGGCCACCATTCCACTGGGTAGCTCTCCATCACGGTGCACATTGATCTGATGATATTAGATGGTTTGAGGCAATCGGCCACAGGAAGCCTTGCCTGACCTAGGTTTCGTGCTAGTTGGCACTCGTCAGCAAGGCGTATCTGCAACCAGCTTGAAGGAACTCATGTCCCTTCTGTGATTCAAACCCGCGTCACCCAGTGCTGCAGTCTTCTTTCCCATATGATTGTAAATGATCAATTTTTTCTCCCTTCACGTTCCCCAGTGGAACATAGGGCTTCAAGCTAGTGGCTTGAAATTTCTGTAGCAGTGTTTATTTTAACAGGATGGGGTTGCTAGCCTCATGTCCAACTTTTCCTTTTTACCAGCTTTATCATTGGCTTAGCGAGGCAAAGGGGTACGTCGGCCAGGGATCGAACCCCGGACCACGTGCATGGTCGGCGAGCGTCCTAACCGCTATGCCACCGACGCAATTTTTCGAGGTAGCTATTTTCAATCAAGCTATCATATACAATGCTTAATTCATCATCACTTACTTCTTCTGAGTATATAGCTCTAACTCTGTCGCTGAAGGTCATATTATTTTTGAATGTACATTATCCTATATTGATTGATGTTTAAATATCTAGTCGATTCCACACATGTATATAAATGAAGGAAAAAAGTTGTTTGAGTAACTTGATAGGATTATGAACAATAGATCCTGCTCGAAACCTGGCCATCAGTTAATATTACTTACTGTATAACACTACACTGTGTGATTTATAAAAATAAAATCGTATCCATAATGGAGTTATACTCTACCTGAATACCCAAGTTTTATACTTATATCAAGAATAGTCAATGGTTGTGGGTCGGATTATATGTGGGCGCTTAGTGCTGAAGTATCCCGAACTAAGACGAAACACCTATCCAGTACTCTCTGGTTATCGATGATTCACTAACTGCTATACTAGCTTTAACATTTCTCTGAGGGGAGGGATAAGTTGATGTTTTGGATAACAGTTTTTTCTCTGTTTGATAATGAACAAGTGTTGGTTTGTAGGGATTTGACTGTCGTTAAGTTTGTTCACGAATTTATTTATATCAGTTGAAGAATTATTGAGAACCAAGGAGTACTGATACTGGGCTGTTGTTTCCTCCTAGTTTGAAACTCTTCTACAGTTCACACTCATAAATCTCTTCACAGGCGACCGATTCCACAGCCTTTAATCTTAGATGGGATCCCTTTTAACCATTCAACAAATGAGACAGAATCTCCTAGTTGGCGATACTTAACAATGGATTGGGATAAAATTTACAAATAAGAGGACGAGTATTACGACTATTGTTGTTTATGGGGTAAGATTAGTGAAATTATGATCAGGTAAATATAGATGAAGGCTTTACACTATAAAATTTGACGAGGTTTTATCCCATTCTTTGAATGTTTTATTTACAATAGGTTCTTAGTTGGTTGGTTGGTTGGTTGGTTAGTTAGTTCTCAGAGTTTCTCGCCGCTAATTGTTTCTGGTTGGCCATTTGATCTTCACCCCTGAGCGCAAAACAACTGTTGATGACACTCTGCAGTAGCCTGTTGATGATGCGTCAAGTTCCTGACCCGTTCATATGGAAGCACTGACTGACTTAACATAGGAGGTGAAAATCTGAATCCTATTCTTTATAGTGACTTCAGTCGATTTCCAAACTGATTTCAGATTGTTGATCATGGTCTATCTTACTTTTCCAGCCTAGACTGGCTTTAAAAAACCTGATCCGTGTTGCCTCCTGTAGTGAAGAAGTGATCTCTTCCAAATTTATTCCACTGGTAGTGATTAGCGCTTGCTGCAAAGAGGGAAAATCAATCGACGAGGTTATAAAGTCACATAGACTAAGATGGCTAGGTCACGTGGTGCGCATGTCTAACCATCGCCTCCCCCGACGGGCATTACTAGCTGATATAGGTGCAGGTTGGAAAAGGGTAAGTGGTGGCCAAACAAAAACATGGCATCAATCCATGAAATCCTTGACAGTTAAACTGAGTCAGGTAGGTAGGGAGATGCAGACTCCCGGGTTGGGGCCCTCAGGACTCTAGGAATCAATGGCTGGAGACAATAGGTGACATGGCTCAAAATCGTTGTCAATGGCTAGCGCAGATGTATTCAGTCTCTGTAATCTTCCATATTCCTTTCTACCATTACCCATTCTGTTTCACTCTTATATTTGTCAAACTCTATTGATTCTCTTCACTCATCTTCTTGTCTACCTCTGTGTGCTATTTGGAAGGTGGCAACTCGAACTGCTGCACTTCGGTGCCAAGTTCTATGTTGAATCCAGACAGACAGACAGCGCTTGCTGTTGTTATTGGCTGACTGGTTATCTTCATCACTTCCATCTTATCTTCTTTACTCCTGCTTCTTCTTCGAACTTCTTTGCTTTTTGCCCGTAAGTCTTCGAGTTCACGTGACATTGGACATAAGTCATCCATGTGAAAAATCCAGATCTTCTAGAGTCTTCCTATCACTCCAGTTTATTCCTATCCTGTTACTCCACTCACCCCCGTCTGATGCATAATCTAGTTCACCACCCATATATAAAACGCAGATAGATAATATACACACCAACCAAGCCCTGTAGTTGAACCCGAACGGAAAACAGCGGGTTGGCCATTGTTTCTGAGCATGATATCTACAAGATCTCCTATGAGGAAGAAGAAGAAGGAAAACCTAGGTGCCGACACCCAGCCAGCTGAAAAGGATTTCACCGAAAAGGACAGAATGAAAATTCACTATTGAAGCCTTAAGTTCCACTCTGTCTGTCTGTCTGTCTGTTTTCAATATAGAACTTTGCGATGATTTGCGGCAGTTCAAGTCGCCACACTCCATGTATCACACAAAGCAACAGAAGAAAGTAGAAGAAATGCATAATAAAGAGAGTAAACAGAGGTTTAAGACAAAGGAATAGTAATAACGAAGAACAATATAGTTTCGTTGGAAATCATGAAGTCACAAGGAGTGGATGCATCTGCGGCCGCCGTTGAGAACGATTTTGAGCCATATCACTAATTATCTGCAGCCACTGGTTTTTACTGACCCAAACCAAGAAGTCTACGTGATTTAAACTAACTGTTGTGGATTTGATTGACTGATGAAGCCATGTTTTGGTTTCACCACCGTTGGCTCTTTTCCAGCCTCACCCTGTGTCAGCTAACATTGCCCAACGTCGAGGAAGGCGATGACTAGACATCCGTAACACGTGTCCTAACCATCTCAGTCGATGTAATTTCACAGCATCGTGGATTGATTTCTCCTCCCACCTACGTAGCACTCGACCGATGCCTCACCTCAGTAGTGCCCACCTAATTATACCACTTCACACGGGAGATAGAACGCAGGCACCTATGATCGAAGACGGATAATCTTTTCATGTCTTCCACTGTCAATGGACAGGTCTCATAGTCGTGAAGGGGGACTGAGGGGACTGCTAAGCAGTTCACTTGCCTTTTGGTCGACAGCCAGCCGGATATCACGTCTACTAAGCCAGAGACGGCGTAAACTGGCACATGCGAAACTAGCCCTCTTTATCCGTACTGAGATTTTGTCAGAGATCAACCTGTTGGCACTGGCTGATGGTACTTCCCAAATAAGTGAAGAAATCAACTTCACTGCCTAAATCTATACTAGAAGTCAGTGTAGTCCAGTCCTCTGTAACATCATCTTACATTTGACAGCAGAAGCGAATCGCATGCCAAACATTCGTAGATTGCAGCTCGCGAACTAAGAGTAATATTCATATTTCAATAAATTTATGATAACTTTTCTTTTCGCCTCTTTCTCTCTATCTTTCCTTCTATTTATATGCACATACCATAGCTGGTAACAAAACTGAGATACCGTGTCTACGTCATGTAGTTAAGCTTGCGTGTAGATCTCGTCATTCGCTACCTACGTATCCTCACTATTAGTACTATTATCATTATTAGTAGTAGTAATAATAATAGTATTCCTGGGGAAGTGGAAAGAAAGTAAACACTTTATTGAATAATTAACCTGTCGATTATATATGCATATATATATTCCCTACTGACATGTGGAAAATTGTCGGGAGAGGGAAGAATCTTTTACTGTTGCGTGTGTATATGCGTGTGTGTGTGTGAGTGTAGAGAGAGAGAGAGAGGGAGAAAGACCAGGGATCTACATCCCCTAGCATGTATCCTTTTCATAAACAGCCTTTAACTTGTTGCTAATTAACGATCATGTTGATGGCTGGCTATTGCGCTGATAATTATGATGATGGGGTAACAATACAGAAAGTGAACAGGTTGTACAACAGAACAACATACATACAACCATACGTATTATATATGCATATACATGTACATCTATATATTCAGTAGAATTAGGCGTGGCAGTCTATTCTATTAGATTGATTAATGACTATTTCACCCGTTAAAGTTTGATTACTATTGTTACTGTTATTGGTATTATTCACGGGCTGGTGTGTATTTTTCCCTCTCTTGTTACCTGATAGTATATGAAAAGAGAGATTATAGAAAGGTCAGTTTTTTCGTATATTGATTTATAGTTGAAAAAACAGAAAGGTATAGTTAAGCCAGTGAAAACTAGTCAGTAAGTAACTAGTGGTACGTCTCTATTCCTTGATACTGGTGCAGAATGAATTCTGTTAGTCATGGTTTGCAATGTGGACACAATGCCACTAGGTGGCTCGCTAATGCGGTATACTTCGAATTGTTGCTGTTATTGGATGGTAGGAGGTAATCGGTAGGAAGGAAGCTTTGGGCCCAGGTTTCTTTTTTTTTCCTTGGCACTCGTCAGATTCGAACGAGTGTTGCAGTCAGAGACGTTACCGTTGAGCTGTTTTGGCTAACGGTTGACCTCTTCCTGTAGGACTGTATTGGATACCTTGATTGGACACTAGTCATTATCTAGTGTGATGTGTCTAGTCCTTCGTATGTTTGGTGCAGACTGAATTCTACATCAGTCAAGTTTGAAATGTGGCCATCATTCCACTAGGTAGCTCTCCATCATGGTGCACATTGATTTGATGATATTAGATGGTTGGAGGCATTCTGCAAGAAGCCCTCAGCACCACTTAGGTTTCGTGCTAGTTGGCACTCACCACCGGTCAGAAAGACGTGCATCTGCAATCAACTTGAAGGAGTTCATGTCTCTTCTGAGATTCGAACCTGCGTCACGCAGCGAGTACTGCAGACTGACTTTTATCAGCTAAATATGTATGTATAAATTCCTGTAAAAAAGATATTGATCACATTTATAAATAGGACAGATTTTTCGGGATAAATTAAGCTTTATTGATCGAATCAGCGGAGGTTTCAAGCACTAGGAATTATTCAACAGCAGTCCCCCCGCCCCAGAAATGAGGAGAATTATACCACTACACTCAGAACAAATGACGTGGAAGGACAAAAATTATAAAAATCAAGTTTCTAAGTGGTGTAGTTACAACATAGCTTGATAATGTGATTATGAACAGTAATAATGGATTTTGTCTGAAACCCTCGTTATCCATTAAGTAATACTAAATCACTTTGTGTGTGTGATATATATCGAATGAACTGACTGATATGGAATTATATAGTACCACAGTGCCTACGTTATACACATAAAGCAACGGCTGCCTGACCTGTCTACCAACCACTACTTCTGGTTGATTTGAGTAGTATATAACTATTCGCATAATCCAGTCTGGGGTATATTGTTTTATGCCTTTACGTTTGACCTCTTGACTAGCATTTATGATCTGAAAAGGATCGCATATATCATGTTTCCAAGGGAAATTGGATCCGTTTTCAGCGTTAATTTCAGTGTGATTTGAATGAGTTTCTGGAAATTCTAAGTAGATGAAAATATCCATCCTCGTCTACCTTGTCTGTGATTATTTGTCGTCAGAATTAGGCAGTGAATACATAAATTCATTATATCACTTAAGATGGAGAACAGTACAAACTATAGTTAAAATTTCAAAATTGATAGCGAACTGAATTCAGTTGGAGGACCACTGAAACCTAAAAAATGATGGGGGGAGCAGTTTCATCCTCCCTTATCATGTTGTTATGTACCTTGAAGAATAATCTAGTGATTGATCACAGGAAGAAGTTGCCTGAGGTTTTAGTGGAAAGTTGTAACCAGTGAGGTCTATTTAGCTGCTTGTAAAGACGAATTCTGACGGATTACATTCATTGGCTGTTTCGCTATATGTCTTAAATTGTCAGGAATTATAATCTATGGGCCAATAGGTACGGTGCCATTGGCTGAATGAACTCGTCTCGTAACCTGATGCTTCTAGGTCTGATTCGTAGTTGGAACAGGTTCGTGGGTGCGCACTGCTTAAGAGCCCCGTCGTACGATGAAAAAGCTATTTAGTAATCCGTGCTTTTTAATGGTTCTCTAACTAATTTCCTTCAACTCGTGATGAATTTCGAATTGTCTGTAACAACAGAAGACAAGGGCCAGGCAACAGATCGTTTTATTATGAAAATCAACACGTATTTATACATATTTCACATACATTATTACAGATAAGCGCAGTCATCTGATTGGTTGTTTATCAGAAGTTAGGCAGACAAACGCAGGCTTCTGATTGGTTGTTGCGGGATTCCTTGACAAATAGAGTTCTCTATCTGCGAATCATATTTTGCCACGTTAACTTTGCTGTGATTGGCTGTTGACTCAGCCTTGTTCATATTTTCTCACGGCCCATATTAACGTAGCTTAGTGTCAACCAATCGGCTAGCAGCCTGCTCTCACCACATGTCTAGAAGATCTAGGATCTTGCACGTGGATGATGTATGTTTCAAGTCACACAAACTTGAAGACTTGCAGGCGAAAACAGAAAACCAGCTGAAAAAGCAGTACATTGAAGACAGTACTCCATGTGAACATACAAAAGACGGAGGTGATGAAGATAACCAATCAACAATAACAACAGCAACAACAACCAGCACCAATCACTATCAATGGAAGATATTTGACAGAGGTTACTTCTTGGCTTCTCTTATCTAGGAAGCACGGTTTCAACCATAGGCATTCGGACAGCATGGATGAAGATGGCAAAGCCAGTCAGCCAGCCATTCAGAATCGGAAAGGCAAGATGAGCCTTCACCAAACTCAAAACCAGTTTGAGAATCTTCTGCTCTCACTGAGCACAGATGTGAAGTCAGTCAGTTCCTCTGTACAGGTCAGAAACTTTACCAAGGTGTGACAGAAACGGTTCCCAACAAGTTATCGCAGATTTTTACAAACAGCTTTCCTATAGTTTGGTTTGTAAGGGTTAGTTATGTTTCTACGATTTGATCACGGATTGATATCAGTTAGAGCACCATTGAAAACCAGGGAGTACTGGACAACTGCTGTTTCATCAGTCTAGTGTGGAAATCATCGGCAGTACGCACCCACTGGGATTCGAATCCAGGACCCTTTGGTTACAAGGCAAGCAAGGGTTCGAATCCCAGTGGGTGCGTACTGCCGATGATTTCCAAACTAAACTGATGAAACAGCAGTTGTTCAGTACTCCCTGGTTTTCAATGGTGCTCTAACTGATATCAATCCGTGATCAACTCGTAAAAACAGCTATCCCCTTCGCTTGCTGTCTCCATACTGAAGTTCGAAGGGCCGGCCAGCCGACTAAAAAGAATAAGTGACAAGAAACTCTTGTGATGAACAAACCGAAATTGGCGAGAGCCAATTGCTCAACAAATATGTGGGAGAAAGTAGAGACAGATTGATTGGTCATACGTTGAAGAGGCTGTCGAATGGTATCACTCCCAATGCAGGGCGTCACTAGAGTGTAATTCGAATGGGAAGCAACGCGTTGGTCGTCACTGAGAGGTTGACATGGAGGAGATTGTGTAATTTGAAGGAGATGACAGATTATGTGGAGTCGTGGACCAAGCTGCAGAGGACATCAAAAAGCTGGACAAAGTGAAGATGTGTTGTGGAAGCCCTATTTTCCACTCAGAACCCAAAGGAATAATATGTATATATATATAAAATTATTTCTTACGATCTAGTGTTTTCGGATTACGTAAGACAACCCCGTTGAGTGATTTATTCATTCTTTCTCCTGATATATATATATATATATATATATATATCCTTTCATATGTTTTCTTACTAGTCGATGTTGAACAGCTGACTAATTTTTAAAGGCCTTCCCCAATTCGACCACTGCAGATTAACAGCATTGAAGCGATGTTACGAAAATAATAGAATATTATTTACTGACTACGTCTATTATCCTGTAATTTATATCACATTTTTTTTTCATACCCTTAAACATCGAATAGGCGTGCTTGTTATATCGAAAAAGAAAAGGAAACAAATAACCACATTTTTACAATTACAACCACAGAACAACATACATTTTTATTGTGTGTAATGATAACAGTATAAGAGAGGGATTAATAGACCGAGTTTTGAATGAACAGCTGTTAATTATGACGTCAACTAAATTACCAACTATTATGTAACACAGATGCTTAAAATGCTTAAATGACATGGCTCAAAATCGTTGTCAATGGCCAGCGCAGATGTATTCAGTCTCTGTAATCTTTGATATTCCTTTCTACCATTACCCATTCTGTTTCACTCTTATATTTGTCAAACTCTATTGATTCTCTTCACTCATCTTCTTGTCTACCTCTGTGTGCTATTTGGAAGGTGGCAACTCGAACTGCTGCACTTCGGTGCCAAGTTCTATGTTGAATCCAGACAGACAGACAGCGCTTGCTGTTGTTATTGGCTGACTGGTTATCTTCATCACTTCCATCTTATCTTCTTTACTCCTGCTTCTTCTTCGAACTTCTTTGCTTTTTGCCCGTAAGTCTTCGAGTTCACGTGACATTGGACATAAGTCATCCATGTGAAAAATCCAGATCTTCTAGAGTCTTCCTATCACTCCAGTTTATTCCTATCCTGTTACTCCACTCACCCCCGTCTGATGCATAATCTAGTTCACCACCCATATATAAAACGCAGATAGATAATATACACACCAACCAAGCCCTGTAGTTGAACCCGAACGGAAAACAGCGGGTTGGCCATTGTTTCTGAGCATGATATCTACAAGATCTCCTATGAGGAAGAAGAAGAAGGAAAACCTAGGTGCCGACACCCAGCCAGCTGAAAAGGATTTCACCGAAAAGGACAGAATGAAAATTCACTATTGAAGCCTTAAGTTCCACTCTGTCTGTCTGTCTGTCTGTTTTCAATATAGAACTTTGCGATGATTTGCGGCAGTTCAAGTCGCCACACTCCATGTATCACACAAAGCAACAGAAGAAAGTAGAAGAAATGCATAATAAAGAGAGTAAACAGAGGTTTAAGACAAAGGAATAGTAATAACGAAGAACAATATAGTTTCGTTGGAAATCATGAAGTCACAAGGAGTGGATGCATCTGCGGCCGCCGTTGAGAACGATTTTGAGCCATATCACTAATTATCTGCAGCCACTGGTTTTTACTGACCCAAACCAAGAAGTCTACGTGATTTAAACTAACTGTTGTGGATTTGATTGACTGATGAAGCCATGTTTTGGTTTCACCACCGTTGGCTCTTTTCCAGCCTCACCCTGTGTCAGCTAACATTGCCCAACGTCGAGGAAGGCGATGACTAGACATCCGTAACACGTGTCCTAACCATCTCAGTCGATGTAATTTCACAGCATCGTGGATTGATTTCTCCTCCCACCTACGTAGCACTCGACCGATGCCTCACCTCAGTAGTGCCCACCTAATTATACCACTTCACACGGGAGATAGAACGCAGGCACCTATGATCGAAGACGGATAATCTTTTCATGTCTTCCACTGTCAATGGACAGGTCTCATAGTCGTGAAGGGGGACTGAGGGGACTGCTAAGCAGTTCACTTGCCTTTTGGTCGACAGCCAGCCGGATATCACGTCTACTAAGCCAGAGACGGCGTAAACTGGCACATGCGAAACTAGCCCTCTTTATCCGTACTGAGATTTTGTCAGAGATCAACCTGTTGGCACTGGCTGATGGTACTTCCCAAATAAGTGAAGAAATCAACTTCACTGCCTAAATCTATACTAGAAGTCAGTGTAGTCCAGTCCTCTGTAACATCATCTTACATTTGACAGCAGAAGCGAATCGCATGCCAAACATTCGTAGATTGCAGCTCGCGAACTAAGAGTAATATTCATATTTCAATAAATTTATGATAACTTTTCTTTTCGCCTCTTTCTCTCTATCTTTCCTTCTATTTATATGCACATACCATAGCTGGTAACAAAACTGAGATACCGTGTCTACGTCATGTAGTTAAGCTTGCGTGTAGATCTCGTCATTCGCTACCTACGTATCCTCACTATTAGTACTATTATCATTATTAGTAGTAGTAATAATAATAGTATTCCTGGGGAAGTGGAAAGAAAGTAAACACTTTATTGAATAATTAACCTGTCGATTATATATGCATATATATATTCCCTACTGACATGTGGAAAATTGTCGGGAGAGGGAAGAATCTTTTACTGTTGCGTGTGTATATGCGTGTGTGTGTGTGAGTGTAGAGAGAGAGAGAGAGGGAGAAAGACCAGGGATCTACATCCCCTAGCATGTATCCTTTTCATAAACAGCCTTTAACTTGTTGCTAATTAACGATCATGTTGATGGCTGGCTATTGCGCTGATAATTATGATGATGGGGTAACAATACAGAAAGTGAACAGGTTGTACAACAGAACAACATACATACAACCATACGTATTATATATGCATATACATGTACATCTATATATTCAGTAGAATTAGGCGTGGCAGTCTATTCTATTAGATTGATTAATGACTATTTCACCCGTTAAAGTTTGATTACTATTGTTACTGTTATTGGTATTATTCACGGGCTGGTGTGTATTTTTCCCTCTCTTGTTACCTGATAGTATATGAAAAGAGAGATTATAGAAAGGTCAGTTTTTTCGTATATTGATTTATAGTTGAAAAAACAGAAAGGTATAGTTAAGCCAGTGAAAACTAGTCAGTAAGTAACTAGTGGTACGTCTCTATTCCTTGATACTGGTGCAGAATGAATTCTGTTAGTCATGGTTTGCAATGTGGACACAATGCCACTAGGTGGCTCGCTAATGCGGTATACTTCGAATTGTTGCTGTTATTGGATGGTAGGAGGTAATCGGTAGGAAGGAAGCTTTGGGCCCAGGTTTCTTTTTTTTTCCTTGGCACTCGTCAGATTCGAACGAGTGTTGCAGTCAGAGACGTTACCGTTGAGCTGTTTTGGCTAACGGTTGACCTCTTCCTGTAGGACTGTATTGGATACCTTGATTGGACACTAGTCATTATCTAGTGTGATGTGTCTAGTCCTTCGTATGTTTGGTGCAGACTGAATTCTACATCAGTCAAGTTTGAAATGTGGCCATCATTCCACTAGGTAGCTCTCCATCATGGTGCACATTGATTTGATGATATTAGATGGTTGGAGGCATTCTGCAAGAAGCCCTCAGCACCACTTAGGTTTCGTGCTAGTTGGCACTCACCACCGGTCAGAAAGACGTGCATCTGCAATCAACTTGAAGGAGTTCATGTCTCTTCTGAGATTCGAACCTGCGTCACGCAGCGAGTACTGCAGACTGACTTTTATCAGCTAAATATGTATGTATAAATTCCTGTAAAAAAGATATTGATCACATTTATAAATAGGACAGATTTTTCGGGATAAATTAAGCTTTATTGATCGAATCAGCGGAGGTTTCAAGCACTAGGAATTATTCAACAGCAGTCCCCCCGCCCCAGAAATGAGGAGAATTATACCACTACACTCAGAACAAATGACGTGGAAGGACAAAAATTATAAAAATCAAGTTTCTAAGTGGTGTAGTTACAACATAGCTTGATAATGTGATTATGAACAGTAATAATGGATTTTGTCTGAAACCCTCGTTATCCATTAAGTAATACTAAATCACTTTGTGTGTGTGATATATATCGAATGAACTGACTGATATGGAATTATATAGTACCACAGTGCCTACGTTATACACATAAAGCAACGGCTGCCTGACCTGTCTACCAACCACTACTTCTGGTTGATTTGAGTAGTATATAACTATTCGCATAATCCAGTCTGGGGTATATTGTTTTATGCCTTTACGTTTGACCTCTTGACTAGCATTTATGATCTGAAAAGGATCGCATATATCATGTTTCCAAGGGAAATTGGATCCGTTTTCAGCGTTAATTTCAGTGTGATTTGAATGAGTTTCTGGAAATTCTAAGTAGATGAAAATATCCATCCTCGTCTACCTTGTCTGTGATTATTTGTCGTCAGAATTAGGCAGTGAATACATAAATTCATTATATCACTTAAGATGGAGAACAGTACAAACTATAGTTAAAATTTCAAAATTGATAGCGAACTGAATTCAGTTGGAGGACCACTGAAACCTAAAAAATGATGGGGGGAGCAGTTTCATCCTCCCTTATCATGTTGTTATGTACCTTGAAGAATAATCTAGTGATTGATCACAGGAAGAAGTTGCCTGAGGTTTTAGTGGAAAGTTGTAACCAGTGAGGTCTATTTAGCTGCTTGTAAAGACGAATTCTGACGGATTACATTCATTGGCTGTTTCGCTATATGTCTTAAATTGTCAGGAATTATAATCTATGGGCCAATAGGTACGGTGCCATTGGCTGAATGAACTCGTCTCGTAACCTGATGCTTCTAGGTCTGATTCGTAGTTGGAACAGGTTCGTGGGTGCGCACTGCTTAAGAGCCCCGTCGTACGATGAAAAAGCTATTTAGTAATCCGTGCTTTTTAATGGTTCTCTAACTAATTTCCTTCAACTCGTGATGAATTTCGAATTGTCTGTAACAACAGAAGACAAGGGCCAGGCAACAGATCGTTTTATTATGAAAATCAACACGTATTTATACATATTTCACATACATTATTACAGATAAGCGCAGTCATCTGATTGGTTGTTTATCAGAAGTTAGGCAGACAAACGCAGGCTTCTGATTGGTTGTTGCGGGATTCCTTGACAAATAGAGTTCTCTATCTGCGAATCATATTTTGCCACGTTAACTTTGCTGTGATTGGCTGTTGACTCAGCCTTGTTCATATTTTCTCACGGCCCATATTAACGTAGCTTAGTGTCAACCAATCGGCTAGCAGCCTGCTCTCACCACATGTCTAGAAGATCTAGGATCTTGCACGTGGATGATGTATGTTTCAAGTCACACAAACTTGAAGACTTGCAGGCGAAAACAGAAAACCAGCTGAAAAAGCAGTACATTGAAGACAGTACTCCATGTGAACATACAAAAGACGGAGGTGATGAAGATAACCAATCAACAATAACAACAGCAACAACAACCAGCACCAATCACTATCAATGGAAGATATTTGACAGAGGTTACTTCTTGGCTTCTCTTATCTAGGAAGCACGGTTTCAACCATAGGCATTCGGACAGCATGGATGAAGATGGCAAAGCCAGTCAGCCAGCCATTCAGAATCGGAAAGGCAAGATGAGCCTTCACCAAACTCAAAACCAGTTTGAGAATCTTCTGCTCTCACTGAGCACAGATGTGAAGTCAGTCAGTTCCTCTGTACAGGTCAGAAACTTTACCAAGGTGTGACAGAAACGGTTCCCAACAAGTTATCGCAGATTTTTACAAACAGCTTTCCTATAGTTTGGTTTGTAAGGGTTAGTTATGTTTCTACGATTTGATCACGGATTGATATCAGTTAGAGCACCATTGAAAACCAGGGAGTACTGGACAACTGCTGTTTCATCAGTCTAGTGTGGAAATCATCGGCAGTACGCACCCACTGGGATTCGAATCCAGGACCCTTTGGTTACAAGGCAAGCAAGGGTTCGAATCCCAGTGGGTGCGTACTGCCGATGATTTCCAAACTAAACTGATGAAACAGCAGTTGTTCAGTACTCCCTGGTTTTCAATGGTGCTCTAACTGATATCAATCCGTGATCAACTCGTAAAAACAGCTATCCCCTTCGCTTGCTGTCTCCATACTGAAGTTCGAAGGGCCGGCCAGCCGACTAAAAAGAATAAGTGACAAGAAACTCTTGTGATGAACAAACCGAAATTGGCGAGAGCCAATTGCTCAACAAATATGTGGGAGAAAGTAGAGACAGATTGATTGGTCATACGTTGAAGAGGCTGTCGAATGGTATCACTCCCAATGCAGGGCGTCACTAGAGTGTAATTCGAATGGGAAGCAACGCGTTGGTCGTCACTGAGAGGTTGACATGGAGGAGATTGTGTAATTTGAAGGAGATGACAGATTATGTGGAGTCGTGGACCAAGCTGCAGAGGACATCAAAAAGCTGGACAAAGTGAAGATGTGTTGTGGAAGCCCTATTTTCCACTCAGAACCCAAAGGAATAATATGTATATATATATAAAATTATTTCTTACGATCTAGTGTTTTCGGATTACGTAAGACAACCCCGTTGAGTGATTTATTCATTCTTTCTCCTGATATATATATATATATATATATATATATATATATCCTTTCATATGTTTTCTTACTAGTCGATGTTGAACAGCTGACTAATTTTTAAAGGCCTTCCCCAATTCGACCACTGCAGATTAACAGCATTGAAGCGATGTTACGAAAATAATAGAATATTATTTACTGACTACGTCTATTATCCTGTAATTTATATCACATTTTTTTTTCATACCCTTAAACATCGAATAGGCGTGCTTGTTATATCGAAAAAGAAAAGGAAACAAATAACCACATTTTTACAATTACAACCACAGAACAACATACATTTTTATTGTGTGTAATGATAACAGTATAAGAGAGGGATTAATAGACCGAGTTTTGAATGAACAGCTGTTAATTATGACGTCAACTAAATTACCAACTATTATGTAACACAGATGCTTAAAAAGTGATGATGGTACAGGATAAACCAAAAGATG
Organism: Trichobilharzia regenti; assembly: GCA_944472135.2. Classification (NCBI taxonomy): domain Eukaryota; kingdom Metazoa; phylum Platyhelminthes; class Trematoda; order Strigeidida; family Schistosomatidae; genus Trichobilharzia; species Trichobilharzia regenti. Next base: position 21,172,667 of record OX235266.1, on the reverse strand, counting down.
GGGGAAAAAAATAAACTGAAATCACTACCTGTGATTACATTTCATTTCTGTGTTTATTTTCAGTCACTACCTGAATGCTTTCATTTTTTTCATATTAGATAAGGTTATTTGACATAATCGATAATACTCACCCACCCTGCGGGGTTCGAACCCAAGACCTTTTGGTTACAAGGCAAATTCAATGGCTAGCCTATGAATTCTAACTTCTATCCATTTCATGATTTTAACGTGACTAGCACCAACCGACTAATGTCATCGGCAGGAAATGTATCCTCAATCGCGTACTGGATGGGCCTCTCTCGTCATGTCATGTAGATAGTCATTAGCGAGTACCAGTAGGTGCTTACTGCTGATGATTCCCAAACTATAAATCCAGTACTCCTTGATTAGTTTTCAATGGTTCTCCAACTGATATCTATCCGTAGTCAAACTCGAAATACAAATCTAATCCTTACAAATCAACTCTTTTAAATATTTGAAATAACACACAGTGTTGTTGCAGTATTAATAGTTGGATGACAAGATTTCGAGCACAAATGATTGCTACTCATAATCGTATCAACTCAGTCATACAGCTTCACACATTGTCTTATATATATATATTTTTTTTCTGCCTTTCTATCTCTCCAAATTCTTTTTGTTGTTTGTTGTCACTTTTGATATCTCCTGTGTAGGGATTGTGTTGCCTCGACTTCATGTATGCTATGTTAAATTGATAAGCAAAGATTTCATGATTAACCGCTCTTTCTCTCTCCCCCTAAATGTATTACCTTCTTAATACTTTCAAACCCTGTCCCCGCCCCGCCCCGCCCTGTTGTGTGATGCCATGCAAGTAAAATGCAATGTAATGGCTGAGTTAATTTAGCAGGATTAATCATTTTAGGTCTATGCATTTCAAACAATCTGATCACACATTTACTTGTCAAGTCAGTATATATGAAAAAGCTAAATTAAACAAAGTGACCAAAAAAGGATTTAAGAATAATTAACACAACATTTGGTAATCCAATCAAATAAGGATTACCAAGGTAGATTAATAGTAATAATAAACTGCCTTTGATTTCACAATGGGGTGTGCTTAAGTTTATGCATAGCTATAGCCCCAGCGTATTTCAATAAGCGCCCTCGACCATTTTTATAGATGACCTTAAAGGCTGAGTTAACATCACTCTTACGGTTCATCTCGATTAGATGTTTAGCTATAGACGAAGTTGGTAGTCTGACACCTGGATCTATTGGTTTTTCACAATTCATTTGTTTTTCTAGCCATTTTGAGATATGCTCGCTCTTTCATCCTCACATGCAAAGCGCGATTACTCCTCCATATATATGTGACCGCTTACACACGAAAATTGGTAAATTGTGTGGGATGTGACATAATCACTTGTGAGGTTTACAGTGAAGCATATTTTTAGCTTTTTCGACAATTACATACAATCTGGGCTGCATAGTAGGTTCTACGGATGATCGAATTCAACCTTTGTCTCAAAATCCTACCGTTTATTTCCCCGTTATGTGGTAATTCGATGAAAATATTTTTCTAACGGGTGGTATGGATTGTAGGCTTAGAGACTAATTGACTTCTACACCTGTTTAAAAATTTTAAAGGATATCCCCGTTTTCAACAGGAGAGTATCCATCAATATTTCATTTTCTTTCTCTATAACATCAGCCGTACAAATACGTTGAATCCTCTTAAATAGACATTTCACCAAGCCTCTCTTATACTGTAATGGACAGAAACTGTGAAAGTCAATGTACTGCCCTGTCCAAGTCGGCTTTCTATAGATTGGTCGTCTTATTGAGCCTTCGTCTCTTCGGCTTCTTTCCTAGCATGTGAGACAAATATGATTCTGTACACACATTTTTCAGATAATCTCCGTCTTCTAATAACGCTATCCAAGTTTGTAAAAGGGACTAATTGTTTTAAATTCTAGGTGTAGCTAAATGTTTATGTTATAATGATCTATTTGACCCCAGTCTACTAGTCTGACCTGTGCAATTGACACCAAAGGCATTGCATGGTATTCGGTAAATTATATCATTTTTTTAATGAACGGAATATTCCGATTAGTATACAATTGGTGGATGGTGGCTAGCAGTGGAATCCAGGATAAAGCGCATTTCGTCCTATTTGGGACTCGTCAGTTGGATGTGCCTGCATTTCTCAGTGAGTGATGATGTTTCCACCGAGGCTCGAACCCAGTACCCACAGTTTCAAACGCCAAAGCGTTATCCACTAGACCACTTGGGCCACGAGAGCCACCTCTTGTGCAACGGATCATATTAATTATTGAATTGAATTTTTGATTTTCCCGTCGATTGATTGGACCGAAATGCTCGGTCTCAGATTGACATGTCGGCTTCTTGTGCAGATGCTTCGACGATGTCTGGGTATTTAATTAGTATACAATTGGTGGATGGATTCCACTGGATTCCACTGCTATCCACCATCCACCAATTGTATACTAATTAAATACCCAGACATCGTCGAAGCATCTGCACAAGAAGCCGACATGTCAACCTGAGACCGAGCACTTCGGTCCAATCAATCGACGGGAAAATCAAAAATTCAATTCAATAAGGAATGTTCCTATATGGAGTCATGAGAAAACAGACTAGCGAATTTTCTTTTTAACGATTCCCTCTCGTAAGGTTGACAATCGTATACATATTTAAGAAAAAAATTCATAAGGCGAATCATTTTTAATAGTTTTGTTCCCTTGAGTTCCCAGTGGAACATAAGGCTTCAAGCTCTCGCTTTGAAGTTTCAATAGCCTTACACCCAATCTCCTCTCTTTGTTTGGATTTTGACCGGCTGAGGGGGGGATGCGCCGGCCAGAACTCAAACCCCAAACCACATTCATGGTTAGCCAGCATTCTACCGCTGCACCACTGACGCATAAGACCTGAAATATACTGGTGAATTTGTTCTGGAAAGTGTATTACATAATGTAAGGTGTATTTATAGTAAGCGGCGACTAATTTGAAATTAAGAAAATGGCGCAAAATTTGGGATGACGTAATATGTGTGGGAAAATGACTAATCACAATAATTATGTGTAGGGGGCAAAAACTAGTGGAAGGATGATAAAGTGTTTTTATAAAATTCTGTATGGAAATGTAATGTTATTAGTAAATATTATCATTGATAAGTATTTTACGGTACAGATATGGAATTTTCAGCATGTGATATCGGTAGCCCAGATTTTGCAGGCCGACCATAGATATCGGGTGTGCGTCGGCAGGGGATCGAACCCTAGACCATGTGCATGGTTGGCGAGAGTCCTAACCATTGTGCCACCGACGCTTTCGAATGCAGAGGTTCAGTTTCAGATCCCAAATAGCCAATAATTCAGCTATATGTAGATGGCGTATTCAAAATCTTTCCATGCAATATTGAGGAACTCTGTGTAGCACTATTAAGCATTCATGCTTGAAGTCTTTGGGGACCTTGTCAACTCTGGACGATCAAGCCGTCTATCTCCTCATTCGGGTTCCATTTGGGGAGCTCACTGACTTGAGATGTAACATTTATTAGTACATTTGACTTCAACTGCCTTTGTTTCATAATCTAATCAACGAGATTAGTCTCGTTGCATGAAGGTCCAGGGTTTATTCCAGGGCGGGATAGTAAATTCACATGGCTTAGGTGTTGCAAACTAAGACGAGACAACTTTCCAGTGCTCCCTGATTTCCACTTATTCGCCAACTGTACTTTTTCCGTTATGTAGCTCATATTTAATGCAAATATATATGTATAATTTAGGTTTAATCACAGAAAGGCGATGGGACTCAGGAATTCCCTTGTGTAGCCTTAAGGAATTACTTTTTAAATGCACAATGAATGTGCACTTTGTTTTCAATAATTCATACTGTCGACAAGTAGATGGAATAGCTATGGGTTCACCATTAGGCCCAATATCAGCTGACGTCTTTCTCACAAAACTTGAAAACGGGAAATTGAAAGACATCATCAAGGAGTTTGATATGTATTACCGATATGCCGATGATACATTTATCTTAGCTGATGGGAATGTTAACATAGACGAATTGTTGCTGAAATTCAACAACATCCACCCTTCGCTTACCTTTACTTGTGAAGAGGAGCAAGAGAACAAACTACATTTTCCGGATGTCTCACTAAATAGGCGAGAAGACGGGTCACTTTGGATAAGCGTGTATAGAGAAAGCACATTCACAGGGTAATACACACATGTCCTTAGTTACAAGCCAATCAAATATAAAAGAAATGTTGTTAAATGTTTTACGGACAGAGCAAGAAAGTTGTGTATAGATGACCTCTTACAAAAGGAATTTGAATATACTGACGACTTCTTGACGGATATGGGCTATCCGAGTAGTTTCATAAAGAAACATATGGAAACATCAGAGAGAAAACCTGAGACTATGACTGCACGTAAGAAACCTCTATTTATTAAGTTATAGTTTAATGGTGACTTATCAAGTGAGATTTTATTCCAGAGACTTTCCAGGAGTATACGAAGAACGTTTTATGCAGCATACCTATGTTTGTCATTCTCTGGCCGACGAATGATTGGCAAGCAAACGTAGGATATGCTTGATGGTATTGCCATATCTGTGTGCATTTATCAATTCAGGTGCACCTGAGGTGACAGTTATATTCGGCGTGTTAATGAACATCTTCCATCGTGGTTTGGCAAAGGACAGACAAAAACAATTCGTAGCTCAATTTTGCCACATTTAATTGATAGTGGAGAAAACGAGAGCTTTCACAAAGTAATTGATCGTATCCCACCGAATCTTTTCACTAGACTTCGTATTCGTCTACTGCACACAGCTGAGGCAAGCGATAGGCATTCGGACAACTATTAAACCTAAACTATGCCTTCATTCAAAAGAAGTTCGTACAGCGATTATCGCTCCCTTGGCCTATTGAGACATAACCAACTGATGACTTCTACACCACCGCTTACTTATATTTTCAACCCCTCCTCTCTTATCATGCCTAAATCTTATCACATCTTCGTTAAAAACGTGTTTCATTTACTTCCATTACAATCTAGCATTACATAATCAGTTCATATGCTTTTTCTAGCCTTTATCGACTACTATGTCTACCTGAACATTTGTTTATTGAATCATGCTATATATATATATGTAATAGTTTTAATTCCGTCTTCTGTGTAAATTTAATTCCCTTTCTTCTCTCCTATTACAGCATATACTTCAACGTTTTGCATCGAATCATACAATTGACTGGAAAGATTACAATATACACACAGTAGCAACCGTAGCTAAACGTGTTCTAGTCAATATACCCAATGGATTAATCGGTTTAAAAGGTGAAAAGCAGCTACTTCAAACTGCTCTGCTAACCCAACAATTACAACAACAAAGTGATTCAATTCAAGTGAAAACGATAAAAAAGACCAGCCCTTCGTATTTTTCTTATCCATCTACTATCCGAATCACTGCGAAATGTGATGCTCCTCTTGATCCGTCGCATCCTCCTATTCATCATGAAACTGATGAATTTATAAATATTTCCAGCATTCTACCCATCGTGGAATCACAAACAAATGGTAATAATAATGATTCAGGTGATAATCAAACCACGATGACAACACCAACAGCAGAATCCACAAAACACTCGTGTGACCAAATTGTCCGCCGTGCTTTTGTCATTAGCAATATCCAGTCGAATAAAGATGAAGTGAATATTAGTTTATTATTTTCATACGGGGCTATACAACAAATTTATCAATTGACATCTATCGATTTAAAACGTGTACAAGTTTTTCAAAGGTAAGTTTGTGCATAACAAGATATCTGTAGATGATTGTTGAAGGCATTCTCTGGGTGTGCGTGTGTTTTGTGATGTTCTTCTGAAGATGTTTTCAAAAATCCGCTAGATGGTGATGATGAAATTTTCTTCGAGCTTTCTAATCTAAGCAAAACCTTGTCTAGTAGGGTCTCTATCCCTTGTAGGTCAATGTGAAATCAATGGCGCAACAGACTGGTTGTCTGATCGATAGAGTGGATGCATCTGCACCAGCCATTGAGAACTAGGATTTTGAGCCATATCACAAATTGTCTTTAGCCTTCATTGGTTTTCACCATCCTGAGGAGCACAACCAGTCAGGAGGTATATACCTCCCTACGTGGCTGGCTGACTTAAACTAACTGTTATGGATTTCATTAACTGGTGGTGTCATGTTCTGGTTTGACCACAACCAGTTCTTTTCTAACCTAAGCCATCCTATGTCAGCCAGCTGATATTGCTTTTCAACGAAGGCGATGGCTAGGTATGCATGCGTAGCACATTCCCTAGCCTTCTCAGTCGATGAAACTTCACAACCTCGTCAATGTCCATGTCTCACTCACAGCTAGGACTGCTGAACAGTACATACGTCCTTTGTTCGACAGCCCGCCGGATATCATGTCTACTAAGCCAGAGATGACGTAAGTTGTCGGTTATATATGCCAAACGAACCTTCTGTATCCGTACCGTCTGGCACTGGCTGATGCAACTCCATAAATAAGTGAAGCGGTCAACATGCTCTACCACTTTATTTCCTATTTCTAAGTGAGGTATAGTCTGTAGCATTACTGTAGCCTCATCATCTTACATTCGACGGGATCGAATCGCATGCCAAACATTTGCAGATTGTAGCTCAAGGTGTTCAGAAGACTCTGCATTATATCAGCGTCCCCACCTAGAAGGCCTATATCATCTGGATATTATAAGTCAACGGGATTATTCACTGATGGTAACAAGTCAATCCCTGAGTCACTGAAGTCAGCGGTTAGTACATCTATGATGAAATTGAATAGAAGTGAGGGTACTGGGCATCCCTGTAGGACACCACTGGTTATCACTGCTTCAGTTAACAGCTCACCGCAAGATCTTACCTAGCTGCATGAGTTCGAATAGAGTGTCCTGATGAGATTTACAAAAATAATTATGTATTTATAACTGCGATTGTACAGCTAAGTGAATGAATTCTCCAGAAAGAGATTCTTCACTGAACTGTTTATTCTTTTTTCTATGTCTGGATGAGTATTTTTCGTGATTATTAGTTGACAAAGTGTATTCTTCTCTGTGACATCTTCAGATTCCACAATGATGCATATAGGTATGTATATATCTGTTATTTTGCGAAAAATCGTGTTTCGCGGTTTTTTTACCATCTTAGAATTATTTTTAAATAATTTTATTACATTGTCATAAATTGTAGATCTTTTGTTCCATCCTCTGTGGGTTAGATTCTGTATGTTTGTTGTCGAAGAATCTCAAAATGGAAAAAAAACAGCTGTCTAGTACTCTACTGCCGATTTTCACGGGTTCTTTGACTGATATCAATCTGTGATAAAACCTGACACAATTCAAATCCCTACAAGCTAACACTCCGGGATTTATTAGATGGTTGGAGGCAGTTGACAGGAAGCCTTGGACCTAGGTTTATTGCTACAGGCGGTCAATCACGAACCCGAATAGCTCAGTGGTGGTAACGTCTCTGACTGTAGCACTGGGTGATGCGGGTTCGAATCTCAGGAGGGACATGAATTCCTTCAAGGTTGCAGATACGCCTTGTTGACTGACGTGTGCCAACTAGCACGAAACCTAGATCAAGCAGGGCTACCTGCCGATTGCCTCCAACCATCTAATATCATCAAATCAATGTTTACCGTGATGGCGAACTACCTAGAATGGTGGACACATTACAAACCTGACTGACTGAATTCAGTCTGTACCAAAGAAAGGACCAGACACATCACACTAGTTACTAGTGTCCAATCAAAATACTCCCGGATTTGTTCAACAACCTTTAGTTGATTCGCAGATCAATATATTTTCTTCTCTAGGCGTTTTAAACATTTCCATACGATATCAGACAATGTTTTTGTCATTTCAAATCTTTGGTTTCGTCGGTCTTTCGATTAATTTCAGAGCAAAGTTTGCTACTAACTAACTAACAGACAGATTTTTCACCCTGATTTTCGGAATTCTTTAACTGTGTGTACCCATAACGTCACCAGAGATGAAATCTAAGGTATAAATGCTCTGACTATCCGTCTCCAGCTAGTTAGTCACTTCTGAGAATAGCCTTCCTGAAGTTCGGTTGACATTTTACGACTAGTGGGGTACGCCATGTCAGAGTGATTCGGATGCATATCGATGGTATTGGTCACGACTAACGCTTTATGACATAAAATTGACATAACTTAGAATTCATGGAACAATGAATTTCAACTCATTGATTGCATAGTCGATGGGCTGCCTTCCTAACCTGAAGGATACTGAGTGTGGACTGATGACGAGTTTCAAACTGAGACGAAACAGATTTCCAGAGCTCCCTGGGTTTTTGAATAATTTTTTTTTAAATGATGTTGGCTGGTGACTAAATCTAAACTAAAAATTTTCTTTTCAATGAAGCGAAAATATTCATTCAGAAGTCTAGATAGAAACAAAATGTAAAATTGAGCAAATAATATCCTTTTCGATAATTTTCTCTTCTGGCTCTACAACTATATACATGTTTATATACATAGAATATTCTAAAATAGTCGTCAATAACGGTGTTTTGGCGTTTTTAAATACTATCGATTTTTTAAGTAAGATAAATGGAATTACAGCTCATTAAAGATGCATAAATAATAATAATATAATGGCAAGTAGAATATCAAATAAAATTAAGGAAATTTCCACAACAAGTTGCGGATTATTAAAACCTTGATAGCCAAAGCAAGGACAATGTCTCAACCAACCAGCTTCTTTTGGATACATAAGTTAGGCTTCTTAATGTGGATCCTAACAACCAGCCTCAGCAATATGTAGTTGACGAACTCTTAAGGCGAAGTTAAGATTTGTTGATATGCGGTAGATGACTTTGAAAGCCGTCTCGTTGACATCAATCTTATGTTCTGTATCCACAAGATGAATGTATTTTTCTAGTCCTGTTCGGAAATCTGACGATAAACACGCCTAATTGTACGGCCTATGCAGTTAACTGGATCCACGGTAGCATTGAAATTGGTAGATACACATAGAAGAGGCAAAATTAGGCAGTTTATCTTTTACTCTCGAATGCAAAATTGGAGTGGTTTTGAAGACCCACCATAATTCAGCAGCGAGGAATGCTTTTTTTACCACATTTCTAAGACTTGGCTCCAAACGAGTGAAACGGCCGTGCGGTCTATAGATTACCTCAATTTGGCTAGTAAGTACCACACCACAGGTTGATATGAGTGGTAGGCAACTCCTCATCTCAATCAATCATTTTACTATGGAGTTTTATGCGAAATTCTGTCGTCATTGACCGAAGCAGAATTTGTATAACGCGACGATTGTTTAATGATTGAGATGTCTGGTCAACTTTTTAGAGTTGTTCTTCTCAGTTAGTAGTATGAATCGTTAAACCCCCTCCCCTATTGATCTGATTGCTTATTAGTATTCATCCCCCTTGAATTCCGAGTGGAATGCAGAACTCCGATAGCATCTCTCTATTCCATTTCTCCTCTTTGATATCACTTCAAGCTGCCCATACGACCTTCCACAAGCTTTCATTTCATCTTCACCTAACCCATCACCTTCCATATAAGCTCCACTCCTAAGGCAGATGTGTGTCACGTCACTTGAGTGTCATCTCAACGTGGGTTTACTTCCCTTTCCTTCTGCATATTTGTTAATGGTGATTCCCTGCCCACAGAAGTCCTTTGCTTTCTTATCCTTTTCTAGTCAATTCTCAGATCTACAAAAGCAACTCTTTTGATGTAAGTCTTTAGCGGCTTGTCAAAAGTACTTTCACAGTGACTAGCTAAGTTTGCGAACAGACTTGACATTCAGGTTAATACGAGTTTGACAACGGATTGATGTCAGTTAGAGAGCCCTTGAAAACCACCATGGAGAACTGGGCAGCTGTATAATCAGCCTAGTTTGGGAATCATCAGCAGTACGCACCCACCGCCAGGGTTCAAACGCAGGACCTCCCAGTTACAAGGCAAGCTCGTATACCATTCAGCCACTGGGACCCGATGATCGCCAGTAAATTGCCTCAAGACGGAGTTTCCTAGAGTTCTAGTGAGAAGTCGTGACCAGTAAGGCACACCCATCTAATCAAGTATGAGGACGGATATCTCGCCGATGACACTGGTTGGTGCCAGTCGCGGTAAATCACGAAAGTTTAACACTATTAAGTTCTTCATTAATACATTCATCAGAGCAGATTGCTCTGTAGCGGACCAAGCACTCTATCAGATTGCGTTTGTATTTCAAAGACAGGAATTCATTTTCAGTGAAAAAAAAACTATTGTTGATTAGTTTGTGATTCTTTGTTCGTTGGTTCATTTCACAAATACTCTGCTTAAATTTTATCTGATCACGTGTATACAGGCGTCTAGGGATAGAAGTAGAATTCTATTTCGTCCTTATTTAGAGTAATACTTAATTCCGAATTCTTTTGTACATTGTATTTATGCCACACACACACACACCCGCACACACACGCAGTGAAATAGTATTATTTACCGGATGACGACGTTTCGAACACAATTAGTGGAAAATTAATAAAAAATAATAACCATAACAGTGGTAATACTAGGCACCATATGAACAACAAACATACACAGAAAGACGGAAACCTTAAGAAGAAGGAATTTAAAGTATCCTTAGTTTTACCACACAAGGAGAAAGCGGTTGAAACCTTACTTAGAAAAAAAGTTTAACAAAGCAGGATTAAATCTGGCATTCATACACCTTCCCCAACTTATGTTACTAAGGCTGTTACTAGTCTGAAACGACGGACCCAATGGAATGACTCCAGAGGTTTTTAAGGATGGTTGAGACAATTTACTGTCTGCGTTAACAAAGGTTCTGGGCAGCGTCTGGGAATCAGAGCAAGTCTCGTCGGGTTGGTGTAATTCATTGATTATCTCCATATACAAGAAGGGAGACAAGTCTTCCTGTGATAATCACAGGTAGATTAGCCTGACTAATATGACAGCTAAAGTTGTAGGCTAAATAATAATGTGCTCTGGAGGCACAAACACAAGAGAAACAGACAGGCTTTAGATCAGAGTGAGGTTGTATACATCATATATATTAACCCTTCGACAAATTCTGGAACATAAGCATACTTACCGGCGTCCAGTAATCGTTATATTTCTTGATCTAAGGGCGGCATTCGATTCTGTCAACCCAGAGTTACTCTGGCGATGCTTAGCTGCAAAAGGGAATGCCAAGAAAATACACTGCACTGATCAGGGCACTCTATTCGAACTCATGCAGCCAGCCAGACAGGTCAGAGCCTACGGAAAATTATCATCTGAAGGGGTGACGACCACCGTAGTGGTGTCTATCATGGATGCCCACTATCCCCATTTCTATTCAATTTCATTATAGATGTACTAACGGAATTAACCCTAGCTGCTGACTTCAGTGACTCAGGGATTGACTTGTTACTATCAGAGAATAATTTCGTTTACTTAGAATATGCAGATGATATGGTCTTTCAAGGTGTAGTGTTGTTCTTACTACAACATGGCTTCATAAGTCAATGAAATCCACAACAGTTAGTTTAAGCCAGCCAGTCAGCTACGTAGGCGGGTGTGAACTTCCTGGTTGGGGTTCTCGAGACGGTAAAAAGCAATAGCTGGAGAAAATCGGTGATATGGCTCAAAATTATCGTTCTCCATGGCTGGCACAGGTGTATTCAGTCCTTGTGTTTTATAATACCCAATGAAACTACATTGTCCTTCCATATTACTATTGCTTTTAACTCACATTTCTGTCTATCACCTCTCTTTCTCTCTCTCTTGAATCACTGTTTACTCTCTACTGTGCTTTGTGTGCTACATGGAGTTTGGCGACTTGAACTGCTGCGCATCAGTGGAAAGTTCTATGTTGGAACCAGTCAGTCAGTATGGCATTCACAGCGTCAAAGTCACTGAGGGTATAACTCAACCCCTTGTCGTCTTACAGTTCATAAACTCTTGCATCCTACCTATTCTTCTTTATTTTTCACCCTTTTTTTTCCTGGCTTGCTTAAAAAGGACTATGTCACAATTCGTCGAATGTTGAAGATGGTCACTAGGGTGAGTGGTGTCCCAGTGGACCACATAGTTAATGTTGTTATCGATAGGGACTTGACTTCGTGGAATAAATGTGATAAAGCGATTTTGCCTGACTTGGAGCATCCACTTTACCCTCAGCTTTCACCTCGCATCTCCTCAGGTAGAACAAGAAGTAACTTCAAAAAACTGTATGCTCGCACGTCTAAGTATAGAAATTCTATGATACCATACTTGGCACGTATTTTATGTGATGAAAATAGTGTCAGGCGACAATTAACTAACCTTTTTCATCTAGTAAATAAACAATTTCCTCCATCCATCCTTATATACCTTCAAGTTTTACTTTTATTACTTCTATTATATTTATGGTCTTGTTACTTCTTTGTTTTACTCTCATAATTGCAAACACCAATTTGTCTCTATGACTGCTGTAATCTTTGTTTTTCCCCTCACCATCACCATCATGTAAAGAGAAGATTATATTCAATATTTTTAAACATGCTAGGATTTCTATACCGCATATAACGACAATACTGTGTGAAACAAGCCCACGGCAATTTTTACTTGTATTATTATTATTATTACCTTAGCTGTTATCACAATTATTATTATTTCCATTTTATATGCTGCATGTTTGTGACATTAACCCTATTGTAAATGTGGAAGATTTTCTGCGTGATTAATTTTTATTTATAATTTGGGGATATTAGATGCAATATTGTGATTAATGCTGAAAATTCCATTCTGTATCACTAGTACTGTTTTTGGAATAAAGTAAATCATTATTATTATTAAGTTAAAGAATCCTTCGGAGCAGCCTATTAAACAAAATAATCTACTTTTTGTAATAAAATAACCTGCAATGATTGTGAGGTCAAATACACAGATGAAAGTATTACTTCGGAGTCAGTTAGATTAATGGATTAGAAACACCAAACAACATCTAATCTAGTAAAGCTTAATAAGACGAAAAATCTGGAAAGAAGCTTGGTTATAGTTCTGTATGGAGTTGCACACTACCGTACAACAAAACGAGACACTATGACAGTCTTAAAACCTTATTTTTCAAAGTGATTATGTGATAGGCGAAAAAAAGATGAAGTAGTCAGAATAATGAAATAATTAAGACAACGATAATGACTAAAAGGCTTAGTGGGGTGTGCCGGGGAAACTGTCAGTGGATGTTTTTCTACATATATGTAATGCTGGTGAAGGTAAGGAAAGTGGGTGTGTGAATTTCTTCGGAACAGACAAGTGTGGCTTCTTTAAGTGGAGTCTGGTGTCCTGACTCGGCTGTTTGTATGACGAACTCATGGTGGATTGCATCATGAGTTGACATCAGTGAGAGAACCACTGGAAAACCTGGGAGTACTGGAAACCTGTTTCGTCCCAGTTTGGGACTCTTCGTCAGTACGCACCCACCGGGGTTCGAACCCAGGACTTTGGCTCAATGGTCTACGTCTTGTAACCAGAAGGTCCTGCATTCGAACCCGGGGTGTTGCGAATTGATGAAGAGTCCCAAACTGAGACGAAACAGCTGTCCAGTACTCCCAGCTGGTTTCCAAGTGGTTTTCTCACTGATATGAGCTCATGATGAAATCCTCCATGAAATCAAACAAAATCCCTACAAAACCAATACTTTTAAAATTAATATCCTTCAGAATGTCATACTCCTTATTTTGTCAAGATTATACATTGTCTAGTACACGTGTTGAATTTTGCGAATACAGTAATAACCTCTAACTATTTACATTAATTTTCTTGGTTGCCAGTCATCCCCGTGGCATGCTTATGTTGACTAATTTCCAAGAATTAGTTTGCAGGTATTTGATCTGTTTCATGTGTGACCACGGACTTAGCCATTGGGACCTGACTGAACGGCCCATGAATTCTAACATCTGCCAATTCGTGAATTTACCTTGACTTTCGGCCAATGTCGTCGGCGAGTATTTGTCTTCACTTCTGGAAAGATGTATCCAACTGGTCATGGCTTGCCACTAGAACTCTGGACAACTTCGCCCTGTAGGTGTTGGATGCGCACTAGTGAAGACTGCCAAACTAGGACGAAACAGTTATTCAATACCCCAGTACTGGTTTTCAGTAGTTCTCTAACTAAATTAGTTGGCTCTCCGTCTTGAAACTCATTTTCATTTTTTTTTCATTTTTCATTTACAGCTTGATTCCACACTGTATTTTTGGTACAAGTATGGAATTTTCAGCATGGATATCGGTAGCCCAAATTTTGCAGGCCGACCATAGATATCAGGTATGCGCCGGTGTGGGCTCGAACCTCGGACCATGTGCATGGTCGGCGAGAGTCCTAACCACTGTGCCACCGACGCACAGGTACTTACAAATAAAGTCTTGAAGATTGATCTTGGTGACTGACTCTAGGACAATTTTTTATGGATTTCTACAGACAAGTCGGGATAAGTGATATTCCCCTCGATGGAGAGTGACGGAAATACTCGCCGATGACACTGCCTGAGGGTCAAGCTAAAATCACGGATTGCCAGAAGTTATAATTCATCGCCCACTCACCTGAATTCCTATGGCTCAATGACCTAAGAGCTTACGTTGCAATCAGAATGCCCTCGGTTTGAATCCATGTGGTGGCGTGCTGATAAAGAATGCTAGACTAAGGGGAAACAGCTGTCCAGTGCTCTCTGGCTTTCAATGGTTCTGTAACGGATATTAATCCATGGTCAAACTCGTATAAATAGATTTAAAGACAAAAATTTTAACTAATGATGGTGATTTTGAGGACCAAATAATAATAATGGTGTGGTAAATGTTTTGAACTTTATTTATAAAGATGATTATACTGATAAAAAAATTGTGATAGTAAGGCTCATGCAGGTGGCGATAAGAATAACAAAGGTAGTATATGTATATATGTGTATATGTAGACAATTCATTAAATAAATTAGATCAAACCTTGAAAGTTACGTAATACTAAAGGTAGGTGAAGTGGACAGATAATCAGAGTTTAAGCAAATATCATAAAAGTACGAAGGATATGGAAAATAAGAAAGGCTGGGAGGGTTTTGATTAGAATTCACCTAGGCTAAGCAAGGGAGAGACAAATCGTAGAACAAACTTCTTTTGTTGTATGCAAAGACGACGAGGATTGTTCTCTCGAATTAATTCCCATAGATTTGGGCAAGTGTAAAAGTTAGGGGGATTAGAATTCTGCTAGAAAAGTTGGAAGGAATGTGTGATAGATAACTTTGAAGGGACTACTTCTTATAGATTTTATTTGACCTTTTCCTAACCATGATGGAAGATGCTCATTAATGCGTTTGTTAAGCTGTCCAGTTGCTCACTCTACATAGCTCTCTCCACAGGAGTAACTAAACTTGTAGATACACATAGAAGTGGCACAGCTAGGTATGTAGTTTGTCTTTTGCTTGAGCAATCGGAATTGGCTAGCGGCTGGAAAATGACAAACAACGGGTGGTGCTGGTATAAATCCGTTTTATTGCTCTCGATAATCTTAGATGTAAGACTTCACTAGCCACTTCTCCATTTATCATATTATTATTAGTATTATGTGATCCACAAACTCACCAATGATAGTGAGTAAATTAGAGGAAAGCCCGAAGAAGATATAATTGAAAGCAACAATACTGTTCGCTTATATGTCTTGTTCTAATATTAATAATAGTGGGAATATTTAAAGACCATGGATATTTTTATGTTTTATTTTTCAATTAGTTATTTTCAATATTTCATTATAATTTTTTGGTGTTTTCGTCTTCATATCAATTTCGAAACAGCATTTTAAAAGATTTGACTTCAGCGCATCGACAACTGACAATTATCATATTTGGTATTCTACATCAACTGGTCTTTAATGCTGCATTCAATACAGCTAGTCATTATCATGGTCCTTCACAACAACAGCAGCAGCAACAACAACTACATCAGCAACAGGAAACAGAGAAAGATACTGAAGAGCTACCAAAAATCCCACTGCTCAAGTTAGCTGAAGGTGTTGTGAAATCAGTAGCTGGTTCAATGTTTCATACGTGTACATCGTCAATTTTGCTAATTGATCAAACAACACAGGTTAGTTGGATGCTTACTTTCGTTTAACAGATTATTGTCATTATTATTATCATTATTATATCACTGTGCCTCGGTGGCACAGTGGTTAGGACTCTCACCGACCATGCACATGGTCCGGGGTTCTATCTCTTGCCGACGCATACCTGATATCAATGGCCGGCCTGAGAAATTTCGGCTACCGATATCACATGCTGAAACTTCCATACTTGTACCAAAAATACAGTGTGAAATGAAGCTGTAATCAAAAATTTAAAAAAAATTAATTAAAGCTTCCTTTGAAATACTTCCAGTTTCTTCTTATGAAGTTAGAATGTGATAACCGCTTTTTGGTGGTTTGAATGTTTGCTCGTCTGGATTTAAGGAATTTTGAGGTATATTACGAAGTGCCCCCGTTTACCAATGAAAATGAAAGAGTAATGCACAGGTGTCTCACCGGTACTTACTAGTGAATCTACCGGCCCTGCGAGGCCAGTTCATGATATAACATGAGATTCATCTTATCCAAATAAACCAAAAGTTGAAAATTGATATGTTGCTCATTCCTGAGTGGTTGCATAATGAAGTCATTTGAAGTTCTAGGGAGACATCAGGTGAAGTGATCATATATCAGTAAATGTCAGAGGTTAGTATATTTCATCCCAGTGGTTGGATGTTCAGCTGGCCTGCCTCTTAACTTTATTTTCTTGTATTCGATCCCTTATGAGGTTCACGGCTAAGTCTTATTGAAATCTTTGCCTAAGATGAAACAGCTATCGAGCAATTGGTGGTTTTTAATGGTTTTCTAACTAAAGTTAGTTTTTAGTCTAACTTTTTCGTATTGTTCTGTTCTGTGAGCTGGACTGTTCATTATTCGTCTTTAGAATATCTTCAGAAACAGCTTCACAGGGAAGTGAGTACTTGAATTTCTTCATAGGCGAAATATTTGTCTTTTCTGATTAACATGCCTTTGAAGTTACGTCGAATGAGATGGCTGGGTAATGTGGTATGTCTGCCGGCTTAGGCATAGCCCTCCTTGATGGACAATGTTAGCTGATGTAGGGTGGATCAGGTTGTAAAAGAGTTGTCTAGTGGCGGTCAAACCACAACTTGACCTCATTAGTCAATGAGATCCACGACAGGTAGTTTAAGCCAACCAGCCATATGAGGAGGCGTAGACTGGCTTCCAGGTTGCGGTCCTAGGGATGATGGAAACCAATGAAGGCTGGAGACAATTAGTGATAAAGTTCAAATTTGTTCTTCATAGCTGGCTCAGATGCATTCACTCCTTGTGACTTATAATACCAAACGAAACTGCATTATTCTTCCATATTACTATTCTTTTGCTTCACATTTCTCTTTATTGTGTTTCTCTCTCTTATTTAAATCTCTCTTTACCTAATCTCTACTCTTGCTTTCTGTGCTACATGAAGGGAGTTTGGCAACTGGAACTGGTGCACATCTGTGCAAAGTTCTACGTTAAAACCAGTCAGTCACCTTACCTATAGTTGGTTGTCTGACGAGACTTTTTTATCCTCTCATTCCCTTGTATTCATATTCAACCTTTTGAGCATCAACTGACTGCTACATAAGTCTGACATATGTACGTTGGTGGCACAGTGGTAGAATGCTCGCCGACCCAGCCTAATGTCGCTCAGGGTTCGATCCCCCGCTGACACACACCTTTACCTCTCTAATCCAGTAATCAGACTGGTAAAGTGGGAAGGTTGGGCTGAGCATGAGGTTAGCAACCTCATCCGGTAAAAATAAAAACACCGCTGCTACCGAAACTTCAAGCCTCTAGCTTGAAGTACTCGCTATGTTCCACTGGGAGCCTAAAGGAATAAAAAAAGTCTGATGTATGTCAAAATAATTGTTAATTGTAGACTGATCCTATTACAAAACTTTTATATTATATTTCTGGTTGACTAATTAACTACTCCGTTTAAAATTTGAACACTTTCCAGCCTTCTTATTGGTGCCTATAGTTGTTCTCAAGCATATCCGTTGCAATTTAGACACTGAATCACAATCCGATCGGTAAATATTTCCAGTTTAAGTGTCTTCGGGGTACAAAGCTGTTAAAACTTATTGTCATTGTTGAGTACTTGTACATGTAATCTAGCTAGTCCAAGATACTTCCTAGAACTGCATCATCGAGATGACAAAAAATTTCTCTATTCTGGAATGTACACTTATATTGGGTACATAGAGTTCTTAGTGTGTCAAATTTTCAGTGGCAGAATGATCACTGGAGGTCCAGCTTTGATTCCTGGCCAACCTACTCCTAAATTTCGCCTAATTTATAACCCAGTACCAAAAGGGGAAAGGAAAATGTTTGGGTTTCATGAAGATGACCCTATCCTGTGAAGTAACACTGATATTGAAACTTCAAAAGAAATGCTTGAAGTTCTATGTTCAACTTGAAAAGCAAGAAATGAAGGAAAACTAAGTTTTCAAATTAATTTACCGTAAAACATTTCCTCCCTGGAGCAGATGCTTCAAGTAGAATAATAATCGGTTGAATGTTACTTTAATGCATTATTGTTCTCTATAGAGGTCCCCATCTAGTCCTCCATTAGATTTATCTTTTTTCCCCTCAAAGTTCGCATAGTGGTAGGTTGAAAACCGCTGAAAAAAAACGTACATGAGTGTTTGGACTGCAACTCCAAAGCCTCAGGATGGTCGGGGGTGGGTGCCTTGCGCTGCGGGTTGGCCACCCCTCCGCACACCTCTTGAAATGCTCCCATATGACCGGGCGTCTTACATAGCCTCTCCTGAGGAAGTCCTACTCACTGCCTTCACGTGGCGGAGGTGTTTCTCACCAAAGTGAGAGGGCGAAAGCGGATGCCCGGCGCTCTCCACCGGGTTGACTGTCCATTGGATGACGGTCTAGGGGAGATGGCTAAACCCTGATTCCAAACCTCCAACGACTGGCGTATGAAGCTCACTGGAGCTCACCGGCAGACGTATGGACAAAGGGCTTGTTGGATGTCCTGGATGTCTGGCCCCATTCAAAAAGGCGTATGAACCGAACTCCGGTCACCGGCTGCCAATGGATAGTGGACTCCTTACTCCACTCCTACTGCCTTGTAGGTCACACTTGGCTGTGTAAAGGCTAGAGCTGCACTCTGAAACAAAAGGCCGAGCGATTCTGGGGACATCACTCGTACCAAATTCCCATGAAACTTCATGAACTCTCTTACAAATTGCCGCGCCTGGGCAGCGATGATTCGAGACGTTCATGAAGCCGGCTCATCCTCCCGTAGGAGACAGCCGAAGTAAAGTAAAGTAAAAAAAGTAAACATAATCACACAAATGAATCATCAAAATACTTTTAGGTGAATTGGAACCTATGCTTTATATTGGTTTTAATGTTAAATAATTTACAAGTGAACTGTAATTTGGAATTAACTTGCTAGTTGACTGACTGATTGACTTCGCACAGATGTGAAGCAGTTACACTTGCCACTTTCCCACGCACAAAGCACACAGTCCACGAGAAGACAGTCGAGAGAGGTTCAGAAGTGAGATAATAAACAGAAATATGAGGCAAAAAGAATAATAATATGGAAGAACAATAGAATTTTATTGAATATTATAAATCACAAAGAGCTAATACATCTGCTCCAACCGATGAGAACGCTTGTGAGCCATATCATCACCAATTGTCTCCAGCCTTCATTGGCTTTTACCATCCTGAGGATCTCTACTATGATATCTACACCTCACTATGTGACTGGTTGGCTTATACTGTCATGGATTTCATTGACTGGTACAATTAACTTGCTGGATTTTTGTGGGGTTTCGTATATGATTCGATTTTGTTTCATGATAAGTCACGGGACTTTAACCCTTGATTTTTGTTGATTTCTTTAGCACCTTATTATCAGCTGTTGCTGTTTTTAGCCATAGTGTGTATGTTTGCGTGTTCAACCGAAGTCAGTATTGCTTGTTTGATGTTGCCGTCTCTGATTAATCAACTACATTTCAACCAGAGTCTTTTTTCTCTATATTTTGTGTTCCCTTTTGGAAGTTAAATCTTCAAGCTTTGAAGTTTTAGCCGTATTGATGTTAGTAGCGTGATACTAAAGTTGATTTTCTTGCTCACACTTAATGCTAGTTAGGTTTAGGAGTGTGATAGTTGGAAGTTGAACTAGGTTGAACCACTAAAGGATCATTTACAGCCTTAGGTTACATAATTCCATTACCATCTTAACATTATTAAAACTGATAATTTTATTTTATGTCTTTATGTTCACAGTGGAACATAGCGAGAGTTTCAAGCTAGAGACCTGAGGTTTCGCTAGCAGTGGTGTTTTTTTTTTTTACGGGATGAGGTTGCTAGCCTCATGCTCAGCCCAACCTTCCAACTTTACTATTCTTATTCCTGGCTTAGCGAGGTAGATGAATGCGTCGGACGGGGATGGAACGCCGAACCACATGAGACGTGATCGGTGAGCATTCTACCGCTGTGCCACCGATGCACGAAGTTAATTGGTAGACGGTGACTAGCAGTGGAATCCAGAATGCGCATTTTGTGCTATTTAAAACTCGTCAGATAACACCATAGGTCACATAACATCTGATAGTGCAACACCGTGTCATTCCACACCCAAGGCAGACACACCAATAATCACCGCCATTCCAGGCTTAGCGACAAGGATTGACAAGTTGGAAACTAATGGGTCTGATCGACGAGTCCAGAGACGGAATTCACAGGCAAGGTCACCATTACGACGACAGTCTGTCTCCCGGCAGCGTTCCTTCATGTCTTCTAGGGACAGTAGTATATGTTGGTATCATAGGAAGTTCGAACGTCATGCCCTAAAATGTGTCAAACCGTGCAGTTTTAGTGAAGATAATCAGGCTCAGGTAAACGTCTCAGTTAGACAGTGATGGTGACAGACGTTACTGACAAACAAACAAGTCACCTTTTCTGTATGAAGGACAAAACTTCAGACACCTTATTCCTGGTAGACACAGGAGCAGAATTTAGCGTGATCCCGCCTTCACTATCCATGTGACCTACTCGGACACCAGCGAAACTGTCTCTCCGGACAGCCAACCACACAAGCATACAGACACGTATGGGGAACAATCCATTACAGTGGATCTAGGTTTACGTCGGTGTTTTACATGGATTTTCATAGTAGCCGACGTGGGTCATGCCATACTCGGGGCTGATTTCTTAAGTAATTTCAATCTCTTAGTTGATGTCAACAATAAAAAACTAATTGATAACAGCACCGAACTAAAAATTCATGGGATCATCTCCGATTCCTCCGTCTATAATATCAGCATCGAAAGACCAGCGGATTGCATTTTTTTCGCCCTACTCCATCGTTTCCCTAGAATACTTAAACTGTCGTATAACATCGAGGACGTGCCTCATATAGTCACTCACAAAATTGTTACCACTGGTCAACCGGTTCGAGCTAGTCCCTGTAGATTACCCCCTGACAAATAAGCAGCAGCCAAGGCGAAATTCGAACACATGATGCAGCTTGGCATCATCAGACCTTCCAATAGCTCTTGGTCTTCACCCTTACACATGGTGCCTAAAGCTGAACATGATTGGAGGCCATGTGGGGATTATCGACATTTAAACAACTCCACAGTTTCGGCTCGTTACCCGATTCCCCACTGACATTACATGTTATCGTAACTGCATCCCGCAGTGAGTGATTATATTTCCACCAAGGCTCGAACTCATTGCCTATAGTTTCAAATGCCAAAGCGTTATCCACTAATTCAGTTAAACCACACATCCGATATGATCGCATTTAATTATTTTTTTTTGAAAATTCAATTTACCCTAAACACAAAACTTACATTCGGCTATTTTTTGTCCTGAGAAATGATTTTTGTCCATCTTAAATTCAATTCAATTGAATTAAATAAATAAATAAATGGATATAAATAAATATACATACAAAATACACAATTAATGCTGCAAGTCGGTTAAATGTTCAATGTCCAATGCTTAATCAATCAGTCAGTCAGTTAATTGAATAACCTTATTTAAATAAAGCGGTACAGGGGTAATGTAAACATTCATTTTATTAGAGGATAATTTAAATACTTATTAAAACGTTTTTTTTATATAGGAAGTATTGATTAAAACAAAGTTTAAATTTAGTGTATTGGGTCAGATAGATTGAAAGTGGAGGCAGGCTTTGATATAAATCATCACTGGTTAAAAAAAATCCTTAAAAACCGATTCATACTGGTGAGAGGGACTGTTTCGTTTGTGACTAGGCAGGGGTATGCATTCAGGAGGAAATCAAGAGGGCAGGAAAGTTGTCATTAAACTGTTTTATGTGGTTAGATATAAGAAAATGCATGATGATTCATGGAATATAGACTTTAATCATGGACTAGCAATAGTTAAAAACCACTGTATTCTAGTGTGCGTCGGTAGTTTAAAGGTATAAACATCGCTTAGTTTCCTAGACGAAAGACATTAGGCTCGAGGAAAAGAAAAAGGGCAGACATGAAGCTAGAGACTTGATCCCTTAAAAACTTGAAAGTTTGGAGTCGTATGTTCCACTGGGAATTGAAAGGAATGTAGGAGAAATCTGGAATTATTACTAAAGATAAAAACGCCGTACATTATGGGCACCAAGTGATGTACCACATAAAATATTGTAGTGGGTCGGGGTACTGACCGTATGCCCAGAGCTAAGCAGGTGGTTATCTTTAAGAGCCACTCCCCACCTTAAGCCTTTGACTTGAAGTGTGGTCCACAATGCAGTTGAGCTGAGTTCTCATAGTTTCCTTTGACAAAAGCAGGTGCATACACTATTCGATCTTTCTGTATTCCTGAGAGTATGGGTTCGAAATCTGGGTTTTCTGCCCTCCATAGGTAAACATGCATGTCCACTAACAATTCGGTTGTAAGTTCCAGACAACCTCACTTCCCCCATTTCACTTTCCTGAGAAACAGCCTCGCCATATGAGGGTAGTGAGTAGAACTGATCTAACAGACGCTATGAACACATGACCACATGAAAGTATTCCAACGAGAAGACCCACTGATCACTTTTATAGGGTCAAGAAAGAACAAAGTAAATGGAAACGTGACGAATACAAAACGCCTATTACTATTTAGTAGATAGGTAGTAAGCTACCTACTGTAAAGGATGATTTTCACGGGATGGGGGGGGGGGGTTATTTCTAATGCACATATTCCCTGGTATACGCTTCCAAATCAGGAGTAAATGGTCCTTCAAATTCCACTCATTCTACAACCGTAATCATTGGCTTATTGCAAAAACTAATGAGCATAGGACACTTTTTTCCGCCTACTTGGAAACTCGTCAACAGCACTCTGATGAATCAGACATTCGTTCAATAAATGATTCTTCTTCTATTCAAGTGTTGGTTTGTAGGGATTTGATTGGTTTCAGGTTTTCATCATGAGCTGACATTAGTTAAAGAACCACTGGAAAGCCTGGGAGTACTGGACAGATGTTTCGTTCTAGTTTGGGACTCTTCATCAGTACGCACCCACCGGGATTCGAACCTAGGACCTTCAAGTTACAAGGCGAGCTCGTATACCATTAAGCCACTGGGACCCGATCCAATGTTCCTTGAATTCTATCTTCTGCCAATTCACGACATAGCGCGACCGCTAGCCAATGTCTTCGGCGAGTATTTGTCCTGACACCCGAGCCGCTGCACCCTACTGGTCACGACTTCCCACTGGAACCCAGATAACTACCTACCTGAATAGGGCCAGTCGCCAGTGAGCATCTTCTTCTTCGTATGATTCCTGCGCATTTTAAGTATAACAAACCACTTCAGTCTTTAAATTCTAAAGTTTCAGTAGGGATAGTGTTGATTTTGTGCAGTGAGATTGATAACCTCATGCTAGTCCAAGACTCACCGCTTCATCAGGCTTACTATCAAATAAGCTGGAGTGGTAAGAACACGT
The DNA here is from genome assembly GCA_944472135.2 of Trichobilharzia regenti. Taxonomy (NCBI): domain Eukaryota; kingdom Metazoa; phylum Platyhelminthes; class Trematoda; order Strigeidida; family Schistosomatidae; genus Trichobilharzia; species Trichobilharzia regenti. The sequence goes on along the minus strand of OX235266.1, from coordinate 21,148,624 downwards.
TGGTCAGTAGTCGAGATTGGACTACATGCGACCGATGATGCAATCCATTACGTCTCTGCTTACCAATAAGTTTAGTTATGGTCTTGAACTCTTCATCAGTACACACCAATCCGGATCCGAAACCGGAATCTTTCGGTCACAAGGAAATCTCGTACATCAATCGCCCACTGGGACCCAACTGAATGACGAGTCCATGAGTTTTAACTTCTACCAATTCTTGATTATAGCGCAACTGGCACCAGCCAATGTTATCGATGAGTATTTGTACTTACTCCTGACCGAATAGGCACCAATGGTCATGACTTTTCACTCGAACTCCTGGTGTAACAACAGAAGACAAGGGCCAGGCAACAGATCGTTTTATTAGGAAAATCAACACGTATTTATATTTATTTCCTGTACATTATTATAGCTCAAGCAAGCGCAGTCTTCTGATTGGCTGTTTATCAGAAGTTAAGCAGACAAAAGCAGGCTTCTGATTGGTTGTTTTGGGATTCCTCAAAAAATAGAGTTCTCTATCTGCGAATCATATTTTGCCACGTTAAGTCTGCTGTGACTGGTTGTTGAATCAGCCTTGTACATATTTTCTCACGGTCTGCTCTCACCACACTGGTAATTTCATCCTGTAGCCAGTAGTCACTGGCAAAGATCAGTTAAATCTTCAAGAGTCCGTTTTTTGGGGGGATTTTATTTGTTTTTCAAGTTTTATTATGAATTGTTATCAGTTAAAGGAACATTGAAAACCAGCATGGAACTACTAGACATTTGTTTCTTCCTGGTGTGACACTCATCATCAGCAAGCACCCACATCCTAGAATTTGAACTCGACACCTAGTTAAAAGGCAGACTCATCCTAGACTAGGACAAAACAGCTGTCCAGTACTCCATTACTGGTTTCCAATACTTCTCTAACCGATATAAATCCATTATCAAACTTTAAACCCAATATTAATAATCTACTTTATTCCAAAAGCAGTACTTATAATACAGAATGAAATTCTTAGCATCTGTCACAATGTTGCATCTGATTCACTCAAATTAGAAATAAAATTAAAAATTAAAACAAAATTAACCAGAGGGATTTGTCCACGTTTACGATATAAAGTCAAAAATATTCGAAGTACGAACTGAGATTATTAAGTATAGTTATAATAATAATAACAGTGTGTTTGTTTCAAACAGTATTGTCGATTCAGTTTGGAAACTTTAGCATGCTAGAGATTATTGAATCTAATATTCTGTTGATATAGCAGCATGGTGAGGGGAAATACAAAATTAACAGTTATAACACAGCTTAAACGATGTTCACACTTATGACAAAAAATAAACGAAAACAAAAAATTGAGAGGATTATAAATATAAGAAATACAATAACAAAAAGTTTGGTACTTTAAGGGCGGAGGAAATGGTTTATTTAGTAGTGCAAAGGGGGTTAGTTAGTTAGTTAGTTCATGCCTAATACTATTTTCATCACATAAAGTACGTACCACCAAATATTGTATAGTGGAATTTTTATACTTAAACGTACGTGCATAAAGTCCTCTGAAAAGACTTCTTGTTCTACCTGAAGAGGAGACACAAGGTTGGAGCTGCGAGTGCAGTGGTGGATGCTCACAGTCTGACAAAATTCCTTTAGTAAATCTGCTGCATGACATCAAGGTGCCTATCAGTGACAAAGTCGTCAATGATATGGCCCAATGGGGGATACCACCACTTGCCCTGCTGACTGACTGACTGACTGACAGTCTTCAGAGTTCTACGAAGTATGCCTACAGATAAACTCTTTGAAAATAAATTTTGCTGCTTGATATCATAGTTTTGTGTAATTGTCCCATCATCATTTCCCTATTGCTGTTGTTTTTGTGCGTTTTTTTCCATTCTCGGTGATATTTAAAACCGGTTCAATATGTTTGATTGTGTATCTGCTTTCCCTTAGCTAACAAAATAAATGATTTGTCCTCTGCATTCATCGATACACACACACGCACACATGGACATCGAGAATCACTGCCGCACATGCATTTACTATTTATAGAATGCTTCTATGACCTAATAAAAAGATGTTTATTGTTGTGTGATTGTATGTGCTTTCTTTTTGTTACAGTCATTGTATTTGTATGTTTGTTTTTCTAGTTTGGATAAGTCTCTCTCTCCCCCTTTATCTTTCTATATCCTTTGTTAGAACAGTTGATGAAGCTCCATTATCTCGGTCATTTCATGGTCAACTAACTTACTAACTAAATAACTAACCAACTAACTTTATCAATAGATGTTATTATAATTGAAGAGAGATAAAATGAAGAATTAGAATAAAACGCTATCCACTGTATACATACTACTTATTTCAGTGGTTAGTACTACTTCAAAGATAGATAAAGTAGTGGATAGTGGGGGCGTGGGGGGGACTAGGAAGATGGAAGATCAAAAGAAACCCACTTTGTTTGCTTTTTCATGCCTTTTAAAGGTTAAAGTTTTCATTTGCTGCCTTTTTTTCTTTCATAGCTTGTAACTAAAATGAAAGTATATTTTTTTTTAAAGCGATGACCAATAAAAGATCGAAGGATAATAAAGGTTAATTGTTTTCCTCTCTGTCTCTCTCCCACCTTCTTGTTCGTTCGCTGTCCCTCTCTCTCTCTCTCTCCCTGTCTCTCTCTTGTCCATTTTAGTTTGTCTTTTATCTTGGTATATAAACATTATTGGCATTTGTGATAATATTTCTGTCCTTTTATTATCACAAAATATATCTGATGTACACTTTAGAAACTTGGGTACTACTGTGGTAAAGTATAACTCCATTATGGATAAGATTTTATTTTGATAAATCACACAGTGTTGTCATACAATAAGTAATATTGACTGATGACCACGTTTCAAGCACAAATTATTGCCACTTATAATCATATCAAGTCACTACTCACACAACGTTTTCCTTCATTTGTATACATGTGTGGAATTGACCGGTAGTGACAGCTTCATTCTGCTCAGTAATTCCGCTGTAGATTTTTTAACCTTATTCATTATTTTATCGACAGGCTTCTTAATTTCCTTATATGGACCCGTCTCAATATGTTCAGTGACTTTCTTGATATAGTCAGATTTGTCTAAAACTGCTGTAGAGTTTCCTCTGTCAACTTTTGCGATGACAATGTTTTTTTGTATGGATGATTTCACCATGAGCTGACATCAGTTGGAGAACCACTCGAACACCTGGGAGTACTGGACAGCCAGCTGTTTCGTCCTAGTTTGGGACTCTTCAGCAGTACGCGTGCACTGGGATTCGAACCCAGGACCTTCTGGTTACAAGGTGAGCTCGTAGACCATTGAGCCACTGGGACCCGATCCAATGGTTCCTGAATTCTAACTTCTGCCAATTCACGACATAGCGCGACCACTTCGCAATGTCTTCTTCGATGAGTTACTGCCTCATCTTCGACCTGCTGTACCCTACTGGTCACGACTTCCCACTAGAACCCCAGGTTAACTGCCTGAATAGGGCCAGTCGCTAGTGAGCATCAATGTTTTAGGCTAATTAAAGCTTCTCTTTCCGATGTTGTTAAGTTTGATTTTGCCTTCTTTTGATTTTTCAAGGTTAATGCACATTGTGCTTGAGCACAAACATGGCCATCAGTTAATATTACTGTATAGCACTCACTGTGTGATTCATCAAAATAAAAACTTATCCATAATGGAGAAACATTAGATATTCTAAGCAGAAAACAAATATATTTTATAACATTTGAGTGTCATTTCTCAAGAGATTTGATGAGTTTCTATGCAGATCAGCAGTTGAAATCAGCAAGAGAGTACTATATAAAAAGTTTTGTCCTAGTTGAAACTGTTCAGCGGTATACAGCCATCGGCTTACTCATACAGCGTTGAACTGAATAACTTCAGGTTACCAAATGAGGCTTCTAACATAGTTAACTGGACCACGAACTCTAACTTCTATCCGTTTTCATATGAAAATAAATTTTAGTGCACAGTGGTGACTGGGCTGCAAAATTAAGTCCCTGAGTTACCTGGGATTCTAGCAAGAACTTGTGACTAATGGCGTATTTTCGGCGAATTCATTTTCCCCTTAAGCTATACAATCACTTCAACTACAGGCGGAACTGACGAAGATATCAAAGCGAGGATAGGCTAAGCAAGGCGAGTTTGCATTACTCTCAAGTCTGTGTGGAGATCAACAGCAATATTCAGCATGGAAATGAAAATAAGGTCAGGCTTTTCATCTCCAATGTGAAGTCGGTCCTAGTTACCATAAGGATCAGAGACTTGAAGCGTCACTGAGGGCACTTCGAACAAACTACACATCTTCACCAACAGCTAGCTGTCTTCGCTCAATACTACTCAAGATCAAATGGCCAGAAAAGATCACCAACAGCGATCTCTGGAAGCGAACCAACCAGGAAACGATTGTGCAACAAACAAGCAGAAAGCAAGTGAGGTGGATTAGCCAGACTCTGAGGAAACTATCAAGTGACATCACAAAACAGGCCCTCGAGTGTAACCCGAATGAGTAGCGGCGAGTTGGTCGTCAGTGCAAGGGTGACATGGAGGAGGTCATGTAAGGCAGAGATGAAAGCGTGTGGGCAGACGTGAAGGCAGGTGAAAATTGGCAGGGAACCGGACACAATGGAGAAGCCCTATGTTCCTCTAGGAGCTAATTGAAACAATAATCGTAATAATAATAATAATAATAATGTACAATCACATTTATACACGATGTTTTTTTCCATTAAAAGGGTAGGAAAAATAAAGAAGTGATGAGTTCTGACAGACATAATTGACAATATTAGTCCATGCCTAGTGCTTTGTAGTGGTTGTATAAGGATTGAGATTATGGAATACCTCGTCGACACTGATTATTCCATTTCAACAAACGTCTCCTCCTTCAAAGTATTCAATCTACAAAGTGAGCAAGAACCTGTCAAAGGCAATAAGCTTTTGTCCCCTTTGTACTGTTAGAGCCTTAGCCATTCAGTTACAGACACCACTTCTACTGTCATGGTAACAACAACATTGTTGCTTTTATTTGTTTGTCTTTATAACTCCTTATAAGTCTTGAATTTCTTTAGAACTCTTACATAATTCAGTATTTCCCTTCGGTTTTATACATACATACAGATTACAACTGATTCATTCATTAAATTATTCATCTTTTAACGTAACTCTAATACACTCAACTCGTTCTATGGATTGATTAATATTACAAACTATATCTGTGACTGGTCATCACTTCTGCTAATACCATCATTCAAGAAAAAAGTGATTGTGTATAAATGTGACTGTACAGCTTACAAAATGAATTTCCCGAGAAGAACCTCTTTGCTGAACTACTTATCTTGATTTCATTAATATTCGGGCGGGAATTTATCATGGATAGTGGGGTCCACTAAGTTGGTTGTTGAGACAGATGCCAGCTGATAGTGTAACGACAGAAGACAAGGGCCAGGGAACCGATCGTTTATTGAGAAAATCAACAGATACTTATAGATTTTTGTGTACACTGAATTGAATTTTTGATTTTCCCGACGATTGATTGGACCGAAGTGCTCGGTCTCAGGTTGACATGTCGGCTTCTTGTGCAGATGCTTCGACGATGTCTGGGCCTTTAATTAGTATACAATTGGTGGATGGTGGCTAGCAGTGGAATCCAGGATGCACATTTCGTCCTATTTGGGACCCGTCATCTGGATGTACCTGCATTTCCCAGTGAGTGAGCCTCAGTGGGAACATCATCACTCAGTGAGAAATGCAGGCACATCCAGCTGACGAGTCCCAAATAGGACGAAATGCGCTTTATCCTGGATTCCACTGCTAGCCACCATCCACCAATCGTATTTTATGTACACTATTATTCGTTATTGTCAGCAGATGAGCAACGTCCTCTGATTGGTTGTTTTCTTGCTGAAAGCTGTTCCGTACTGCTTGTGACCGTTTCTCAGGCAGTTAAGCCACATATTTCTGCTAATCCTATTTGCGCACACTAAGTCTACCGTGATTGGTTGGTGAGTTTCTCAAGGTTAAGCCTTGTTATTGTTTTTCTCGTGACACTGATTCGGGACGTTAACATTGGCGTAAATTGCTGTCTACAATTCTGGCTTGCAGCGAGCTCTCACTACAATAGCACTAGTTGTTGAGGAGAGGGGCTTGGCGTTACATACTGCAGGTCAGGAGAAATTATAATTCCTAGCCAATGGAATTCTAATGCAATGGTAGCAGTGCCCAAGAATCTCACTACCTAACTTGAAAGGTTAATAGTCTCTCTCTATGTCTCTCCCGCCAGTCGCTCGTTCATTTTTATCGTAAATCCTAGTGTAAACATTTTTGGCATTTAAGAAGCATTGTGTGATAATATTGCCATCCTTTTACTTACCTGAATATATGAGCCAAAAACTTTAGAAATGTAAGACAGTTCAAGTAGAAAAATGGTTTTATAATTTACAAGTATTGGTTGTATAGGGGTTTTGTTTCATTGATTGTAGAATTTCATCATGAAATGACATCAGTTAGAGAACCATTGGAAAACCAGATGGGAGTACTAGTTTCGACCTAGTTTGGAGATCTTCAACAGCACTCGCCTACTGGGGTTCGAATACAGGGCCTTCTGGTTACAAGGCGAGCTAGATCGTTGACTATTAAGCCACTGGGACCCGATCCAATGATCAGCCCATGAATTCCAACTTCTACCAATTCACGATATAGCGCGGCTACTTCGCAATATCCTTTTTGATGAATAATTGTTCTCACCTTCGTCCCAAACCAGGCTGACGAAACGTCTGTCCAGTACTTCAAGGTTTTCTAATGGTTCCCTAACTGATATCAGCTCATGATGAAATCAATATGATACTGTGCGCTATAATTGTAGATTTCTATTTTAGTTTCACAAATTACTACGGTTAATATTATTATTCTTAGTATTCTGCTTACATTCCCCTTGGTTATAATTGATTCTATCCATCTACTCTGTCTTTAAAGGTGTATTACGCTCGCTGACCATGTACATGGTCTAGGGTTTGATCCCCGGCCGACGTACTCCTTTACCTCGCTAAACCAGAAATAAAGCTGGTAAAGAGGGTAGATTGGGCATGCATCAGGCTAGCAACCCCATCCCGTAAAAATAAACACCACTGCTAGTGAAACTTCAAGCCTTCAACTTGAAGCCCTCACTACGTTCCACCACGAACGTGAAGGAATTAATAACTATAATACTAATAATAATAAATAATGTTTTATCAATGCATAACTATAAAGGCTGTTGAGAATTTACTGAAAATACATGAACAATCCTCGACAGCTGGAATATACCTGTAACCAATGATTTTTGATAGACACTTTGTCAGCATTAAACAGTCTATAGGACTAGAGGCGATGTTAAAATGCCAACCTGCTAAATGAAATATGAATGGTAATTACGCAACAATTACTTAAGTGGTCACGTTTTGGGCTGTGCAGGGTGTCAGCTGACAAGTCGCATATCATCTGCGAGATTCACCCACGCTTATACGCATACATATATGTGCATATACATACCATCTCTTGACATTTACTCTACTACTCTCACCACCTCCCACTGATATAAGCCTTCTTTCAGATCAAATTCCATTTCTGCACAGTTTAATCTTTAATCCAACACTAGTAATAATCGACGCCTAAGTTCTTGTTTTGTTTTTGCTTTTGTTTTATTTCGCTGAGTACCTTTCATTTCATTAACACTATTATTACTACTACTAATAATAATAGGGATATTATTATTCCCTACTGGCCTTATCATCATCAACCCACACAGGTATATACAGTTTCTACATGTACAGACATTATGAATGATATTCATTTAGTGTGTGTGTGTGTGCGGGCGCAAAAGCAGGTGTTTCAATAGGCATAAATATCAAATATCTGTCATCTGATAGGCATCTATCAGTTTTATGCTTATATACATGGAGGATGGATAATTGGGTGGGTGGGTGGGTGGGTGAGGGGGGCTAGTATTATCACGCATCCACTCCATTATCATATATATACATATACGCAGACATTATTAGGTGATATAAAAATTCAGTCTTTTGATTGCCACTTTCGAATTTTTGTTCCTATTCCAGATAGTTGTAGATGTAGTCTACAAGCGCTAGTGTGAAGGATGGTAGGAGTTTCGTGGGGGTGAAGCCCGGGGTGGTTGTGGAATTAGGAGACGGAATTAATTATTTAATTTTACCATCATCATCTACTAATCTCTGATGTGTAATGTTGCTTTTTTGCTTCGAAAAGTTGAAGAGAGGAAAAAATGCCTCAGCAGTATACTGTATATATCTATCTGTACACGTTTTTATTAGCCTTTAGCTTTTTCAGCTACTTATATGTTTAAAAAAGTAGTATGCAAAATGCAGTTAATCAAGAAGAATACTATATACTTCTGGTTGATTGATATGAGTAGTTAGCTGGCACTCATATTGTAACAACAGAAGACAAGGGCCAGGCAACGAATCGTTTATTAAGGAAATCAACACATATTTATAGATTTTCATGTACATTAGTATAGATTATTGTTAGCGGAAAACCAAAGTTCTCTGATTAGTGGTTTCTCGTTCAACGTTAATCATTCATCTCTTTGTGGCTGTTTCTTGAATGGCAGATCATCTGTACGCTAACTGTATCCGCCTACGCAAAGTCTGGTGTGATTGGTTGTTGAGTCAGTCTTTGTTCCTATTTTTCTCATGACATTGACGTAAATTACTGTCTACCAATTTGGCTAGCAGCCAGCTTTCAACGCAATATGAACCAATATTGCTTGCTAGCAAGCCAGATCGAAGGGATCTAAACACCACCGGACAGTCGTTTCGCTTGCATTTTTTCGGTCGAGCTCATCTCAGTGGTAATGTAATTGGTTTGATTCACTTTGGAGAACTGAACGAACTGGTTATGTGTTAAATCAAATTCATATTTAACACAGCTGGAGTCAAAGCCGAGTACACCGCCGATGGTGGACATGGTGTCAATCAGCTGCTCGGTGTTTAGATTACTTCGATCTGGCTAACAAGTGTTACTGGTTGACGAGGTGAGTGGTATTCAAGTACTCACATCAATCAGCTAGTAGCATACACCATCATACATTTATGCTTCTTTTCTTGACTACCAATAATGACATCAAATAGGTCAAATGCTGTGTGATATGAATCATTGTAGTTTTCAACTGTTTGAAATGTGTAAATTGCAAATTTCGAAGTAATATGAGATATCGGCTCCTAGTATGGAATTTTTAACGATATCTGTCAGTCAGCATGATGTTATTCAGTTGAGGATACCTAGCGGTAGAATCCGACATATGTGATTCGTCCGGTTTGTGTCTTGTGGGCTAGGTGTATCTGGATTCCCTAGTGAGTTATGATGTTCCCATTGAAATTTGAGTCTATAATCGTGCATAACTGCTTCTGGATAAATACCGCTTTCTTGTTGCACCATTTACTGAAATTTCTTGATTTTTCTTTAGAACTTAGTGGTAGTGGTCAACAAACTAACTTCCCCTTCGAATCAAAATCCAAGATCACAAATTAGCTGTAAAAAGACATGATATATATTCTTTCATATCAGTGCATGTAGATAATTATGGAGAATGTTGAAATCTTAAACAGATGAAACAACAAATTTAATGCCAGAGAATTCCTAGAAGCCTGGTACTCGAGAAAATCACCCCACGATTAACAAACGTGTTAATATAGACCGTATCTATCAACTAATAAGAAGTAAATCATGTGGCTAGAAAGTTCAAAATCCAAGTTAATATAAAATGGTAAATACATATGCAAATCGACTACCAGTCACGAAGATGGTTACCAGGAGATGCAATTCTATCATTCATGGCGAATTTAAATCAGTTTATGTTATTCTAAAACTTCCGCTGAGCTGTAGATGTTATCCAGAAGGATGACGAGAACTCCTCAATTAAACCCACCAGCTCAGAGAACACAATTGATTGGAAAGCATCCACCTGAGCTACACATCTTCTCTATTAATAATCTTCTTGTATAATATATGAAGATAATTCTGCCGTTATTCAATACTGGTGAATCCCAGTCTATTCACATAAGAATAGAATAAAGAGGGTTTCAATATCAACAGAAGCAAGGATTGCTTAAGGAATTAAGCTCGTCTAACTACTAGTCATTAGGATTCCTAGAATTCTCTGGTATGCGTTATTTACTGGGTGTTCTTTTTTTACCCCATAAACACTACTTTCAGTTACCAATCTCTCACTACATTATATTTCTTATTTACATCGAGAACATGCATCTCCTTTTCTGGTGTTATTTTGACTGATTTGACGTCGTTTTGTTCTAGTCTGGGGCTTTTCAGTAGTATGCATGTATGACTTTACCAAGGTTGGAATTTAGGGCTTCCAAATGACTAGTTGCGATCATTTAACATTCAACCAGAGGGACAAAACCCAGTAGCTAATCCATGAAATCTAATTTCCATCAATTTACGATTTTTGATGCCACCACAAGCCAATATCATCGGCGAGTATTTATCGTTATACCCAACTTATTATTATTTATTATTGTTCCCTTGGGTTCCTAGTGGAACATAGAACTTCAACTTCACGTCTCCACCTGCTTCTGTCTTCTGCTGTACTTTTCACCTCCATCCATGTTAGTTAGTCCCTACTCTTTCAACTCCTCTTCACACGATCTCCTCCATGTCACCCTTGCACTGACGGCCCACTCGCCGCTTCTCTCCCTTTCGGCCTGGTGCCACTCGAGCAATGGCCTGACGCACGCGCGATGTCACCCAGCGGTGGCCCCCTCAGCGAGTGTCCAATATGTCATCTCCACTTTCTCCTTGTTGGTTGGCGATTGCTTCTTGTTTTGTTTCTTCCCATAGTTTCTTGTTGTTAGTGATTCTTTCCGGCCCGGCCATCTGATTGATCTTCAGTATAGAGCGAAGACAGTTGTTGTTGATAAAGGTCTGCAACAGGCTGTTGGAAATATTCTTTGTGACCCACCCGCTAAGTTTCTGATCCGTATAGAAGAACTGACTGACTTGACGTGTTTGTATTGAAAATCCAACTGAATTTTGTTGTTGTTGATGATGAGTTGAGTGACGAAGATTTCCAGATTGGTTGTTTCAGGTTGATGAATGTGTTTCTCGCTCGCCTTCGCGATTCTCGCTCGATTTGACATCCTCGTCCGTTCCAACTGCCTGTAGTTGAGACAATGCTCCCTAGATAAGTGAATGTAGTAACAACTTCTTTCAAATCCCGACTTAGACCATCCTATTAGTCACGACTTCTCACTAAACGGTCAATGTACTCGCCTTGTAACCCCAAAGTTCTGAGGTCGATTCCCGGTGAGCTTATGAGTGCTTATTGATGAAGAGTCTCAAACTAGAACACAACAGCTATCCGGTAATCCCTGGCTGATTATCATATCAATCCGTGATCGACCTTTAAATACACTCATATATATATATATATATATATATATATATATATATGAGCTAGTTTACATATCCTAATTTAAAGAAACAACTCCCTACTTATTGATTTTACAAAAGCAATCCCATTTTGTTTGTATGTTTCAATGTTTTTCACACTGTCTTTTTCTTCTCACATTTCTATAATCACTTATGATTGTTATCATCATTATCATTTCACAGTATAATTTCTCTGTGGTAGGTTAAAATTTGTAGTGTTCTTTAACTAGGTCAGCAATTGTGTGTGTTTTCGTGTGTGTGTGTGTGTGTGTGTCATGGAGAGCTGGGGAGGGTGGGTGCAATAATGTGGGTGTTTTTTTCAGCTTACTTACTATAATATCTAAATTTACATAAAATATGCGGGGTGGGGTGGGTTGGGGTAAATTTTGCTCTGATTGACTATCATTGGAATAAACAATGGGTTTTTTGATCTTTAATAAGACCTGAGTAGTTCAGTAGTTAGTGATAGCGCGTAGGTGGTTATTCAGTGGTAGGTAGGTGATTGCTCATTCCAGTGGAAATTCAACAGGGAATGTAGAGAAAGGTGAAAGGAAGTTATCAGTTTATTTGAAGCATTTGTCTTGTGTCGACCTCCAGCAGAATTTTTGAGATATACTAATTTGTAAGTTTGTAAGCGCATTTCAATACAAACAGTAAAATGTGTTGTTATGTGAGGTATATCTTAAAATGATTAATGGAGGTCTTAGCGTCTAGTGGGTTCAGAAAGTAATTTGTCATCACATTGAAACCTTCTTTGATCAAGACAGATATACTATTATCCAACTGACTGACTGGTTGCTACATAGAACTGTGCACAGATGTGTACACCAGTTCGAATATTCACACTTCACTCAAAACACAAAACCAGAGAAGAAAGTAAAGAGAAGTACATACCAAAGACTGTAAACAGAGATATGAGGTAAAGATTTCTTTGGTTGGATTTCATTGATTGATGAAGCCATGTTTTGGTTTGACCATCGCTGGCTCTTTTCTGACCTGATCCATCCTGTGTCAGCTAATATTTTCCTTAGAGAAAGGCGATAACTAGGCATATGCAACACATGTTCTAACCATCTCAATCAATGTAACTTCATAGTATCGTCTATTGATTTCCCCTCTCTTTTTAGTTTGCGTTTAAGCATCTTTCGCTCATCAGAATCGGAGCTCTCCGGAATCAGTCTTCTTGCGTCAGTCATTTTGCATGAGGTGGTAGAAATCCAATAGTTCTTAATAACTTTAAATTTCAAGTTATTAACAGCTTTCACAGCTGTGTCTACAGCTAACTCAGGAGGGGTACTGCTGTCGACCCCAGATACTCGTTTCGCTATTTCTTCTTTAAGTAGGGACTCAGAGTCTAGGTCTAGCAGACAAAGACTTCCTGTTCTATCTCCCGTGTGAAATGGCATAATAAGGTGAGCAATATTGAGGTGAGGCGTCGAGTGATAGGTGAGTTAGAGGGGAAATCAGTAGACGAGACTGTGAATTTACATCGATTGAGATGGTTAGGACACGTGTTGCGTATGCCTAGCCGTCACCTTCCTCTAAGGGAAATGTTAGCTGACACCGGATGGATCAGGTTGGAAAAGAGTCAGTGGTCAAACCAAAACACTGCTTCGTCAGTCAATGAAATCCACAATAGTTAGTTTAAGTCAGCCAGCTACGTAGGTAGGTGCAGACTTCCTGGTTGTGGTCTTCGAGACGGTAAAAACCAATGAAGGCTGGAGACAGTTGGTGATATGGCACAAAGTCGTTCTCAATGGCTAGCGCAGATGCATCCACTCCTTGTGACTTATAATACTCAATGAAACTATATTTTTCTCCCATGTTACTATTCTTTTTGCCTCATATCTTTGTTTACTGTCTCTATTTTGCGTTTCGTTTTACTTTCTTCTTGTTCTCTGTCTTTGTGTGTTAGTGAAGTGTGGCAACTTGAACTGCTGTACATTGGTGCAAAGTTCTATGTTGAAACCAGTCAGTCAGACCATAGGATTTCCATCTCGGACATATAGGTCATGAGTTCGACTCCTAGAGGACAGCAGAAAACTGAAGAAAGTGAAGTTATGTTTTTGAAGTCGTACGTTCCACTCGGAACCCAAGGGAATAAAACTTCATAATATTACATAGAAATGAACTTTATCGGCTTAAGTATCCGAGAGATCCAATTGAGAATAAATAATGCAATTTATCAGATACTTTATGTAATGATTGTGAGATCAACTACGTAGATCCTGGTTAATTAGATTATCCTAAGGAATATAAGAATTTAGTTACAACTAGGATTTTTGACCCTGCTAAGTTTTAAAAAATCTAGAAAGAAGCCTTTTCGTTGCAATAAATTCAAATGCATGTAATCACACGATTAAATGAGATGTAATCAAAGTATTAAAAAGTAATATAGTTAAGTCATGATTGGGACACAAACGAAGGATAAGCTTGATAGTTTTGCCACGTCTGTGTGCATTTATCAATTCAACTACACCTGCAGTGACAGCTATGTTGGGCGTACTACTAGACAGCTTAGCCCACGTGTTGGTGAACATCTCCCATCGTGGTTTGGCAAAAGGCCATACAAAAACAATCCGTAGCTCAATTCTGTCCCATTTAATTGATAGTGGTCATTTAGTGGAGAAAACGAGAGCTTTCCCAAATTAATTCATCGTATCCCACGTAATCTTTCCAGTAGACTTCGTATTCGTCTACTGCACACAGCTGAGGCGATAGGCATTCAAACTATCAAACCTAAACTATGCATTCAAAAGAGGTTCGTACAGCCATTATCCCTCCCTTGCTTGGTCTATTAAGACATAACCAACTGATAACTTCTACACCACCCCTTCGTTACTTGCATTTTCAACCCTTCTCTTATCATCCCTTAATCTTATCACATCTTCATTAAAAACGTGTCTCATTTACTTCCCTTACAATCCAACATTACTTAGTCGGTTCATTTGTTTTTACTAGCCTTTATCGACTACTACTACGTCTACCTGAACATTTGTTTGTTTAATCATGCTGTTTTTTCCATTATTCCTGTTGTCACAGATTGCCTCACTTTTTCATCCTTACTATTGATAAGACCATTATTATTACTATTATGACTAAATGCGCAATTTATATTCACCATTTTATTATCCAATAAAATAAAAGCCGAATTCAGTGAAGAAAATTTTCTTCATCGACGAAATCATCTACACGGGTGGGCTGTACAGTCGTATTTACATTTACAAAAAATGTATATAGTAGTCTTTATGGAGGAGAGGGGTTTGTGTGTGTGTGACATAATTGATGTAATTACTCATAAGTAACTTTAAAAGTAGTACTCAGCGGTACAAACGAAGAAAGCGGTAGAAATTTAATGATGATAAGTTTGAAATTGTTATTTACTGAAAATAAAGGCAGTTGAGTGTCAATTTACCAAATGTGAAGAGGGTGTGAAAATGTACCTTTTTTACCATTTGGCTTCACCTTTTAGCTGATCTTGAAAGGCGACTCTGGTGAAGCTACATGACTTCAGTTCACCAAGTACTCGAGAACTGAGCTAGTAACTGGCTTGGATTGTCCTTTGCTTGCTAACCATTCCGGATAATGTTCACTTATGCGTTTGGAAAGTGTGCTTTTTGTGCGACCAATATAACTAGTTCTACAGGAGCAGTTGAATTTATAAACATACACTGAAGTAGCCTATAGCGTCACATGCATTTATTATTTATCGGCTGTAGAAATTCATCCATAGCTCAGCTACAAAGAAGGCTCTTTTCAGTGACTTAGATAAGCAGTTAATCAGAATCTCAGCTGTAGTATCACCTTTAAATTCAACGCTGATAAATAGCAGTTTTTTCGGCACCATCTGAGTTCATTCAAGCTTTTGCTTTAACTTCATGTTCTTTCTCGATAAATCTTCAAGAATATCCATTTTCTATGAAGACTTATCTGAGTCGCTAGTTATACTGAACACATAAAGCGCACACTTTCCAGACTCATCTATGAACATTATCCGGCATGGTTAGCAATTACTAGCTCAATTCTCTAGCATTTGGTGAACTCAAGCCACTTAGCTCCGGCAGACTCATCTTTCAAGATCATCTACAAAGTGAGGCCAAATGGTACAAAGGGCGTCAGGTTTCGTCAATACAACACCGAACCTTGGTAAACAGGAAAAGTTTATCCACTCACTTATTCTACCATGGTCTTAACCTCTTCACTAGTTGTTCTCTGCCAAAAATTTTATTTCATGGAGGATTTAATCATGAGCTGACATCAGTTAGAGAACCACTGGAAAACCTGGGAGTACTGGACAGCTGTTTCGTCCTAGTTTGGGACTCCTCATCAGTACGCACCCACCGGGATTCGAACCCAGGACCTTCTGGTTACAAGGCAAGCGAGCTCGTAGATCATTGAGCCACTGGGACCCGATCCAATGGTTCCTGAATTCTAACTTCTGCCAATTCACGACATAGCGCGACCACTTCGCAATGTCTTCTTCGATGAGTTACTGCCTCATCTTCGACCTGCTGTACCCTACTGGTCACGGCTTCCCACTAGAACCCCAGGTTAACTGCCTGAATAGGGCCAGTCACTAGTGAGCATCAGATGAATTTTCAAGTATTAGTTTTTTTGTAGGGATTTTGTTTGATTGCATGGAGTGGTTCTCTAACTGATGTCAGCTCATGATTAAATCCTCCATGTAATCAAACAAAATCCCTACAAAAAAACCAATACTTAAAAATTTTATTGTTTATTTTTTTCTATTATCAATTTTACTTTTAGTTTGCATTTATTTGAATAATTAATTCACTATAATCGGTCTCATATACGTTCCTTTTGTACATTTTCTCACCCTCTTCACACTTGTTAAATTGGCACTCAACTACCACCTTTAATTCTCACTCAATAACAATTTTAATCTTATCATCATTAAATTTCTAACGCTTCCTTACAACTTTTATTTTCACTTTTGAAGCCACTTCTAAGTAATTATCAAGTAATTATCAATTATATCACCTCCACCCCCTACAACTCCATAACAGACTACTATACATTTTTGGTAAATATAAATACAACTGTACAGCCAACACTTGTCAAGATGATTTCGTCGATAAAGAAAATTTTCTTCGGTGAATTGTCATTTTAATTTCATGATAATATAATTAAGTGAAGAGGTGAAAAAAAAAATTTATTCCCAGAATCTTTGTCCATCGAATCAAAACCAAACAGCTTTATTGGAAATGATGTACCACCTCTCAAACCTATAAGAGAAAATCGTAATAAAAACGAAACTCTACAGAGAAATAAGGCTATGTACACAAAGCAATTTTGATGAAATCGTGTGAATGTGTACTGATTATGATTATGAGAAGTAATAAATTGTGCTGGAAACTTCATCTAATTAGTTATTAGAAATCTGTTATAAGTGGTCATACATAATGTCAAACAAACCAATACTTGAATATCAATGAGATGCTCACTGGCGACTGGCCTTATTCAGGTGGGTAGTTACCTGGGGTTCTAGTGAAAAGTCGTGACTAATAGGATGCAGCAGGTCAGGTGTGAGGACATATACTCTCCAGAGATGCAACTGGCTAGTGGTCACGCTATATCGTGAATTGGCAGAAGTTAGGGTTCATGGGCTGATCACTGGATCGGGTCCCAGTGGCTTAATAGTCTACGAGCTAGCTCGCCTTGTAACCGGAAGATCCTGGGTTCGAACCCCAGTGGGTGCGTACTGATGAAGAGTCCCGAAATAGGACGAAACAGTAGGCTGTTCACTACTCCTGTCTGGTTTCCCAAAGGTTCTCTAACTGATGTCAGCTCATGATGAAATCCTCCAATCAATCCAACAATAAATTCCGTTTTACATATGTGACTTTAAGAGCATAATATTCAGCGAAGAGACCCTTTTCAACGAATTTATTATTATCTGGTCTTTCTTTCTCTATCGAAATTTATTATCAAGCTGTACAATCATATATATATATATATGATTAAGAAATTATATCCGGTGAGGGAATTAGGTCAAAAGTGTGAATACATGAAATAATAATAACAGTATGAAATACAATTAAAATATTTGTGGTTATAATCATGGTTTAATGTCTAGTGGCAAAATAATTAATGTCATATATAGAATAATACATAAGGTGTATAGATTTTGGAAAGGGGTGCATAATTATAGGATTACTAGGCTAATATATAATGTTACATAACATGGTGTAAAATTTAATAAGAAAGAATTCAATATTGCAAACAATTTTGGGATTTAGAATGACAAGTGGAAAAAATTTAGAGTGAGAATAGTAATAATAATAATCGTAATAATAAGGGAGAGGTAAATAGAATAACTAAATAAACAAAATGCATAAATGTCTATCCCTTTACGGCCAATGAAGAAGTGGGAATTGCACATATTTCTTCAGTATACAAAGGTCTGGCTTAAATTCATGAATGGCCAAGGCCTCCGCTGTCTGTAGAAGTCTGTAACGAATAAAACGCCACAAGTCAGCATGGATTCGGTAGGTGATCTTAAAATCATGGTCAGGGTTGACAGAATGACAAGAGTGGATTAGGTGTTCAAATGCCTTCTACCGTGACAAATGATAGATAAAGAACGGCAAAAGAACTATTCGATCTTGTGTTCTAAGTATGGTGCTATTATGCTAGGATAGCAGTTGAAGCTAAAGTGGAGATCTCAGCAGAAGTGATATTGAGGGGAAAAAAGATCTCTAGTTGCACATTCTGCTGTAGTCGAAGCTGATCACTATAACTGATCACCAACTCATAGATGGTTCAATGATAAGAATTGTCAACAACCAAACAGCGGGAGGTTTGAGTTCATTTTCGAGCCGATTTACTTGTAAACTTTGTCTAACTCACTAGTCGATATTAAGTCTTGATAAGAGCAAAGATTAGACTTCCTCCTAGCTATCTCACTACTTAATCTCAATACCACTATTTGAATCCCTTTCTGAACTCAAGGAAGCAAAACAATAATAGAGTTAATTATCACATAAATCTGTTAACTCCATGCAAGTAGATTTTAGCACACCGCTATTTTGAAGGTTCAGACCGTTACCAGAGTAGCTAGACGTATTCATTTCAGAAATTTGAATCCTCTTGGAAAGTAATCACCA
The DNA here is from genome assembly GCA_944472135.2 of Trichobilharzia regenti. Classification (NCBI taxonomy): domain Eukaryota; kingdom Metazoa; phylum Platyhelminthes; class Trematoda; order Strigeidida; family Schistosomatidae; genus Trichobilharzia; species Trichobilharzia regenti. Next base: position 21,130,028 of record OX235266.1, on the reverse strand, counting down.
ATGCTCACGGAAGAAAACAGTACTAGAGTTTCACAATTACAGTCAATAACTCCTAAATGTCTGATTGCATGGAGGATTTCATTATGAGCTGACGTCAGTTAGAGAGTACCGGACAGCTGTTTCGTCCTAGTTTGGGAGTCTTCATCAGTACCCACCCACAATGCGGTATTCGAACCCAGGACTTCCTGGTTACAAGGCTAGTGAGTCACTGGGACCCGATCCAATGGTCTTTGAATGTTTTAAAATGGTCCTAAATGTCTTTGACAGTTTTTACCAACTACACAGTTTTACATTAAAATTCCAATTTCCTTTCTCTTATTTTTCAGGTCCTTCAATCCTTGGTACTTTGTTTTCCTGTTATTGATAAAGAATTTACACAATTCTACTGGGATGTTTTAAACAATCGTTATAAGCTGAGAAAATCAAAACAAGCTAGTCGTGGTGTTTCAAAATTGAATATTTCGAAACCAGGTAATTCAAATTGCTTCCATGTTCTTTTTTTGTATTCATTTAACACAATAACTTTCATTAATGACCACCCATATTAAATAAAAACAGACAGTTGAATATTAGAAGTACATTAAAAAGATTCTAACTTGAAACCAAGTCAAGTTCTTCAGAGAGATCATTTAATATGACATCGAATATATGATGCAGTTATCGTAAAATAAACGAGAAATATGCTGTGTTTGGAGTTTGATTCACAAGAAGCCTTGGCTTTTTGACTTTACTGTTGTCGATTCATATTATTACTATTATTCTCGTTGGTTATGAAGGGAAAAATAGGACTTCAACAGCAGTCCTCTTTAACTAGCTCCACTATTGCTCATAAGCTGTCGTCTTCCTCTTAAACGATCTCTTCGTGTCACTGTCAAGGCAACTTCTAGCTCCATTATGGGTAAAATTTATTTTGATAAAGTCTCACAGTGGTGATATACAGGTAGTAATATTTACTGATAACCACTTTTCGAGCACAATCATATCAAGACACTACTCGCCCAACTTTCTAACTTCGTTTATATAATTCAATTATTTCAATTCATCGCTTGACTTGGTCGGTGGTAGTATTTTCCATATTTCCGGTATGAGCGATTAGTCATTCCTATTGCATATGCTGGGTGCATACTCGACGAACCAAGATTCAGTAATCAACCTCTGTTTTTCTCCACCTACCTGTATTAATTCTTAGAATTTTAACCCTCTCCCACTCTATTGTGTGTTCGTGTGGTAATGCATGCAGTGCAATTGCTGAGTTCGCTTGTAAATTACTTATCTTCTAGGGGTCATCCATTCTAACCTTAGCTAAATTCTTATGTTCCAACAGTCTGACCAACCCCGATATACTAGTTTGACTGGCCTATGTAGTTGACCGAACTCACAGTCATTGCAAGGTATTTTGTAAATAATATTATTTTGTCTAATTAGGTCAACCTACAGTGTCCTTTAACCTACAGAGCTTATCCCTGAGTGAGTGTGTAGGTTTAAACGCCACTCTGATTCCTGCTTTATTGAGAATCCTGCTTATGCAGTGTCTCAGATGTCCGCTCCTTATTTGGGTATAACAACGACTTCTAGCTCGTCGTTTCCCAGTCAGGTTCCACTTGAGAGCCTGGCATATGACCACCTTCACATTTCTCCGGTTGGTGGTAACTGGTGTTTGGTTTTAGTGTTGGCTTCGGTATCTTCATCACCTCTGTTTTTACTTGGAATTCTGTCTTTTCTGCTTCATCCAGCAACTTGTTGGTTTCCGCTTGTAAATCTTCGAGTGTGTGTGTGTGTGTGCATAGGTGACGTCAGACGTAAATCGCCCGCGAAGTCCAGATCTCCTAGTGTCTTCTTATCTGTCCAACATATGCCTGTCTTCTGGCCCCTCCCAAGGTCAGTTGCATAATTGTATCTACCATAATGAAGAATAACACTAGAGTAACTGTAACAGTAAGGGCATCCATATCCCATGAAGTGTACTACACACCAACCTCGTATTTGAGGTCTGTTTCTAATAAAATGCGAGTCACGATGTATCAATAAATGTCTACTAAACACATCACTACGCTTCAAGTAACACTTTCATACCATGTACTGACTATGTCTCCACAGCAGTCTTCGAAAAAAACCATTGTAAGAACACAGATGGCCTTCATATATGTATAACCAACAAATTGGGGAAGAACTGCTTTTATTCAACTGACATAAATCCAAACCCTTTTTGCTATCACACTAAAGTTCCAGTTAGTGTATGTTAATCCGAATGTCAAAATGTGACTCGAAGTTCTGTCGAGCTGCAAACACCACCACCACCACTTATATTAATGTCGAAGTCGACAAGTTTTCAATACTTCCCAGTATCTCAGCAAATAAAAGAATGCTCTCTAGTCCGTGCTCTATAGCCAGTAGCTGTCTTTGATCATAGATGCTTACGTTCTATCTCCCATGTCAGCTGATGGTATAATACAGTGAGCAATATTGAGGTTAGGCGTCCAATGAGTGCTAGGTAAAATAGGGGAAATCAATAGACGCGGCTGTGAAGTTGCATCGGTTGAGATGGTTAGGACATGTGTTATGCATGCCTGCCTAGTCATCGTCTTCCTCGATGGACGGGCGATGTTAGGATGGGTCAGGTTGGAAAACAGATAGTGGTGGTCAATGCAAAACATTCCTTCTTCAGTCTATGAAATCCATAACAATTAGTTTTAGCCAACCACGTTGGGAAATGTAGACTTCCTGGCCTCCGCCTACGCCCCCACTGACTGCAGTTCGGATGAAACGAAAGATGAGTTCTACCAAAAGCTGTCTAGTTTGCTGCAAAAGGCTTAACGCTCAGATATAGTCGTTCTAGCTGGTGACTTTAATGCTCAAGTAGGGAAATTGTGTCAATCTGAGAAGGATGTCGGTGGCACCTATGGAGTTCCGTGCCAGCGAACCGACAACGGTGACCGTCTCCTACAGTTCTGTTCTGATAATCATTTGTTTCTTGTAAGCACTAACTTTAAACACAAGGAGAGACACTGTTTGGCTTGGCGACCCCCATCATCAAACCAACGCTGGACACAAATAGACCACATAGCAATAAGCTATCGTTGGCGTGGGTCGGTAGGAGATTGTCGCTCCTTCTGGAACACGTGTGTAGATACCGATCACGCACTGGTCCGGGCTCGTGTGTGCTTACGACTGAACGGACGTAGGAAACAGCTGGCGGTAAAACCATCACGTCCCCAGCTCGATCAGGAAACTAAATCCCTATTTGAGGAAGAACTAGCTAAACGCATATCTGAATTCGACAGCTGTGCTCACCCTGGAGAAGCCTGGAAGAATATTCAGTCAGCTATAGATACAGCTGTAAAAGCTGTGAATAAGGCAAATCCAAAGGTGAGTAAAAACCACTGGATTTCGACTGCCTCATCCGAACTGATAGATGCTAGAAGACTTATTCCGGCGAGCTCCGAATTCAATGAGGAGCGAAAGCTGCACAAAAGGAAACTTACTAAAAGTCTCCGCAAGGACCGTGAACAGTGGTGGGTGACAAAGGCAAAAGAGATGGAAAAAGCATCGGCGATAGGCAACACTAGGCAACTCTTTAGACTCATCAGGGAAACGGGTGGGAGAAGGCAATCATAAGTGAGACTATTTCTGAGAAAAATGGCTCCTTAATTAGCTCTCAGGATAGACGCCTTGAACGCTGGAAAGAACACTTTGAGGACAATTTAACTTGCCTACAGCCACACTGAACCTCCCCACATCCACACACACCCGAATGGGATATAGACACTGGTCCGCCGTCTGTAAGTGAGGTCAAAAAACTATCAGTAATTTGAAACGAGGCAAAGCGGCAGGACCCGACGGAATTATTCCGGAGGTGTTTAAATATGGGGGTGACATACTAGTTTGTAGATTAACTGAGGTACTAGGCAAAGTCTGGGAATCAGAGACAGTGCCATCAGACTGGGGTAAGTCACTTATTATACCGATATTCAAGAAGGGAAACAAGTCCTCGTGTGATAATCATAGGGGGATCAGCCTAACGAACATAGTCTCTAAAATCCTAGGCTCAGTAATCATGCATAGACTAAGCAGAACTCGGGAGGAACAGACAAGGGAAAATCAAGCAGGCTTTAGACCAGGTAGAGGGTGCATAGATCATATCTTCACTCTTCGACAGATTCTAGAACATAGACACACTTTTCGGCGTCCAACAATTGTCATATTTCTTGACTTGAAGGCGGCCTTCGACTCCGTGGATCGAAAGGTACTATGGCAATGTCTGACTGTGAAGGGAGTGCCAAGAAAGTACATTGCACTAATCAAGGCACTCTATTCAAACTCACGTAGTCGTGTAAGGGCTTATGGGGAATTGTCATCTGAATTGGTAACAACCAGTGGTGTCCGACAGGGATGTCCACTTTCCCCATTTCTGTTTAACTTCATCATAGATATGCTGATGGAAGTATCCTTAACTGAACGTAAGACTTAGGAATCGACTTGTTACCAGGGAATAGTCTTATGGACTTAGAATATGCAGATGACATAGTCCTGTTAGGGGAGGATGCTGACAAAATGCAGAGTCTTCTGAACACCTTGAGCAGCAATCTTCGTATGTTTGGCATGCGATTCGCCCCTGCAAAATGTAAGATGCTGCTACAGGACTGGACCACGTCAACCCCTACCTTTAGTGATAGGGAGTGAAGTGATAGAACATGTTGACCACTTCACCTATTTGGGAAGTTGTATTAGCACCAACGGACTGATTGGCGATGAAATCTCAGCACGGATCCGAAAAGCTCGAGCTGCTTTCGCTGACTTACACCATCTCTGGCGTAGGCGTGACATCCGGTTATCAACCAAGGGACGTGTGTACTGCTCAGCAGTTCGCTCCGTCCTTCTCTATGGCTCTGAAACATGGCCAATACGCGTTGAAGACATGAAAAGGTTGACTGCTTTCGATCATAGATGTCTGCGATCTCTGTCTCACGTTAGGTGGTTTAATAAGGTAAGTAATGTTGACGTTAGGCGTAGAGTGTTGGGCAAAGAGGGAAAATCAATCGACGAGGCTATAAAGTTACATAGACTGAGATGGCTAGGTCACGTGCTGCGCATGCCTAACCACCGCCTCCCCCGACGGGCATTACTAGCTGATATAGGTGCAGGTTGGAAAAGAGCCAGTGGTGGCCAAACAAAAACATGGCATCAATCCATGAAATCCTTGACAGTTAAACTGAGTCAGGTAGGGAGATGCAGACTCCCGGGTTGGGGCCCTCGGGACTCTAGGAATCAATGGCTGGAGACAATAGGTGACATGGCTCAAAATCGTTGTCAATGGCCAGCGAGATGTATTCAGTCTCTGTAATCTTTCATATTCCTTTCTACCATTACCCATTCTGTTTCACTCTTATACTTGTCAAACTCTATTGATTCTCTTCACTCATCTTCTTGTCTACCTTTGTGTGCTATTTGGAACGTGGCAACTCGAACTGGTGCACTTCGGTGCCAAGTTCTATGTTGAATCCAGACAGATAGACAGACAGACTTCTTGGCTGGTTGCGGTCCTTGGATGATAAAAACCAATGAAGGCTGGAGACAGTCTGTGATGTGGCTGAAAATCGTTATCAATGGCTAGCGCAGATGCTTCAACTCCTTGTGACGTATTGTATCGAATAAAACCATATTGTTCTTCGATATTACTATTCTTTTTGCCTCATATCTCTGTTTACCGTCTTTATTTTGCGTTTACTTTTACTTTCTTCTCTGCCTTTGTGAGTTGAGTGACGTGTGGCTATTCGAACTGCCGCACACATCTGTGCAAAGTTCTATGTTGAAACCAGTCAGTCAGTCAGTCAGTCGGCTCTAGTTAGTCCAAAAACATTATCCTGTACTTCGTAAGCTCATATGTAATTTATAAACATAAAAACAGCTGAATGAATGTAACCAGTTTAAGTTAGTTGTGTACATCTGAACCTAGTTGGACCACCTCAAGTACTACATCTTCCCTTGCAGATCCACACTATCACTAGCAAACTTGTCCTTCAAAGATCTCTTTTATAAGGATCGTCCACAAAGTTAATTTACATATATATATCCAATCAGAGTTGATAGCTCATGAGAAGGAAGGAACATATCTTTTCAATCTTATCAATAATTACAGAACGTGTTTCTTCCTGACAAACTGCAGGTTTCTAAAGCATCGGTGACCATGAGAGATTTTGCGATGCATTAGCCCTCAAACACTTGAAGAAGTATGAACTTTTGGCCAATGATAAAGTCACTAAGACTCAAAATCAACACAGAAGATCTCAGTTGAAGCTCATTTCGTAGAAATAATACCTCCATTCGAAGCAGAAGTGTATAGGATTCCATTGAATGTAATTATTCCCAGTGGTATTCAACTATTTCAAAAGTAGAGGCCTATTTTACTCACTATTCACGGCCATTTCTCAGAGATTCGATCATTATTCTGAGGCGAACGAATAGTAATATGGAAAAACAACATAGTTTTACTGGATATTATAAGTCACAAGGACTGGATGTATTTGCGTCCCCAGAAACTGGGAACTGACTATTTAGTGAATTATCCTTATGAACACAAAGTGCGCCTTCCAACCTCCACCCTCACATCTTTAACTAAATTCACATGTGATAAAATAACCAAATATATAAACTCAATTTTAGCCAATAGTGGTTGGCGTCAATAAAGTTTGACCATGATATTAGATGATTGGAGGCAATCGGCCACAGGAAGCCTTGAACCTAGGGTTCATGCTGGTTGGCAATCATCAGCAAGACGTATCTGCAACCTTGAAGGAACTCATGTCCCTTTTGAGATTCGAGCCCGCATCACCCTGTGCTGCAGTCAGAGACGTTACCACCAAAGCTATTCGGGCTTGCGATTGACCTCCTGTAGGACTGTAATGGATATTTTGATTGGACAACCTGACTGATTCTGAATTCAGTCTGCATCAAAGAAAGGACTAGACACATATCACACTAGTTACTAGTGTTCAATCAAAAGTCTGACCATTTTTAGTTAAAGTGTAAACACGTGATAGGTATTTGATCATACATCTCCCTCGAGTAGAAGTTAGGCTAATTATCCATATCAGATTACGTCAACTTTGGTTGAATAAAATCCCTTTTTATGAAATTTGGGTTATTTTTCAACGAAAATATTACACATACCGTGGTTGTATCTTCACAGAATGTGTACTACGTTTTTTCATGGCGGTCCATCAACTCAAGTTTGACAGCCAAATACTCCTTGATAGCAATAGCTGGCAGTGGCTATATACCTAGTGAAATGCTAGAAATTAAAGTTCATGAGTGACTGAATCCCATCCCAGTGGTGTAATAGTCAACAACATGCTTGCCTTGTACATCTCAAAGTTCCTGAATTCTACTCTGTGTGGGTAGAGTTACGAGTGTGTACTGCTGAAGAATTTCATACCGTGACGAGACGGCTGTTCAGTACTTTGTAGTTTTTTTTAATGATTCTCTAACTGATGACAGTTTATTTGCTAACTTTGAATGTTGAAGTCGTCAGTAAGAAGACAGAATTTCTTCTTCCAGACTCATGCTAATAACTAGCCGAATTACTCTCTAGGTTTTCTGAAGCGGAACAGTGTAGAATACAACAATATGTCATAGTTTCAAGTATTGATTTGTAGAGATTTGGTTGATTGGTTACAGGATTTCATCATGAGCTAACATTGGTTAGAGAACCGTTGGGAAACCAGCTGGGAGTACTGAAGAGCCAGCTGTTTCGTCCTAGTATTGGACTCTTCAGCAGTCCCAGTGGCATAATGGTCTATGAGCTAGCTCGCCTTGTAAACAAAAGGTTCTGTGTTGGAACCCTACTGTGTTGTGGGTGCGTGCTGATGAAGAGTCCCAAACTAGGCTGAAGAAACAGTTTTCCGGTACTCCCATCTGGTTTTCCAATGCTTCTCTAACCGATGTCAGCTGATGTTGAAATCCCGTAACCAATATGTCATAGTACTGTCTTTCCAGTTACTTTCATCAGAAGGGCATCATTTAGAGAACCATTGAAAACTAGGGACTAATTTACAGGTGTTTCATCCTAGTTTGGGACTCCTCATCAGTGTACACTCATCAGCGTAACTATACGAGATCGTCTCCAGTAACTTCAGGTTACATGGACAGCTCATTGACCATTCAACTACTGAGATGAAATCTATCAGTTTTAACTCCCTTCGATTCGTTATACATAACACCTGCTGCCGTTGAACGTCATAAGCAAGTATACGTCTTCACACCCGACCAATTTGGCGGTGGATACTGCTAGTCACCTCAAGGTTCTGGGCTGGAAGAGTCTCAAACCAGGACAAAACAGTCGGCCAATACCCTCCAGTTCTAAGTGGTTGTCTAACTCTGTGATCAAACTTTTTATATCAATGAAATTCCTGCAGCTAACCAAAACTTGAAAAATTTCACTTTTTCCTATGAGAAAGGATTACTTTTGTTTTAAATTAGCCCATGGATTAATATCAATTAGATAACGATTAATAAGCACCAGGGAATGCTGGACAGCTGTTTCTTTTGTTCTGCTCTGTGACTCATCACCAGTGCATACCCACTAGGTTTCGAACTCAAGACCTTCTGGTTACAAGGCAAGCTTATATACCATTCAGCCAGTGCGACCTGATTCAATAACCAGCCGATGAATTCCAACTTCTGAAAACTTGTGATTTCAACGCAACTGCCACCAACCAACCGATGTCATCAGCAAGAACTCCAGTCTCACTGCCGACTGGATGGACTCCATTAGTCATGACTTTAGGCAATCACTAGGCAAGCATAGTTCTCTAACTGATATCACTCCGTTATCTAACCTGCAATAAAACTAGAATCCCTACAAATTAATGTTTTGAAGGCATAACTTTTGTTCCTAATTTTTTTCTTGCTTTTTTTCTCTCTCTCAACAGTTTATTCCAAGTCGGCTTGTTCAGCTCGTCTAATCAACGCTGCTGGTCGTTTATTCTGCTTTGCAAGTGATCATCACGGTAATAATAATAACAACAATAATAATTTTTCTTCTGGTTTCTCATCGTCTTCACCAGCATCACTAACATCATCTGTAAAACATTTCTGTTTCCCGTTGAAAGATTCCAGTCGACTACAAAAATCTAAACAATCACAACAGCATCAAATGCATAGAGAAGCCTCTATGGAGTCAACATATTATCAGCATGTTGATAAAACAACAGTTGACCAAGATAAACCTATGGAGTCATTAATGGTTCAACCTGTCTATTCAGTTACATCATCTGGACACGTAAGTTTTGATTTAAAAATACAAAAAGTGAAATAAAAATGTGATTACAGGATTTTCATTATGAGCTGACATTAATTAGAGGACCATTAGAAAACCTGGGAATGCTGGATAGCTGTTTCTTCCCCGTTTAGGACTCTTCAATAGTACGCACCCACACCACCGGGTTCGAACACAGGACCTTCTGGTTACAAGGTTAGCGAGCTTGTAGACCATTAATCCACTGGTACCCGATCTAATGGCCCACGAATTCTAACTTCCGTCAATTCACGACATAGCGCTACCCCTAGCCAATGTGATCGCTGGCGAGTATTTGTCCTGACACCCGACCTGCTGTACCCAACTGGTCACGACTTCTCACTAGAACCTCAGGTAACTACCTACCTGAAACCAACACTTGAAAAATGTGGTTAGTTTTCAACTGCTTTCATCGAAGGAAGATACAACAGTTTAGTGATTTCTTGAAAGCTTTCACCAACTGGTGTTACTTGTCTTCCTCGATCCCCAGTGGAGAATAAATCTGTTCTTTCTGGTGTTTGAAGTTTCTGTAGTGATACAGCTTTCTACACCCTTAACTTCCTTCTCTTTCCGGACTCAGAACCGGTATCTAAAGAAAGTTGTCTCTTTTGCTTAATTTGGCAGCATCCTTTCAACTATAGGTGGCTTGAATGGGAATGGTGAAACTAGCATTGCACCAGGGTAGTAGGACATTCGTTTATTAGCTTGGAGGGCTTCATAACGCCTTTTCACTGTTGTAATAGTAACTGAACTTGCTCAAACCTGAACGACAGAAATGAAACTGGATTGCACTGAATTCTACTAGAGTTTTGGACTGTTTGCACTGAAATGAATATCCCATTGCCAAAATATGTTATGACGGAGTGATACTGGTTTGTAAGCCTGTCTATGGTAAAAGTAATATTTATCTTATTTGACAGTTATGTGAAGTAAGTTAATTTGACTACGTCAAATAAAATGACTGAAATCAGTTAAAGAACTATTAAAAATCACGGAATACTATATCATTATCTTGACCTATTATTGGACTGTTCCCTATTGCGCACCCATAGCCTCAAGCAATACCTCCAAGTCGTGAAGTGAGCCTATGGAACATTCACTGACTGCGTTGAGATACTCCAGTGTCATCTATGCATATTGTGTCCTCGCATCTGAGATGATGATGTAACCCAATGATCATAACTTTGCACTGGAACTTCAGGCGACTTTATCCTGCAGTCAGTTCTTAGTGTGCATGAGATTAGTTTTCAAGTTTCCAATTGTTAGTTTGCAGGGATTTCATAGGTGTTATACAGCCTTAATCACCAGCTGACGTCAGTAAGAGAACGATTAGAAAACCAAAGAGTACTGGACAGCTGTTTCTCCCCCAGTTTGAGACTCTTTGAAACTATGCATCGACTGGATCATACTGGTTTAATCGTTCAAGAGCTCAATGGATGCTTAGCTCTTAAGAGTCTGTAACTAGGACAGAATATCTATCCAATACTCGCTGATATTCCCACATTTCTCTGACTGATCTCAGCTCCTTCATCAAACCTGTAATTTTCAAGTGTTTGTCCGCAGAGATTTCCACTCCTTGGTGGTGGAATACTCTGGTTTTTAAAGTTGCATTATGCATAATCCTATAAATCTTTGTTCATCATCTCTTATATATATATTTACCTACTTTGTTTTCAAACTTTCTACCAAACTGCCTGATTCGAATTTTACCCTTTTTGCCCTTCTAGACATCAGGTGTAGCAACAGCGGATACTAAAGATGTCAAATATTCTTCCTATGCTAAAGCCGATGTTCATGAAACAGGCAAATTATTAAATAATAATAACAATAACAATAATAATAATAACAATAATGGTGAAATGAATACAAGCTCTTATTCTGTCGTCGGTGTAGTAAATCTACGACGTAATCAAAGTCGTTATAGATCATTGCGTAGACGACAAATGGAAAATTTAAATCGACGTGCGGAATGGTTCCTTCGACCAACAACAATCCCTTCATTGACTTTTACACCCGACCGATTAAAACATTTAGATGAAGAAATTACAATCTACACTAATAATCATCATCATCATCATCATTCACAAACAGCAATGTCAACCATGTCATTATTAGAAATGCATCATAATATGAAAGAACATTTGAGAACAAATTTATTTGTTAATTCTGATTTAGTACAAGTTGTCAGTCCAAGAATACTATTCACCTCATCAACAAGTGATTTAATTCAAACAGATTTCAGTGTACAACCAACTGGACCATGTGAAAAGTTGTCAGTGAGTGAAGATTGTCGAACAAAACTATGCCCATCTTTATCTCCTGTTTACGGGCATAGTTTCAGTAGTCTACTGAGTGTTCCTTCACCATCAGGACAATATTATGTTGTTACACAGGCGGGGAACACTTTATTTCCACATTCCATAAATAATCATAATGCCTGTCAATCAAATAATTATGAAGATATGCAGACAAGGACAGGGACAACGACGTATTCATCATTTCTTATGCCAACTGTATCACCGACAACTACCGCATCAATTGATCCGCTTATCTATCATCGTATACCACAATATGATTGTAGTGATCAGGTCAGTCGATCAGATCTTCTACAGTCGACAAGTTATGAAAGTTTCCCCAATCTAACCTACCCTTCATTACTGCATTCAAATTTATCAGACAAGACAATCAAAGAGAGTAAGAATGGTAATGTTCATATTCCTCCTAGCTTATCGACCCCAACTACCAAGGGCGATGATGATAATAATAATACTAAGAATAACACTAGAAAGACGTCATGTCATGCAATCACTACAAAATCATCAGATACACGTAGTTCCGACTGGTCTATTGACCAACCAATCTTCCTTCCAGGTGAAAATTTACATCGTCGACGAAGTAGTGCCTTGACTACATTACAGTTACCGAAAAAAACAGAACAGCAAGAACAACAACGACAACAGAAATAGCATTTATTGTCAAGGGTGTTGTTCTTCTTGTTGCTGTTGTCCTTGTCTGAGGAACACTTAAATAAGTAAGTACGTAAGTAAGTAAGATGTAATGCCGACTGATTTCCAACTCGCGATAAGCTTCATTCTCCATTTTCGTCTATTTGTTTGTTTGTTTGTTTGTCTGTTTTTATAGTTCAGTCTTTATTTATTTTTCTGTGCTTCTTGTTTTTGTATTCCTTACCCTGCCTCCCGAGAAAAAAACGACAACAAAAATAACAAACACTGGACTTCTATTCCTTCTGACTTTGGGACCGGGCTCATTCTTGCTCTCTTGTTATGTTCAAAAACTATTCCCTACCGACGCATACAGCTGGGTCATTTGTGGAAAAAACGCGTAATCCAAGCGTCTTTACTTTGTATTTCTACTCCTCTTACATATTTCCACTAATTCTTATATAATTTAAATAATATTCAGGTGTATATGGAGATGGATAGATAGATGGATGAGAAATACACTGGTTGTTTTAACAGCAAACGTCACAGACGATAGTGAGACGGTTAGAAACTCACTACTTGATATGGGCGCCTGTGTGTGCTTGTCTGTGTGCTAATTTCTGAAATTTAATCATTTTCGTTGGCACTTTCACGTAATAATGCAGTCAGTCAATGCACAAGTTACTATCATAATAAAAATAATAATGACTTTTTCATATCACTTTACTAGTCTTGAAATAATATTCCAAAGGTGTTATTAATAATAATAATTATTATTATTATTACTGAAGAATATATAATTGCATTTATTTAAATTGATATTAGTGTTTTCTATTCTCGATTTTATCCTTATTCTAAAATTTATGTTGCCTTATTATTACTATTATTATTATTATTCTTTTTTCAATTATGTGTAATAACACTCTAAGCGTTTATTTGTTGGTTTAATTTTCGCGCGTTTTTTCAACTATTTATTTACAATAATTAATTTAAACAAAATGACCTTGAAAACTCTTGGACTATTGAACAAAACAAAAATAAACAAGATAATACAGGCATAATGTGAGTCGTGATAAAAAGAGCGTGTCTTGGGTTTCCTTTTTCTCCTCAGCTTCTTTTTTTTGTAATGTGAATTGTGCCTATAATTAATGAATTAATTTGTTTATTTATTTAATTATTTATTTATTGACTAATTTATTTATTCAATTCAATGTTCAACAATGTCACTTTTAGTTGTGTTTTCCATTTCACTTTCTTTTTATTTATTTGTGTAATTGTTATTTGTCAGGATTTGTGTGTTTGTGTATGTGTGTGCAAAGGCTAATCAACCTTCTTTCTTTTCTCCTTCACATTCTTGATTTCTTTTTGATTTAATTTTATTGAAATTATTGTTAATTTCAATAAATTTTTAGTGTATTCTGTTATCTGTATTCAAGAAAATTGAAATAATATGCAACACAAAGCGTTAATATACATACATACATATATTTGTTAAAAAAATACATTAGTCTTGTTTTTTTCCTTTGGTTTTCTGTATCTGAAAGAAGGTGTACTTGTTGTTTCAGGCTAATTCGGCGCTTAACAATCACTTCCAACGATCCGTGTAACTGCTTAGAAGTTTTCACTCCCTATTCACACGATCTCCACAGTGTCATTCTCTAATTAATGCTCAATCCATTGTTTCGCTAGTCAGGTTCCACTCAGAAGTTTGACTGCCGTGTGATGTCACTTGCAAGTCTGTCTCCTCGAAGTATACAAAACAAGACATGTAGTTCAACGAAGAGGATCTTTCTAGTGAATTTATTTCCCTTTTTAGTTGTGCACTCCTATTTATTTATATACAGTATTTTCATGATAGAGGGTAGTAACAAAAGTGATGAGTTGTCATAATGATAGTTGTGAATATTCGTCGGTGGATAGGAGGATTTGAATAAGTGTTATAAAGATGCGATTGTACAACTAAAGAAAATGTATTCACTGAATTACGTGTTTTGTTTTCAGCACTGTCTAGATGCTGATAATTCATGAATGGTCAAAATATGCCTAGTGCATATCCTTTCCTTTCTCCCTGTGTACTTTTTGAGTAATAGATTGTTGAGTGTTTGTTTATCTGATAGGATCCCTTGTTGTCTAACCTGCCCGTACACTCAGTCGATTACTCCTTCCACCTTCAGTATCTATCGATGGGAAGTGTTTTTTGATTTGTGAAGGTTAGCAGTATCCTACTGGAAGTGCTTTCGGTGAAATACACGTTAAGTCTGTGACTAATTACACATATCTGTTGATCAAACTTTCGACTCCTAGATTAGAAATAGGAAGTGAAGTGGTAGAGCACGTTGACCGCCAGCGCCAACGGCGTGATATCTGACGAAATCTCAGAACGGATACAGAGGGCTGGTTTCGCATATGCCGGTTCACGCCGTCTCTGGCATAGACAAGATATCCGACTATCGACCAAAGGGTGGGTGTACTGCTCATCAGTCCGCTCCGTCCTCCTTTATGGCTGTGAGACCTGGACATCAAGAGTGGGAGACACTAAAAGGTTAGCTGGATTTGATTATGGGTGTCTACGCTCTATCTCCCGTGTGAAGTGGTATAATAAGGTTGTGGTGAGAGCAGGCCGTGAGAAAATATGAGCAAGGCTGATTCAACAACCAATCACAGCAAACTTAACGTGGCAAAATATGATTCGCAGATAGAGAACTCTATTTTTCGAGGTATCCCGAAGCAACCAATCAGAAACCTGCGTTTGTCTGCTTAACTTCTGATAAACAACCAATCAGATGACTGCGCTTGTCTACTTGCATAAGCTATAATAATGTATGTGAAATATATATAAATACGTGTTGATTTTCATAATAAAACGATCTGTTGCCTGGCCCTTGTCTTCTGTTGTTACAAGGTGAGCAATATTGAGGTTAAGCGTCGAGTTCTAGGTAAGGAGAAGAAATCAATCGACGAGGCTGTAAAATTACATCGACTGAGATGGTTAGGACATGTGTTACATATGCCTAGTCACATCGCCTTCCTCGACAATGGACAATATAGTGTCAGGCTGGAAAAGAGCTAGCGGAGGTCAAAAAAAACATGGCACCAGTCAATGAAATCTACAACAGTTAGTCTAAGCCACGTAGGAAGGTGTAGGCTTCCTGACTGGCTGGTTGGGGTCCTCGGGACGGTGAAAACCAATGGTTGGAAACAATTGGTGACATGGCTCAAAATCGTCGTTGTCAATGGCGCAGATGCATCCACTCCTTGTGACATATGATTCCCAATAAAACTGTATTGTTTTTCGTTACTACTATTCCTTTGTCTCACACCTCTGTTTACTGTCTCTATTATGCATTTATTCTACTTTCTTCCCTTGCTTTGTGTGCTATATGGATTGTGGTGACTTGAACTGCCGCACATCAGTGCAAAGTTCTATGTCGAAAACAGACAGACAGAAAGTTTTGATGTTGTTCTATGGGCAAAATGATGTCCAGGAAGATTTGTAGTGTATCTAGTTTACCCCAAATAATCTTTCGGAAGAGACTAAATCACTTAGTGGGAATTTTCTTAGTTCTGGAAAACACCCATAAGGACATTAGAAAAAAGGGAACACAAAGTACAGCAAAGATGTTGATCTTTTTGGTGACTTCATTTTCAAAAGCTGTAAAATCGCAATTATATACATGGTTTTACATAGACACAAGTCTTAATTGATTCTACATAATTACGAAGGCGAATAAAGGTGACAAATATATTCAACTAGATATGGTTTACGAGAGGATTAGAAACAAAATTACACACAGGATTAGAACGGATAGCAAGTGGGTAAAAATGAGCATGGAAACAAAACTGAAATAATAATTTCAACTTGAGATGGGAGTTAGGAGGTGTGAATATAGATTACAAGAGCCTTAGAAACACAAAAATTGCACAGGATTAAGATATAATTCCAAAACAGTTATTATAAACGAATTTAAATGTGAACAGGAAAAGCATGGAAACAAACTTAAAATAACTGCTTTTAAAACTGAAAAAATGGGATGACTTTTAGGAAGACGCAGGGAGTAAGAATCATACACATAGAGGACGAAAAACAGAAGGAAAGAAAAAACGGAAGCTAAGGGACTATACCGAATTAGGTCCATGGTTGTTGTAGAGAGAGGTTCGACTAATTTCTTTTGAACACACAGCTCCAGCTTTTCGATGCATATTACGAGGGCTTCTACAGTACAGAAAAGTCGGAAACATACTGCTTTTGGTAGATTTCTGTTGATTTTGTAAATTACTTTGAAAGAATCACTTGAGGTGTTGTGGGAGGTGTTGATCAGATGTTCAATAATGGCACTTCTGAGTGAACCGGCGCCTCCTTCTAAGGCTCTTGTAATCTATATTCACACCTCCTAACTCCCATCTCAAGTTGAAAATTATTATTACAATTTTGTTTCCATTCTCATTTTTACCCACTTGCTATCCGTTCTAATCCTGTGTAATTTTGTTTCTAATCCTCTCGTAAACCATATCTAGTTGAATATATTTGTCACCTTTATTCGCCTTCGTAATTATGTAGAATCAATTAAGACTTGTGTCTATGTAAAACCATGTATATAATTGCGATTTTACAGCTTTTGAAAATGAAATCACCGAAAAGATATTTTTCAGTTGGTTTGAAAAAGGCCATTTATAGCAGATGGGACTCAAATAATTTGAAATATTCAACTGAAGCCAACAGAGTTTAGTTGGTCAGACGGACAATTAGGAGTAGCTATGCCAGTCAGTATACAGCATCTATCTACGATGTTATTTACTTCAGGTTCCAACTGTATATGTAAATTTTGGACGTTTGTGAATTGGTATTTAGCTAATCGATCATGTGATCAGAAGTTGTTTATAATTGATTCATAGGTACTCAAAATGAAACTCTTAATTTGTCGCCTATCTTTCGTCTGAGACCAACTGTTTCTATGCATTTCCTCTCGCTTTGATGTTACTTAGTGTCTCATGTTTATTTATTTATTTTTTTGATATTTTTTCATTACAGCTTAATGCCACACCGTATTTTCGATACAAGTATGGAATTTTCAGCATGTGATATCGGTAGCCCAAATGTTTCAGGCCGACCACAGATATCAGGTGTGCGTAGGAAAGGGATCGAACCCCGGATCATGTGCATGGTCGGCGAGAGTCCTAACCACTGTGCCACAGACGCATATGTTGCGAATATCATTTAAAGCTAATTCTAGTCAATAAATAAGCTTTCAGATTAGATTTACATTATTTAAAGGCTAAATGTCCTTGATTGTTAACCAATCCAGAAGTGATTTAATGAACTACTGAAAGATTTACTTTGCGCGCCAGGATGTTTTCAGTTTCATTAACTTGTACATTTAAACAAAATTTGTTTCCACGCACAGTTTTAAAATAATTATAAGGTATAAGTCAAAAAAAGGATGTAACAGTGAAGAAAGCAGTTCTTCTCGACGAGTTATTTTCAAGAGATGCTGTACAATTGTATTGATATATTTAACAAAGAATTCATACAACCAATCAGATACTTACTGGGAACCCCACTCGAGAACATGTATTACACAAGGTGAGGTGTAATCTACAAGGGAATAACTGACTGGAGTTTGCAAAACAAACAAGATGCGTAGATCAGTGAAGAATCTCTCATCTGTGCATCTATTATTCTTTTTTTGGCTGTACAATCTCACTTGCATACAATTTGTTCCTCGTGTAAAGGGGATTGTAAGAAAGGGATGAATCTTCTATAGTTTGGTTTGTAAGGGTTTGTTATGGTTTTACGAGTTGATCACGGATTGATATCAGTTAGAGAACCATTGAAAATCAACCAGGGAGTACTGGACAGCTGCTGTTTCATCCTAATTTGGGAATCATCGGTAGTACGCACCCACTGGGATTCGAACCCAGGACCTTCCGGTTACAAGGCAAGCTAGCTCGTATACCATTCAGCCACTGGGACCCGATTCAATGGCTCATGAATTCTAACTCGTAAAAGGGATGAACCACTGTAAGAATAGCTGTAAATATTAATCAATACATATGAGAAGTTGAGTAAGGGTGAGAGAATATTACGCGATGAGATAGATAATTTAACAAGTGAGTTTAATCAAGGTGCAAATAGAAACAAAAGAAGTTTTACGTTATAAGATTTGATAGTGTGAAATATTCCCTCCCATATCATAATGAATTCAAAGTCAATCTGAACGAAGAATATTCTTTTCAATAATTCCGTCTCTTCAGGTTCTTACAATAATAAAATATAATATTTGTGGTCGTTACAATAACCATAGCCAGTTATGCGGCGGATACATTTCTAACTTAGAATAACAGATTAGTTGTTATGGGGTGTCAAAATAAATAGTCACATTTGTGTGACAAACGTGCTCTGGGCTGAAATCGATTACAAAATATTTCGGTGAAATGGGAGACAGTGGTGGTGATTAATCATAATAGAATTGTAGAGTGTGGGGTAAGAAAATTGACAAGTCAGTTCAATGTTATAAAAGGTGTCAGGTGAGTGAGAGGCTAGTACAAAGTGGTCTGTGTTAAACAGGAGATAGATAGTCGGACTGCGATGAGAGGTTCATAATGAAATAACGAATATGTTAAATGAAACAGGCGGAAGCATATATTAAGAAAATAGATAATATCACTAATAATAAGTCCGTACGTTGCATAAGGGTTCAGCAGGATAGATGATTCAGAAAGGTTCAGAGAAATAAAATGATTAAAATAGTTAGGCTAAAAAGAATAAATTCCTTATACCAAGATAATATTAATATATTTTTTGTGTTTCGAAGTTTATCTAGCAGTTTGGTAGCTTTTGTGGTGTAGGGTCGCTAGCTCCACACCAAAACTCTCCCTCTTTACCCGGACTTGGGACCGGCTAGAAAACTAGCAAGGTAATAGACTAGGCGAGATCAGAATCGAAAAGGCGAGATACGCAGGGCTTCATCAACCTGAAACCAGTTTGGAAATCTTCTGCACTGACTCAGCAGAAGAACGAGATTCAGATTTTCAACACTAGTGATAAGTCAGTCAGTCAGTTCTTCTAAATGGGTCAGAAACTTGGCCAGCATGCGACGAAAAGGATTTTCTACAGGCTAATGCAGACTTTTATCAACAGCTAACCCCTTCGGTGTCTCCATACTGAAAATCAAATGGCCGACCGGTCGGCCAGAAAGAATTAGCAACAAGAAACTCTCTCTCTCTCTCTGGGAACAAACCATCCAAGAGACGATTGTTCAACAAACATGTATGAAAAAATGGAGATAGATTGGTTGGACATTCATTGAGGTGGCCGTCGAATGACATCGTGCACAATTCAGACTATGTTCGAATGAAATCCCAATGGGAAGCGCTGAGTGGGTTGTCGGCGTGAGAATGACATGGAGAAGATCATTTCTGAATTAGGAGATAAGAGATAATCGTCAAACGTGGACCCAGCTGCAGAGGACAGCAGAAAATAGAAAAATGTGGAGATGTGTTGTTGAAGCCTTTCATTCCACTGGGAACCCAAGAGAATAATAATAATCTACCCTGATAATAGAAGCGGATGAAAGACACATTTTGTATGCACAGACCCGGTTTCTCCATCTGTTTGCTACAGCTTTAGTAGTACACTGTTGATAACAACTCACTCGTTAAATTATCTGTTTCATCGCGTAATTCTCTCACCCTTACTCAACTTCTCACATGTACTGATTAATATTTACAACCATTCTTATAGCGATTCATCCCTTTCTTACAATCCCCTTTACATGAGGAAACGATTCTATGTGAATTCGATTGCACGGCTAAGAAAATTGAATTCCCTGAATGAGAGATTCTTCACTGAACTACTCATCTCATTTGTTTTGTAAACTCCAGTCAGTTATTCCCTTGTAGATTACACCTCACCTTGTGTAATACATGTTCTCGAGTGGGGTTCCCAGTAAGTATCTGATTGGTTGTATGAATTCTTTACTAAATATATCAATGCGATTGTACAGCATCTCTTGAAAATGACTCGTTGGGAAAATGAACTCTGTTCATTGATACATCTTATTTCGGTTACAACTCAACATATATTGGAAAATTTCCATCTATTATAATACAAACTAAGTTACTTAAACCCATTGACTTCAAACTTCAAATATTCATACTGTGATGCAATATTTGGAAGGCTATTCAACTGTTGAGAGTGTTAACAGTTAATAAAAAGTATTTTATGAACAATTTTTGATGATTTGTACCATACAACGATTAGAATGCTTACTTAACCTTCCAAATACATTTTCCAGCATTGGTCTGATTAAAGTAAGAGATTATTTTGCCATTTTCTTCGGTTAGGTAAATTCTTTGAAATTAAAGAAAATCAGGTGACTGTTATGTAGTAGATTGAGATTCTTTCATAGTGTGCTCATGATGAAATCTTTAGTATTCAATTCCAGGAATGCAGGTAATTAAGAAGACAATTCAGCAAAGAAGCGTCGGTGTCACAGCAGTAGAATGCGCACCCAACCACACAAATGGGAGCTCCGACCATCGACGCACTCCCAAACCTCACTAAACCAACAATAAGATTGGTAAAGATATAAGGTTGGGCATGCAATCCGCAACCCTATCCCGTAAAAATAAACACTGCTGCAAACCTCTAGGTTGAAGCCTTATGTTCTACTGGGAACTTAAAGAAAAAGAAAGAATTTCAGCAAAAGGGGTCTTTTCTCGTAACTTCCTTTCAGAGGTATACCTCTGAAAGGAAAAGGTCCTGGGTTGGAACCTCACTATGGTATAGGTGTCAAACAAGGCTGACGAAACAGCTGGTTTATAAGTACTCCCGGGTGATTTTCCAATGGTTCTCTAACTGATATCAGTTCATGATGAAATCCAACCAATCAAAAATAGTCCCTGCGAAAACCCTTACTTGACAACCGAAGAACCACTAGTAATCTGTAACGAAGAACTTAAACCATATGTGTTCAGCAACCTGTTTCACTCTGTAGCCTCACTGTCTATTTTTATTTTCCTGAATAGATGTGTAGTAAACTCTATGTAGTCCCCTTTTATTTTACAGTCTTATTGATTATTTTTGTCGATTTTACCTATATATATATATATATATATATATATATATATATATATATATATATATATATATATATATATATATATATATATAACCCAGGACCTTCTGGTTACAAGGCAAGCTAGCTCGTAGACCATTAAGCTACCGGGACCCTATCTAATGGCTCGCCCATGAATTCTAACTGCTCTCGATTCATGACAGTACAGTCACTTCGCAACGTCTTATTCGATGAGTCACTGCCTCACCTTCAATTTGCTGTACCCTACTGGTCATGACTTCTCACTAGAACTCCAGGTAACTAACCAAAATGAATAGGGCCAGTCGCTAGTGAGCATCAGATCGGTGAAATCCTTTGAACGACATTATTATTTTTCCCTTGGGTTCCTACTGGAACATAGGGCTTCAACTGCACGTCTATACTTGCTTCTGTCTTGCTTCTGCTGTACTTTTCACCTCCATCCATGTTAGTTAGTCCATACTGTTTCAACTCCTCTTCACACGATCTCCTCCATGTCACCCTTACACCGAAGTCCCACTCGCCGCTTCCCTTTCGGCCTGGTTCCATTCATGCAATGGCCTGACGCACACGCGATGTCACCCAGTGGCGGCCCCCTCAGCGAGTGTCCAATATGTCATCTCCACTTTCTCCTGCATATTTGTTGGTTGGCGATTGCTTCTTGTTTTGTTTCTTCCCATAGTTTCTTGTTGTTGGTGATTCTTTCCGGCCCGGCCATCTGATCGATCTTCAGTATACAGCCAGCGAAGACAGTTGTTGTTGATAAAGGTCTGCAACAGGCTGTTGGAAATATTCTTTGTGACCCGCCCGCTACGTTTCTGATCCGTATAGAAGAACTGACTGACTTGACGTGTTTGTATTGAAAATCCTACCGAATTTTGTTGTTGATGCTGAGTTGTGTGACGAAGATTTCCAGATTGGTTGTTTCAGGTTGATGAATGTGTTTCTCGCTCGCCTTCGCGATTCTCGCTCGATTTGACATCCTCGTCCGTTCAGTCAGCGTGTAGTTGAGACAATGCTCTCTAGATAAGTGAATGTAGTAACAACCTCTTTCAAATCCCTCCCTTTGATGGTGATTGGTGCTGGATGTTTGAACGACTTGGTCTTACTTTATACATCATTCTGAATGAAATCTGTGTTGATGATTACAACTACTACTGTGCCGCAGAATCGTTGAGCTATATTGACGGTTATACATTTTGCTTTTAACAATCATACTGATAGATGTTCGTCGGTGCATCTAGATAATGTCTTTGTGCCCAGCTTTAGAAGAACACATGAATTAGTTCTTTTTTGATGCATGCCAATTTTTCCTATTTTGAATTTTTCTACCCATGGAGAGAAATGGAAATAGTTAAACATTCACACCACTCACTATACAGTCTCATTTGTACACACTATTTTTTGGCAAGCATGTACAATATATATATATATATATATATATATATATATATATATATATATATATATATATATATATATATAAAGTTAATCAGTTGAAGCAATCAAAAGCAAAAAAGAGATCAATGCATCCATCATTCCCATCTGCATAAATGAATCAAACTATGAAGGATACTCATCCATAAATGAAGATTAATCAAAATGTAAAAGGAAGCTCACAGAAATCAGTGTTTACCTCACTGGTAGCTTAAATAATGATAATAACAATAATAATAATAGCGAATTATTTGGAAGTCGAATTGTAATTAGTAAAAAAAATAACCACATAGAAAGAAAAATGATTGTGTATCAGGCAAAGTGGGAGCATAACTAACTAAGGAAGGAGGAGAGGTAAATAATTAAGGCTAACGATCAATAATACCAGGCAAACATTGAAGAAAATAGAAGAACAAAACAAAATTTAAAATTATAAAACTAGTTTCTTTTACATACACGGGGTAGGTACATGTTCGATTTCAAGCTGACGAACTCTGAAACCTAGTCCAACTAACAGTAATTGCGGAAAAAAGTGAAACACTGAGTTTGAGGCAGGTGACGCTACCTTGAGAGGGAATTTCAAAAAAATATGGATGACTTTTTTTTGATGTGATTTGTGTTCTCTGAGCTATCTGGATAGTTTATTTGCGAAGCTTTCATTGCCGTCTACTAGGCGATATCTTCAGCGCGCATACTTTATTTTGATGAAGTGAGCTTTTAGATTTAGCCACGAGTTCACTACTAGTCGTCTCTTTTGGTGGGTGACCTTGAATGTGAGTGGTTGCTTTCGTCCGTTCTCACACCCTCTAGGCTACTTGTATAGGAACTGATTGTTTCTTTGACTTGAACTTTGACCCTTTATGCGCGAGATTTCCTTCTCATCGATTGGTAAATTTTGTCTATGTCGATGTGTCTATTGATTGATGATTCACTGGAATGCCAAGCTTCTAAGAATTCTCTGGGATTCTTGTTGTTTCCTCTGTCTAATATTTGAAAGTTGTTCCAGTCGAATTGATGCTCGTGGTTGTCTGTATGTAGTGATATGAGAGAGTAGATATCATGCCTTTGACGACCACCTTATAATCATGGATACGAAGATGAAGAGGACCTTGTCTACTTTGACCAATGTAGTGTTTTTCACAGTTGTCGTAGATGATGTTGGTTTTATCTTCTTTCACTGTTGAGTATTTTGGTTAAAATAGAGCTAAGTAAAGTGATTTTGTTAGTTTGTGTGCGACATCGATTCCTATAGGTTTGAAGAGACTTGCAGTCTTGCAGAAATCACTGCTTGATTCCACGCACTATCCTGGTACAACTATGGAAATTTCAACATGTGGTATCCGTAGCCTAAATTAAGTAGGCCATTTATTTATATCAGGTGTATGTCGACTGTGGATCGAACGCTGGACCATATGCATGGTTGGCGATTGTCCTAACCACTGTGCTACCGATGCACTTCTGCCTAAACCATTCGGACAGTGGGGATGTCTGATATTCTTAGTAGACTTTCCTTATATATGAGCTTGAATGAAATGTTTGTCAACACTAAGTAGGTAGTTTTGAGAGTTTTTTTCTACAGTTGTAGAAATTGATCCACTCGTACCACGTCACCTCGAGTTAGGATGATATTCCCAAACTGTTTTCAATCAGGCTAGTAAAAGGCCACCTATATATTTTACTTAAGAGGAGTAGATAAACTCAAAATTGCTCATGAAACTGGTGAAGCTATTATAGAATATAGACTGACAGGGAAATTCTAACCTCCGAATTGTTGAGAAAATGTTCTTTTAAGTGAAATCGATATCCAATTATTTAGAATGTCATCACGCGTATTATTTGAAGATTGCATTCATATATATATATATATATAAATAATAATAATAATTTTTCCCTCACGTTCCCAGTGGAACATAGGGCTTCAAGCTAGTGGCTTGAAGTTTCTGTAGCAGTGCTTATTTTTAAAGGATGAGGTTGCTAGCCTCATGCCAAACCTTTCCTTTTTACCAGCATTATTTCTGGCATAGAGAGGTAAAGGAGTGCATCGGCCGGGAATCGAACCCAGGACCATATGCATGGCTGGCGAGCATCCTAACCACTGTGCCACCGACGCACATATATATATATATATATAGTAAGTATCTTGAAATAATAGAGAAGATTTGTACCTCAGGTGGATCATTTGCAAAAAATGTTCCTCTCACCTGGTTGGTTTAATAAAAAATTATCAATACAGATGTAAATCGACTAACACTCACGAAGATGGCTATCAGGAGACGCAATCCTATCATTCATGGAGAATTTAAATCAGTTCATTTTATGTTGAAAATTACTTTGAGCTGGAGATGTTGTCCAGAAGGACGACGAAAGCTCCACAATTAAACCAACCAGCTCAAACAACACAACTAATTTTAATTACATTCATTGTACGTAGGTGAGGATATTTTCTGTCAGAATCAGGACTTATATTTTTGTCTATTAATCGATGTGGATACCCAATTCAGTCAAGATTTTTTTCGGAGAAAACTTCTCATTGATAAACAGAAGACAGGTAGTTCAGCGAAGAGTCTCTTTTCGGCGGCGAATTCATTTTCATAGCTGTACAATCGCAAATATATATGGTTGTTTGCATGTGTGTGTACACTAAATCTGCCAAACGAAAATACAATTAGTAAGTTCAAATGAATTAGATGTTGATAATAAAAGAGTAGTAAAAAAAGTTATGAATTGTCATAAACAACTGTTAAAGAGGAATTACGTAATAGCATGAATAGTTTGATGAAAGAGTTGTGCTTAGGGTGTACAAGGAAACAAGATAAAATACGGAATTACGAAAGAGTTTTAAGTAGTTAGAAAAAACAAGCAAACAAGCAATCAATCACATCAACGGAGTTCTTACCATGATGGTAGAAGTGCCTGAGTAGTTTTCTTTTGTATGCATGATTCTGGTTCTTCTAACTGGATGGCTACGGCTTCCGAAGTGCTAAGTAGACGAAACGTTTTGTCTTTGGAAGGTTGTTCTTCACTTTTTGGATTACTTTGAAGGAGGAGGCGTCTGTTGAGATGGACTGACCATTCCACTCCTTATACGGTTACTACTTCCTTTCTGCAACCACGCCGCGTAGTGTTCTTTGACCCTTTTTGACAAGATGCACATCGAAAGACCGATATACCTGGCTCCACAGCAACAGGTGAACTGATATTTATACACGCAAATGTAGTCAGTTGCGAGATCTTATCCTTTGGGCTTTTGCAGATCAGCCAGCTACTGGAGAACACTACTCTTAATGTTTCCGCAAAGCAAGTTTTTCTTAAAGCAGTGGAATTTCTACTCTTAAGGACATCACTGAGTAGGTCAATTTTGAAGTCGAGCTTCATATAAAGTATCTTTTTTTGCACAGATGGCGCCTCTCGCTTTTGGATTTTCTGTTTGATGTTTTTGTCTATGAATCTTGGTGAATATCTGTTTGGTATGAAGATTTCTTTCAGGAAGTGTAATTCTTCTTCCAGAGTATCAGAGCTGCAAATGAGTTGGATGTGAGTAGCAATAGATCTAATTAGGTTTCTTTTTTGACTGATTGGTACTGAGCTATAGAAGCTTGCCAGCTGGCCGTTCCATGTAGATTTCCTATGGATGGGCCTTCTTAAAGCTCCATCAGCTCTCCTTGTGAGTTCAACATCAAGAAAAGGAATTTTAGATTCATTTTCAATTTTGAGAGTGAACTTCGTCGCTGAATGGAATTTGTCGAATATTTATACAACACATCTAAGATGAAGAATCTTCTAACCTTATTTGGAAGAGATGGATTAACTTTCAAGTGTTAGTTGCCGGGGAATTGATTAGTTCCCCGTTAAATGAACTATTGACATTAATTAGAAAACCAATGAACACCACAGAGTACTGGATAGCTGCTGTATTCTAGTTTGGGGCCCTTCAACAGTACGTACTCATGAAATAACCGGGAATCGAAGTTTAAGACCTTCAGGTTGCAAGGCGAGTTCCTTGGCTATTCAGCCAGCTACTGGGACAGAATCGAATGACCCATGTATCGTAACTTTATTCCCTGGTTATTAACACTCCTCTAACTGGTGTCATCTCGTCATCTAACTTGAAAGGAGATTCTTTTTGGTTTCAATAAAAACTGATGCATCCACTAAGTTAATAAGTCGTTTTTCATCTATGAAGCTGTCGTCAAAATGCTAAAGTCGTGACACATTACAAAATTCTTCGTTTGAAAGTCTTATTTCTACATTCCACAGGCTTGAAATGCACATGTATAGTGCGTACTTCTGGGTTCCAAGTGTAACATGGGTGTTTAAGCTTATTAATTTCATTCGCAATAATCTTGGTCCTCTGAAATTTAGCTTCTATTCCCACACCTAACCTTTCCCCTTTTCTTAGCTCACTACGACCTAATGTGTCGGTGGCATAGCAGTTATGACGCTTGCCGACTACGCATATGGTTCGGATGTCGATCCCCGGCCGATGCACACCTGCTATCAATAGTCGGCCTTCTAAATTTGGACTACTGATATCGCATGCTGATATTTCCGTAGCTGTACCAAAATACTGTGTGGAATCAAGTTATAATGAAAAAAAACTAGGCGAAGGTCAGGACCACGTCAGCCGATAATCGAACCTGTGTTGATTAGCGTGGTTGGCAAACATTCTGCCGCTACTTTAAAATGCATCTTCTTCCTCACAACCTTTCTAATTTAAACTTTTTTCAAGGTCGTATTCAGTCAGCTTTCATTCATTGAAGATGAAGAAAATAGTAGTAAATTTGAGGGGGATGAGGAAGCTTTCCCACTGCTTTTGAACAATTATATTTTCTGATGACGCAGTTGTTATATCTGTCATAGAGTAACGAAGGTGATTAAGCATTAGAATAATTTTTAACTTGATATGAAAGTTTGAAGGTACGAATATAGATTACAAGAGGCTTAGGAACAAACATTATACAGGATTAGAATACAATTGTAAAATAGTTATTCCAAACGAATTAGATGTGTTAGCAGGAGAAGCATGGAAAAAAAACTTAAAATAATTGATTTTATCACTGAAAAAACTGGGTGAACTAAATGAAGATGAAAAGGAAAAGTACACACACACAGCGAACAAAACGAAAAACCGAAGGCTAATGGAACACACCGAAATAGGTTCGTGGTAGTTGTAAAGGCTGGACTAGTTTCTTCTGAACACACAACTCTGGCTTTTCAGTGTATATGGCGAGAGCTTCTGCAGTACAAAGAAGTCGGAAATATACTGCCTTTGGTAGATTTTTGTTTACTTTGTAAGGCAGTTGAGATGCTGTAACAGGTGCTGACTGGAGGGGTGTTCAGTTATAGTGCTCCTCATTGAACCAGTACCTCCTCTTTGCAGCCATGCTGGGTAATGTTCTTTAATACGTTTTGATAGAACCCGCATAAGACGACCTATGTACCTATATCCATCTACAGAGCAGTGGACTGATACATGTGCATTGAAGTGGTCATATGTGGAAGTCTGTGCTTCACATTGCTTCGAAGTAGTTGGTGGCTGGAGAATATCACTTTCAGGGTCTCTGCAAGAAAGGTCTTCTTTAGGGACTAGAGATTCTCCTTTTACAGAGATCTGCTGCTAAATCTCCCCTGAATTCAAGATTCAAATGTAGTGTTTTCTTTGGCACTGAAATGCATTCTTTCCTTTTTGACTTTAGTTTCATGTTCTTCTCCACCAAACGCGTTGAGTTGTTGTACTCCTATACCAACTGTAAACATGCTTTTTAATCTAATTTGTATACTTGTATTATATGTGTACACAGACCGATTTTATATGTACTTCGCAAACATTTGTCAATTAAATGTTGAATATTACCTTGACACAATTTCGAATTTGACTACTGCTGTAATACACATTCGTACTCTTTGCAAGTGCCTTTTGATTAACGTTGTGGGCGTCGAGTAGCCACAGTTTCCGCGCACATTAATGAGAACGAAGAAATACTAGAATATATGTGTACGGCAGTTTAGTCAGACAACGCACGCAACAGAGTATCCATTTCGAGCCAGGATGTTTTCAAGAAATAGAAACTCTTCGTCTAAGCAGTCATCGCTGCGATTTCTTCTGGTACGGTGGACCAGCGAGAGGACGGAAGCTCTTTTTCGACTGATAGGTATCCAACTGTAGAAATTTTTCAGTTGGCCATTTCATGTTGGCTTTCTGTGGATAGATCTTTCCACCGTTCCATCATCTCTTCTTGTCAATTCAATGTTCAGGAATGGAATCTTTGATTCACTTTCAACTTCAGTTGAGAATTTAATTTGAAGGATGTCAGTTATCTGTCATAAACGTTGTAACTGTCTACACCATTGATCGGTAGAACAGAATTGTAAAACATGAATATGAATAAATATTATCTTAAAACTAGGCGATAATTACTGAGATGATTTAAGGGACAATAATAATGACAATTTAAGTAGAATAGAAAATTTACCCGAAAAGATAGAAAGTATGACTTGGTAATAATGTTATTTATTATTTCAGTAAATTTTTTATCTAGTGAATGTAGAGAACAGGTGAAGCAATTATTTGATAACGTGACAACTAGTAATAATAATAATAATGGGAGAAGACAAATGGTAGATTGCTTAAGAACATGAACATAGCTTATTGAAAATATCCTTCTCTGGGTTTAATAAATGAACGGTCAGTTTTGATTTTGAGCCAATCATAAATTCCGAAGTTTAGGTTCTTCTGTAGTGAGAGATGTCTGCTAGCCGAAATTGGTAGACAGCAATTTACGTCATTGTTTACGTCCTAACTTTTGGTCATAAGAAAATCAAGAACAAAGCCTAACCTTGAGGAACTCAACAACCAATCACAGTAGACTTTGTGTGGGTGGATGCAATTACCACATATATCACCAGACGAAGAGATGACAGGATAACCTTCAGTAAGAAAACAGCCAATCAGAAGACGCTGCTTTTCTGCCAATAATAACGAATAATAGTGTACATAAAAATACATAAATATCTCCTGATTTCCTCAATGAACTATCTGTAGCCTGGCCCTTGTCTTCTGTCATTACACTTCCACATAATTTCATTTAGAGGTGATAAAGTGTGTGAAGCCCAAAAAACATCAGATTATACGTTCCTTGTAAAATAGTAAAAGTAATGAATTCATTGCACAACATGGGTTTTAACTTATATATTTAATAAGGACACCATCTTGTTCACCGTGTATTACGGACGACACAACTTTGCTCTCCAGCTTCTTGCTTCCCACTATCGCGAATCATCTCTGGCTCGTACCTGATCAGTACATCCACATTCGGATCCGTTGCTTCAATTTCCTATTCTCTCAGCAAATACTCTCTGGCTGTTGGCATTCTCTTACGTGAAGTGAGCAACTGCTTACCCAGTAAGGACTACTTCAGCACTACACTTCTGTACGTCTTTACTTGTACATTTTGGGACATTTATAACTCCCCAATTAACTGTACTTTATATGTGTATTAATCTGTATGGGCTGAATTTCTCCCTACTTACACATATGTTTGTATCTGGTTTGTCCTTTTTATTCGCGTACAAACGAGCTTAGCCGTTTAGTCCACAGCAAGTGCGTCAGTAGCGTGCCGGTTAGGACGCTCGCCGACCATGCACATGGTCCGGGCTTCGATCCCCGGCCGACGCACTCCTTTACCTCGCTTGGCCAGAAATAATGCTAGTAAAGAGGAAAGGTTGGGAATGAGGCTAGCAAGCCCATCCCGTAAAATATACACTGCTACGGAAACTTCAAGTCACTAGCTTGAGCCTCATGTTCCACTGGGGAACGTGAAGGAAGAAATAACAAACGAGCTTAGCTGTTTAATCCACAACAAGTCTCAGAATGAAATGGGTATTGTGGTATATTTCAGGAAATAGATAACTATTGATTTGGGATTATTTCTGATTGTGTGAGTAACTGATAGACTGGATGACCACCTAATGATAAAGTTTAAGGTGGAATAATTTAAAATATACGTGATTCAGAGAAGGGTGAATGAAAATTGCTCACCCCCCACTGGAACTAACCTTTCAACAGGAAATCGAATTATCATCACTCTGACGAAAATGCATCCATGCCTCATCGGGCAAATTGAAATTTCACACAGAGATAGACAGATATTGAGTTAATGACAGTTACCGGCCACTCTACATTCGGACATCATAGTCAGACAGCTGTCATTTCTCTTCGAGATATCTTGTGGATATTCGTCTGAAGTTTTGTGGACTCCGGTCGCTTTAATGCATACAACTGAATAAATTACAAATGACTTCTTATATCGTTGATGATCAACATCATGTTTGACATCCCATTTCGTCATCAACACTGAACTAAGCTCTCCACCTCAGCGTCTTTGAGTACACTCATTATCGCACGCCTTGATTCAGGCAATACCACACAAACAATCACGCTATCTCACAACACATAACACTCACACACACATCCGGAACAGACGGAATCCCAGTAAAAGCATTGAAATCAGCGGACTTGATGACATCGCTACTGGAGAAAGTGTGGAAAGAGGACAAGGCGCTCGCGGATTGGAAGGAAGGCTACTTATTCAAACTGCCAAAGAAAGGGGACTTAAGTAAATGCAAGAACTGACGCGGCATTATGCTCTTGTCTCTCTCAAGCAAAATACTAAGCCTCATCACACTGGAGAGAATCAAACAAGCACTGGATGAAATGCTACGACTGGACCAGGCAGGATTCAGGAGGAACAATTCATGTATCGATCAAATCACCACACTGCGGATCATCATTGAACAGAGTTCGGAATGGAAGTCAGGCCTCCATCTCAACTTTATTGATTTTGAAAAGGCTTCCGACAGCGTCGATAGAGAGGTGATTTGGCAAGCTGGCTGCCTACTATCTCCAATGATTTTCCTTAGTGTGGTAGACTGGACAATGAGACAAAGAGCGGGCACCGGAGAACATGCATAAAATGGAACCACACAAAACCTCGGAGGCATATGGCAGTCAAATGTAGAAGTTTTCCAAAGACGCAAATTGCTTTTCACAAATCCCCGGATCAACAGCCAACTCTTTGCAAACTGACCTCTTCCAGTGTAACTAGCTATGCTGGCCGCACAAAAAGTTCACTTTCCAAAGGATTCTGAGAACAAGATCTAGTATAGCTGTCAATGCAGTTGAAAATTGAACGATCAATTCATGGTTGTTTGCTCAAACCAAATTCCTCCACATTTTTCGCGGGTTATCAATCCAACGGTCATCGTCTCATCAGTCGCTGTTCAGAAAGAAGTCAGGACAAAACCGTCAGAAGTAATATTGTGATTTATTATTGTAATATTTGTTCACAGACCTTACTTGTACAATGGCTATATGTTGGTGTTAGCATAAAGAATTCTCGAGTCGCCAAACTGGGTTCTGGTTTTTGCGTCTGTTATTACTAAGCGTTTCTGAGAAGCTTCGAGGAACAGCGTGAGCCCGAGCGTAGCAAGAGCTGGGCATTAACGGTTTACGAGACGTGGCTGACAGTTTCTGACGGATTCAGATAGTTGGTGACAGTTTGGATAGTCACCATTCATCTTTCCTGGTGCCGGTCAAGTCCTCTTTGAACAAGCAATATCCGGAACTATTTTGGAATTGGGTCAAGTTCAACAATGCCTGGGTCAAAGAAGGGACAGAGTGTCTTGGATGCAAACAGGAAAGTAAGTCATGGCGACTTGTCTGTCAATTGTAACGATGTGTCTGATGTTAAGCATGACATGGTTGATGTTACTGTTTCGCCGTCCAGGGATAATAGGAACATCAAACTCCCTAAATTTGAACCACGGTGTTTCGACCGAAACCCAGCTGATTATTTACAATTTGTAAAAGAGTTTGAGACCATGCTGAGTAGTTTTTTATTAATTGATGAATTGAAATTGATGTATTTGATGAGGTATTGCACTGGAGATGCTTCAAGAGCTATACAGTGCTGTAAGCTCATGCCCGCTAGTGAGGGATACGCTGAGGCTATGAGCATACTACGTCAAAGGTTTGGAAGACCTTCAATGATTGTAAGGAACGTATTCGAAGCTGTCAAAGGTAACGGCAGTCAACTACAAGATGACTACGAGACACTTACTGAGGTTTTATATAATCTGATGACTTATAAGAATACCTTGATTTCGATGAATTACATGAGTGACATCAACTCGAGCTCAGTCCTGGAGGTAATAGCGAGACGCCTATCTACTAGGCTGCAACGGAAGTGGGCGAAAATAAGCTCCCGTATGGGGGATGAGGGTATCGAGCCAAAATTTGATGATATTCTGAAACTGGTAAAAGATAGTGTCAATCAATCTATGAGCAAGTTTTCCAGTGTATTGCATCCCACCCCTAGAATAGAGCAGTCTGAGAGCAAAACGCAATCATTCATGATGAAAGGGTTTCAGAGAAGCGGATATCGAGAAAGCTTTATGGTGTCTAGTAATCCATATAAACTTAGTGAGTGTAACAGCTTTCGTGGTACATCCTCAACTGATAGGTTACAAGTTGCGAGACAAACACAGCTGTGTTTTATACGTTTGCAGGAAGTGCATACAAAGGTGAACTGTGAATCAGTGAGCAAGTTCAGTGATAAGCTAAATGTGAAATCAAGGTCTGACTCCAAATCGTGTGACGATAATGGTGAGGTCAGGAAGTCTGTAGTTGCAACTGGTAAGCCATTGTTGAATAGAGTGTCACAGAAGACAGTTACAGTCTCAGAGGACACTTCTGTCTCCGCATGTTTACAAGGTATTACTGCTCAAAGTGAAGATATAAAACCTTTAAGGATTTGTGAGGAAAAACCAAAATTTTCTACTTCTCTTATTAAAGAGTTTGAAAATGATAAAGTTGACGGTGAAGCGAATATTCGTGATAATGATCATGATAGTGCAGATTTGTCTTTGGTTGATCATGATGAGATGAGGGATATGCATACTACTGCTAAGTTGAACAAAGGTTCTGTACAACTTGAACGTGAAGTAGAATTAAGTGCAAATGCAGTTGCTGAAGGCATGCATACTTGTCAAACCGTCAGTGTAATTGATCAGCGTGTAGCCCACCTATCATCAGATGCTAGTGCTCAACCGGAGCTAATAGTGTAAGACAGCAGCGGTGGTAGTCTTGCGGTTAGACAAATTTCTGAAAGCCGAGCAACAACAGCTTCTGATCCACCGCTAAGTTCATCAACTGGTATCAATCAGTCGTCGTTGGTATTGTCATCCATAATGAAAAAGACGCCCATCAACTCAAGTAACTTGTGCAATGACTATGATAGTTTTGGTGCATTTGAAAAGACGAAAGATATCGGTCAGTTTAGTGAGGAGAAGCCAGGTGTAAACGAGAGAGTAATTGTTAAATTGATTTGCACGAATAAAGGCATTTCTAGTTTCAAGTTACTATTTGAATGTTATTATCTTTGGTGCAAATTGCTCTGTTTCTACGCTTGGTTGACCAGATACGTCGTGTGTTTCTTCGTCATCTATATTCTACGATAAAATGACATGAGCGAGTTGCCGTTCAAATTTGAGGATATAGCTCATAGACGGAAGTCAATAAATGAAGGCAGCAACAATTTTCCAACCTAGGGCGTCAACCTGAGAAGGGTTGTAGACGTACTGCTGTAAGTCCTACAGTTCTTCAAGAGTATCTCGTCAAGGCAGAATCCACGACATTTGATGTATTCATTGTACATATACCGGTAATAACGGACGCAAAAACCAGAACCCAGTTTGGCGACTCGAGAATTCTTTATGCTAACACCAACATATAGCCATTGTACAAGTAAGGTCTGTGAACAAATATTACAATAATAAATCACAATATTACTTCTGACGGTTTTGTCCTGACTTCTTTCTGAACAGCGACTGATGAGACGATGACCGTTGGATTGATAACCCGCGAAAAATGTGGAGGAATTTGGTTTGAGCAAACAACCATGAATTGATCGTTCAATTTTCAACTGCATTGACACTCCCCGGGAAAAATAGATCCATCCCTTTCTTCCTTCACGACCAATACACGTTGACTTGGATGCCATTGCGAGAACCTGGGTCACACGGACTGAGCTGAAATGGAAAACAAACAGAAAAGCCAACACGCCACAAGCATACCCACAGCACAATCTCACACATCAATGACGACCTGGGCCTCCAGACAGAGACCTCCTCTTGACATCTTGCAACACAATCGCCACTTGCTAGAATGACTCTTGCAGAATGCAACGTGACCATAGTAGCACCTCACGATACTCTAGGCACATCGTCTTATCTACTCACTACCGATTTCCACTGCAATCGCTTGTCACTCATTCTGCCTTAGTTGTAGTAACGGTGACGTATGCAAGCCTCATTCGTTTACACTCTTTCTCCCCGTATGCATTTCATTCTCAGCAATAGCCTAGCCTCCTCGGCGTATACGACCCATCTGCTGTCTCTAACATCAATCAATTCATTCATGGATGTAGAAGACTAGAAACAACTTCAGAAGTAATCACGACGAAAATTTTAACAAAATTACGTAATAACAACAAGGTACGAAAACAACGAGTAAACACAATGAATCCAAAAACACAAATTGAGAAGACACACCACACGTATATACAAACAGTACAAAAATCCTCGCGGATCATGTCTTGGTGGAATTCCTTTGAAGAATTGCAGGACTTACACCAGTACGCCTACAAACCTTCACAGGTTGACGATTGTAAGTTGTGGAATGTCCGGACACAAACAAGATTAACCAACAATTACAATAATTGGAACTCACACAAGTATTTAACACAAACATATGTACAATGAATACATCAAATGTTGTGGATTCTGCCTTGACGAGATACCCTTGAAGAACTGTAGGACTTACAGCAGTACGCCTACATTCCTTCTCAGGTTGATGATCCAAGTGGAAGTCGTCCGGACACAAACAGAATTACCAACAGCTAGATGACAGATGATATCAATTCAGTATATACAATATGAACATATGTACAAAATCACACACCAAGCACATTGGACTGCTCATTGATGCGCTACCCTTTGAAGAATTGTAGGACTTACAGCAGTACGCCTACAACCCTTCTCAGGTTGACGCCCTAGGTTGGAAAATCGTCTAGTGTTTCATCCTCCGACTCTTCTCTCAGCACCTTCCAGTAGACACAGTTTTCTAATATCTCGCACCAACATGCCACAACTTGTTCTCACCTCAACCGTCCTCACCAATCCATCACCACTACAGATTAGCCTTACTACCACTCCCAAAGGCCACCTACCTGTGGCACATTTATCTGCTACTAATACTATGTCACCAACCTTTAAGTTTCGGCACAACTTTTTCCACTTGTCCCTGGTTTGCAGTGTTAGAACATACTCCTTTAACCATCTTTTCCAAAATATATCTTTCATGTGCCTGGCTTGTTTCCATCTTTTAATCGTAGGTATTCCTTCCCCGCTTGAGTCCTCTATGCCAGGGTTGCCTCTCAATAACAATAATTTATTTGGGGTTAACACATCAAAATCCTTGACGTCGTCCCTCACAGGTGATAACGGCCGGTCATTTAATATTCGTTCAGCTTCACAAAAAAATGTCTCCAGCGTTTCGTCATTCAAACTCTGGTTTTTAATTATGGAGCTTAAAATACGCTTGATAATTCCTATAAGTCTTTCCCATAGCCCACCTCTATGGCTGGCATGTGGTGGGTTGAAGTGCCACTCGATGTTCCTTTTCAGTAACTCTTCCTGAACTCTCGTTTGGGACCTTCGAAGTACTCTTTAAGCTCGGCGTGACAGCCAACAAAATTAGTCCCTCTGTCGCTGAACATCATCTTCGGTACACCCCGGCGATTTATAAATCTATGTAATGCTAGCACGAATGAATCAGTAGTTAGCGTATGAACCATCTCAATATGCACAGCTCTCATTTTCAAACAGGTGAATAAACAGCCATATCTTTTACATAGGGTTCTGCCTCTCTTCACTACAAAAGGTCCGAACAAATCCACCCCAACGTACTCAAATGGATAATTCCCTTCAGAAGCTTGCCACGCTGGGAGTGGTGCCATCATCTGCTGTACTGGACGAGCATTTCGGAGTTTACATTCCATGCACTTATCAATTATTTTACGGACAGCAGTACCTCCCTTCACTATCCAGAACTTACATCGAATACTTGATAGTACTTGCGAAGTACCCAAATGACCTTCAAGAACATGGTAGTGTCTTATAATGAGATCAGTGACTGGATGGTAGCAAGGTAATAAAGCCGGATGACGGGTCTCATATGACGATTCTAACATTTGTAGACGTCCACCAACTCTAGCGATCCCTTCGGAAACTATCGGAGATAATCTATCTAACCGCACCTTGAAATCTGCGAAATCGGGACTATCCTCCTTGGCAATCTCACCCCACGCTTCCCACTGAGCAGCCCTCAAAATCGCTAACTCTGCATTTCTAATATCTTCGACTCTCAAAGGCCCCACATTCATATTTTCGTATCCCGCAAGATGCATGACCTTTAAATACGTAACATATCGTGTCAACCACGCAACAGCTTTCAGTAGTTTGTACCAAGAAGAATAATATTTAAAAAGTGGATGTAAACCTGAATGTCTTTCTTGAGTAGATGTTAAACTGACACTTGTCTTCAACTCCAAGGCACACTCGTTTATCGGTGGTTCATCTTCTCTACGAGGCCACATACTATCAGCCCTTAGCAAGAACTCTGGACCTTTCCACCACTTATTTTTAACCACATTCATATCAATAACTCCTCGCGAGGCTAGATCAGCTGGATTTTTTCCAGACGGTACGTACCTCCACTGCTCAACAGTTGTTAGTTCACGAATTTGAGATACTCTGTTAGCTACAAAACATGCATATCTTGCTGACTCGTTGCGTATATAATATATCACAGACATCGAATCAGTCCAAAACGTTACGGGATGCTTGGGGTAATCCAACTCTTTACACACCGTTGTGAATAACTGCGCAGCTAGTAAGGCTGCATTAAGTTCTAATCTCGGAATCGAAACCGTCTTTAGAGGTGCAACTCTAGATTTACCCATCACCAGGCTAACATCTATATCATTCCTTAAGGTGGTTCTGATGTATACGGCTGCACCAAATCCAACCTCAGAGGCATCAGAAAAAACATGGAAGTCAATTATATCATGATTTCTCGACGGCTTAAGTGGACGTGAGACGGAATGTAGATTCAGCATTCTTAAACTGTTAACCCACCCCTTCCACTCTTCTCTCTGCCTCTCACTTAATGGTTCATCCCACTGTAACCCTTTCCTGCATGTCTCTTGAAATAACCTCCTAGCCGGAAGTAGATAAGGTGCTACTAATCCAAGTGGGTCAAACACGGACGACAACACAGAGAGCACACCTCTCCGAGTAACTGGCTTATCAATATCACCAACACTAAATCCAAAGGTATCAGAGTTCACATCCCATCGCATACCTAATGTGCGTTCAACTGGTAGAGTATCAACAGGCAAATCTCGTACGGTAGGTGCTCTGTCTTCTGGATCTATATGCTTCAAAACGTCTAGGCTGTTCGAGACCCACTTAGTTAGACGAAAGCCGGCCTTAGCTAACACTTCAGTGATGCTTGTTGCAAATCTAACTGCAGACTTATCATCATCGAAGGAGGCTAAACAATCATCCACGTAGAAGCAACAATCTATGACGTCCAGCAAATCATTAGAACCAAATGTGGACACTGCCTTTCGTAGAGCAAAATTAGCACAAAACGGGGAGGACGTGGCACCAAATGGATGCACTGTCATCCTATATTCTGACACCTTACCACAAGGACCGTCATCAAACCACAAAAACCTCAAGTGATCTCTGTCACTCTCTGGCACCTTCACCTGTAGGAACATTTCCTCAATATCCGCCGCGACAGCAACTGTAAACTTTCTGAATCTCAATAGCAGTCCCACTAATGAGCTCACGCAATCTGGGCCACTATACAGATTATCATTTAAAGAGACTCCTTCATGTTTCGCAGAACAATCAAACACCACACGGAGTTTACCTGGCTTCCTCGGGTTAAAGACGGGATGATGGGGCAAATACCACTTCCCTGGCTCACTCTGATCAACTAGTCTTTCAACGTAACCCTTCATTATATGTTTATCGACGACTTCCTTATATTTGGACCAGAGTTCTGCATCTGACAGAAATTTCTTCTGTAAACCCATTAGTCTCTTAAGAGCAACTTTCCTATTACAAACCAACTGTCTATCTTTGAATCTCCATGGTAGGCCAACGCTGAAACGCCCGTTTTCGTATTTACAAGACTCCTCGGCTATTTTAACTGCTTTTAAGTCTTCTACAGAACGACCCTTCTCTGGGACACCGCAGTCACAAAACTCCTTGTCATACATATTTTTAATCATAGTTTCTAGTTTGTCCCCATCGTTTGCAACTAATGATGATATGTGGACTATGGGTATAGGTCCTCTCACTGTCCATCCCAGTGGTGTTTTCGTCGCAAACAGATCATCTCTACCTCCAAATCTCTCTTCTAATACCTTGTGAGCTTCTGGCACACTACATCCAATGAGTACTCTCACTCTTCCATCTTGCAGTGTTGGAAGAGGTATGTCACACAGGTATGGCTTACCGACAACCGTTTCACGACTAGGTACTATAGCTTCGCCAAGTTTCATACTGGAGGTAGTGTAAGCAGTATCCACTTCCACGGTTTCCCCAGTAGCCAAGGATTCTAACTGAAATGACACTCGCTCACATACTACTGTTTTCGCAGAATTGAAAGTATTTACAACCAAGGGTTGCTTTGGGCCTTTAATACCCAAGCAACCAGCCAGTTCAGCATCTATCAATGTAACGTCTGAACCATTATCCAACAATGCATAAGTCTCTACTGAAGATTTCGGTCCTTTCACCTTAACTGGTAATACCCCTAAGAAAACTTGTGGGATGTCAAGGGGTCTAGAGATACTATTACAATTAACCGAATTCCCAGGTTCGTTCACTGTCCTCAGAAGTGGGTGCATATCCGTTAAACCACTACTTCCTTTGTTTGTCGCCTTACAATTCCACTTTGTATGCCCAATCTTTAAACAACTGAAACACAGCCGCTTCTGCTTTGCCATTTTTAACCTTTCTACGGGTGACATAGCGATAAAGCGATTACAATCACTCAATTGATGCATGTTATGGCAGACAATACACTCATCCTTTCTCGTTGTGTCTTGAGACTTCACCACAAATGCCTTCCTTATATTCACTGGTTCCTTAGGTTCTACCTTAGAATGCAAAATGCTGGCGAATTTGCCCATCGCCTGGTTGACACTGTCCTTCACCAGTCTCAGAATATCATCAAACCTTGGCTCGATACCCTCATCCTCTATACGAGAGCTTATTTTCACCCACTTCCTTTGCAGCCTAGTAGGTAGGCGTCTCGCTATTACCTCCAGGACTGAGCTCGAGTTGAGGTCACTCATGCAATTCATCGAAATCAAGGTATTCTTATAAGTCATCAGATTATATAAAACCTCAGTAAGTGCCTTGGAGTCATCTTGTAGTTGACTGCCGTTACCTTTGACAGCTTCGAATACGTTCCTTACAATCATTGAAGGTCTTCCAAACCTTTGACGTAGTATGCTCATAGCCTCAGCGTATCCCTCACTAGCGGGCATGAGCTTACAGCACTGTATAGCTCTTGAAGCATCTCCAGTGCAATACCTCATCAAATACATCAATTTCAATTCATCAATTAATAAAAAACTACTCAGCATGATCTCAAACTCTTTTACAAATTGTAAATAATCAGCTGGGTTTCCGTCGAAACACCGTGGTTCAAATTTAGGGAGTTTGATGTTCCTATTATCCCTGGACGGCGAAACAGTAACATCAACCATGTCATGCTTAACATCAGACACATCGTTACAATTGACAGACAAGTCGCCATGACTTACTTTCCTGTTTGCATCCAAGACAC
The DNA here is from genome assembly GCA_944472135.2 of Trichobilharzia regenti. Taxonomy (NCBI): domain Eukaryota; kingdom Metazoa; phylum Platyhelminthes; class Trematoda; order Strigeidida; family Schistosomatidae; genus Trichobilharzia; species Trichobilharzia regenti. The sequence goes on along the minus strand of OX235266.1, from coordinate 21,089,270 downwards.
TCTGTCCCTTCTTTGACCCAGGCATTGTTGAACTTGACCCAATTCCAAAATAGTTCCAGATATTGCTTGTTCAAAGAGGACTTGACCGGCACCAGGAAAGATGAATGGTGACTATCCAAACTGTCACCAACTATCTGAATCCGTCAGAAACTGTCAGCCACGTCTCGTAAACCGTTAATGCCCAGCTCTTGCTACGCTCGGGCTCACGCTGTTCCTCGAAGCTTCTCAGAAACGCTTAGTAATAACAGACGCAAAAACCAGAACCCAGTTTGGCGACTCGAGAATTCTTTATGCTAACACCAACATATAGCCATTGTACAAGTAAGGTCTGTGAACAAATATTACAATAATAAATCACAATATTACTTCTGACGGTTTTGTCCTGACTTCTTTCTGAACAGCGACTGATGAGACGATGACCGTTGGATTGATAACCCGCGAAAAATGTGGAGGAATTTGGTTTGAGCAAACAACCATGAATTGATCGTTCAATTTTCAACTGCATTGACAGCTATACTAGATCTTGTTCTCAGAATCCTTTGGAAAGTGAACTTTTTGTGCGGCCAGCATAGCTAGTTACACTGGAAGAGGTCAGTTTGCAAAGAGTTGGCTGTTGATCCGGGGATTTGTGAAAAGCAATTTGCGTCTTTGGAAAACTTCTACATTTGACTGCCATATGCCTCCGAGGTTTTGTGTGGTTCCATTTTATGCATGTTCTCCGGTGCCCGCTCTTTGTCTCATTGTCCAGTCTACCACACTAAGGAAAATCATTGGAGATAGTAGGCAGCCAGCTTGCCAAATCACCTCTCTATCGACGCTGTCGGAAGCCTTTTCAAAATCAATAAAGTTGAGATGGAGGCCTGACTTCCATTCCGAACTCTGTTCAATGATGATCCGCAGTGTGGTGATTTGATCGATACATGAATTGTTCCTCCTGAATCCTGCCTGGTCCAGTCGTAGCATTTCATCCAGTGCTTGTTTGATTCTCTCCAGTGTGATGAGGCTTAGTATTTTGCTTGAGAGAGACAAGAGCATAATGCCGCGTCAGTTCTTGCATTTACTTAAGTCCCCTTTCTTTGGCAGTTTGAATAAGTAGCCTTCCTTCCAATCCGCGAGCGCCTTGTCCTCTTTCCACACTTTCTCCAGTAGCGATGTCATCAAGTCCGCTGATTTCAATGCTTTTACTGGGATTCCGTCTGTTCCGGATGTGTGTGTGTGAGTGTTATGTGTTGTGAGATAGCGTGATTGTTTGTGTGGTATTGCCTGAATCAAGGCGTGCGATAATGAGTGTACTCAAAGACGCTGAGGTGGAGAGCTTAGTTCAGTGTTGATGACGAAATGGGATGTCAAACATGATGTTGATCATCAACGATATAAGAAGTCATTTGTAATTTATTCAGTTGTATGCATTAAAGCGACCGGAGTCCACAAAACTTCAGACGAATATCCACAAGATATCTCGAAGAGAAATGACAGCTGTCTGACTATGATGTCCGAATGTAGAGTGGCCGGTAACTGTCATTAACTCAATATCTGTCTATCTCTGTGTGAAATTTCAATTTGCCCGATGAGGCATGGATGCATTTTCGTCAGAGTGATGATAATTCGATTTCCTGTTGAAAGGTTAGTTCCAGTGGGGGGTGAGCAATTTTCATTCACCCTTCTCTGAATCACGTATATTTTAAATTATTCCACCTTAAACTTTATCATTAGGTGGTCATCCAGTCTATCAGTTACTCACACAATCAGAAATAATCCCAAATCAATAGTTATCTATTTCCTGAAATATACCACAATACCCATTTCATTCTGAGACTTGTTGTGGATTAAACAGCTAAGCTCGTTTGTTATTTCTTCCTTCACGTTCCCCAGTGGAACATGAGGCTCAAGCTAGTGACTTGAAGTTTCCGTAGCAGTGTATATTTTACGGGATGGGCTTGCTAGCCTCATTCCCAACCTTTGATGTTTACTAGCTCTAGTTGATGTCACACATGTTGTCAGCCAAGTCTCATAAACCGTTAATGCCCAGCTCTCGCTACGCTCGGGCCCACGCTGTTCCTCGAAGCTTCTCAGAAACGCTTAGTAATAACAGACGCAAAAACCAGAACCCAGTTTGGCGACTCGAGAATTCTTTATGCTAACACCAACATATAGCCATTGTACAAGTAAGGTCTGTGAACAAATATTACAATAATAAATCACAATATTACTTCTGACGGTTTTGTCCTGACTTCTTTCTGAACAGCGACTGATGAGACGATGACCGTTGGATTGATAACCCGCGAAAAATGTGGAGGAATTTGGTTTGAGCAAACAACCATGAATTGATCGTTCAATTTTCAACTGCATTGACAGCTATACTAGATCTTGTTCTCAGAATCCTTTGGAAAGTGAACTTTTTGTGCGGCCAGCATAGCTAGTTACACTGGAAGAGGTCAGTTTGCAAAGAGTTGGCTGTTGATCCGGGGATTTGTGAAAAGCAATTTGCGTCTTTGGAAAACTTCTACATTTGACTGCCATATGCCTCCGAGGTTTTGTGTGGTTCCATTTTATGCATGTTCTCCGGTGCCCGCTCTTTGTCTCATTGTCCAGTCTACCACACTAAGGAAAATCATTGGAGATAGTAGGCAGCCAGCTTGCCAAATCACCTCTCTATCGACGCTGTCGGAAGCCTTTTCAAAATCAATAAAGTTGAGATGGAGGCCTGACTTCCATTCCGAACTCTGTTCAATGATGATCCGCAGTGTGGTGATTTGATCGATACATGAATTGTTCCTCCTGAATCCTGCCTGGTCCAGTCGTAGCATTTCATCCAGTGCTTGTTTGATTCTCTCCAGTGTGATGAGGCTTAGTATTTTGCTTGAGAGAGACAAGAGCATAATGCCGCGTCAGTTCTTGCATTTACTTAAGTCCCCTTTCTTTGGCAGTTTGAATAAGTAGCCTTCCTTCCAATCCGCGAGCGCCTTGTCCTCTTTCCACACTTTCTCCAGTAGCGATGTCATCAAGTCCGCTGATTTCAATGCTTTTACTGGGATTCCGTCTGTTCCGGATGTGTGTGTGTGAGTGTTATGTGTTGTGAGATAGCGTGATTGTTTGTGTGGTATTGCCTGAATCAAGGCGTGCGATAATGAGTGTACTCAAAGACGCTGAGGTGGAGAGCTTAGTTCAGTGTTGATGACGAAATGGGATGTCAAACATGATGTTGATCATCAACGATATAAGAAGTCATTTGTAATTTATTCAGTTGTATGCATTAAAGCGACCGGAGTCCACAAAACTTCAGACGAATATCCACAAGATATCTCGAAGAGAAATGACAGCTGTCTGACTATGATGTCCGAATGTAGAGTGGCCGGTAACTGTCATTAACTCAATATCTGTCTATCTCTGTGTGAAATTTCAATTTGCCCGATGAGGCATGGATGCATTTTCGTCAGAGTGATGATAATTCGATTTCCTGTTGAAAGGTTAGTTCCAGTGGGGGGTGAGCAATTTTCATTCACCCTTCTCTGAATCACGTATATTTTAAATTATTCCACCTTAAACTTTATCATTAGGTGGTCATCCAGTCTATCAGTTACTCACACAATCAGAAATAATCCCAAATCAATAGTTATCTATTTCCTGAAATATACCACAATACCCATTTCATTCTGAGACTTGTTGTGGATTAAACAGCTAAGCTCGTTTGTTATTTCTTCCTTCACGTTCCCCAGTGGAACATGAGGCTCAAGCTAGTGACTTGAAGTTTCCGTAGCAGTGTATATTTTACGGGATGGGCTTGCTAGCCTCATTCCCAACCTTTGATGTTTACTAGCTCTAGTTGATGTCACACATGTTGTCAGCCAAGTCTCATAAACCGTTAATGCCCAGCTCTCGCTACGCTCGGGCCCACGCTGTTCTTAGAAGATTTCTCAGAAACGCTTAGTTATAACGGACGAAAAAACCTAAACACCGATCTGCCGTTTGATATTTCTGTATTGTTACACCAACATATAAAAGGAATAAGCGAACTAAGCAAACTAAGTTTTCTGACAATATTTTACTCTTCTTTCTGAACAGCGACCGATGAGACGATGACTGTCGTATTGATGCCTCCGCGAAAATCGGGGAAGTTGATTTTGAGCAAACAACCAAGAATTGATCGTTCAATCTTCAACTCCATTGACACTCCCTGGCAAAAAAGGGATCCAACACGTTTTTCCTTCACGATCAATGCACGTCCATTTGGATGCCATTGCGAGAACCTGGGTCACATGGACAGAGCTGAAATGGAAAACAAACAGAAAAGCCAACACACCACAAGCATACCCACAGCACAATCTCACACATCAAATACAACCTGCGCCTCCAGACAGAGACCTCCTCTTGACATCTTGCAACACAATCGCCACTTGCTAGAATGACTCTTGCAGAATGCAACGTGACCATAGCACCAACTCATGATACTCTACGCACATCGTCTTATCTACTCACTACCAATTACTACTGCAATCGCTTGTCACTCATTCTGCCTCAGTTCTAGTAGCGGTGACGCATGCGAGCCTCAGTCCTTTACACTCTTTCTCCCCGGCGTGTGGGATCGCAGCTAACAATTATCTCCGTGTGCATTTCATTCTCAGCAATAGCCTAGCCTCCTCGGCGTATACGACCCATCTGCTGTCTCTAACATCAATCAATTCATTCATGGATGTAGAAGACTAGAAACAACTTCAGAAGTAATCACGACGAAAATTTTAACAAAATTATGCAATAAAAACAAGATACGAAAACAACGAGTAAACACAATGAATCCAAAAACACCAATTGATATGACACATCACACATATATACAAACAGTACAAACAACCTCGCCGATCATGTCTTGATTGAATTCCTTTGAAGTATTGCAGGACTTACACCAGTACGCCTACAAACCTTCACAGGTTGACGATTGTAAGTTGTGGAGTGTCCAGACACAAACAAGATTAACCAACAATTACAATAAATGGAACTCACGACTATTTAACACAAACATATGTACAATCACTACATCAAATGTTGTGGATTCTGACACGACAAACTCCCCTTGAAGAACTGTAGGACTTACAGCAGTACGCCCACATTCCTTCTCAGGTTGATGATCCAAGTGGAAGTCGTCCGGACACAAACAGAATTACCAACAGCTAGATGACAGATGATATCAATTCAGTATATACAATATGAACATGTGTACAAAATCACACACCAATCACATTGGACTTCTCATTGATGCGCTACCCTTTGAAGAACTGTAGGACTTACAGCAGTACGCCTACAACCCTCCTCAGGTTGACGCCCTAGGTTGGAAAATCGTCGCAGAGTTCATTTGCTAACTTCCTTCTATCAGCTATATCCTCAAATCTGAACGGCAACACGTCCATGTCATTGTATCGTAGAATATAGATGACCAACAAACACACGACATATCTCATCAACCAAGTATAGAAACAGAGTAATTTACACCAAAGATAATAACATTCAATTGGTAACTTGAAACTAGAAATGCCTTTATTCGTGCAAGTCAATTTAACAATTACTCTCTCCTTTACACTTGTCTTATCCTCACTAAACTGACCAATATCTTTCGTCTTTTCAAACGCACCAATACTATCATAGCCATTGCACAAGATACTTGAGTTGATGGGCATCTGTTTCATTGTGGATGACAGCACCAACGATGACTGAGTGACACAAGGTGATGAAGTTAGCGGTGGATCAGAAGCTGTTGTTGCTCGGCTTTCAGAAATTTGTCTAACCGCAAGACTACCACCGCTGCTGTCTTACATTATTAGCTCCGGTTGAGCACTAGCATCTGATGATAGGTGGGCTACACGCTGATCAATTACACTGACTGTCTCACAAGTATGCACATCTTCTGGAACTGCATCTGCGTTCAATTCTACTTCACGTTCAAGTTGTACAGAACCCTTGTTCAACTTAGCAGTAGTATGCATATCCCTCATCTCATAATGATCAACCAAAGACAAATCTGCACTATCATGATCATTACCACAAATATTCAATTTACCGTCAAGTTCATCATTATCAAACTCTTTAATAACAGAAGTAGACAATTTTGGTTCCTCCTCAAAAATCATTAAAGGTTTTATGACTTCACTCTGACTAGATATACTTTGTAAACTTGTGGAGTCAGAACTCCACTCTGAAGCAGTAACTCTATTCTGTGACACTCTATTCAACAACGGCTTACCAGTCGTAACTACAGACTTCTTCACAACACAGTTATCGTCACACAATTCGGAGTCAGACCTGGAGTTTACATTTAGCTTATCACTGAACTTGCCCACCGGTTCACAGCTCACCTTTGTATGCACCTCTTGCAAACGTGTAAAACACAACCGTGTTTGTCTTGCATCTTGTGACTTATCTGTTGAGGATGTACTACGAAACCTGTTACACTCACTAGGTCTATATGCATTACTAGACATCATGGAGCTTTCTCGATATCCACCTCTCTGAGGCCTACTCGTCATCAATGATTGCATTTTGACCTCAGACTGCTCTATTCTAGGGGTGAGATGTAATAGATTGGCGAACTTGCTCATAGATTGATTGACACTATCGTTTACCAGTTTCAGGATATCATCAAATTTTGGCTCGATACCCTCATCCTCCATATGGGAGCTTATCTTCACCCACTTCCTTTGCAGTCGAGTAGGTAGACGTCTTGCTATTACTTCTAGTATAAAACTCGAGTTGAGGTCACTCATGCGATTCATCGAAATCATTCCATTCTTGTAAATTAGCAAATTATCTAAAAACTCAGTGAGTGCCTGGGAGTCATCCTGTAACTGACCACCATTACCCTCAACAGCCTCGAATAATTTCCCTGCAATCATCGAAGGTCTTCCAAACCTTTGACGTAGTATGCTCATAGCCTCAGCGTATCCCTCACTAGCGGGCATGAGCTTACAGCACTGTATAGCTCTTGAAGCATCTCCAGTGCAATATCTCATCAAATACATTAACTTCAATTCATCACTTAATATAAAACTATTCAGCATGATCTCAAACTACTTTACAAATTGTAAATAATCAGCCGGGCTTCCATCAAAACATCGTGGTTCTAATTTAGGGAGTTTGATGTTCCTATCATCCCTAAACGGCGAAACAGTAACATCAACCATGTCATGCTTAACATCAGACACATCGTTACAATTAACAGACAAGTCACCATGACTTACTTTCCTGTTTGCATCCAAGACACTCTGTCTCTTCTTTGACCCAGGCATTGTTGAACTTGACCCAATTCCAAAATAGTTCCAGATATTGCTTGTTCAAAGAGGATTTGACTGGCACGAGGAAAGATGAATGGTGACTATCCAAACTTTCACCAACTGTTTGAATCCGCCAGATCTGTTTCTATCGTCAGAAACTGTCAATCGTGTCTCATAAACCGGTAATGCCCAGCTCTCGCTACGCTCGGGCCCACGCTGTTCTTAGAAGATTTCTCAGAAACGCTTAGTTATAACGGACGAAAAAACCAAAACACCGATCTGCCGTTTGATATTTCTGTATTGTTACACCAACATATAAAAGGAATAAGCGAACTAAGCAAACTAAGTTTTCTGACGATATTTTACTCTTCTTTCTGAACAGCGACCGATGAGACGATGACTGTCGTATTGATGCCTCCGCGAAAATCGGGGAAGTTGATTTTGAGCAAACAACCAAGAATTGATCGTTCAATCTTCAACTCCATTGACACATGTAATTCATCGAAATCAAGGTCTTCTTATAAGTCATCAGATTATTTAAAACCTCAGTAAGTGTCTCGTAGTCATCTTGTAGTTGACTGCCGTTACCTTTGACAGCTTCGAATACGTTCCTTACAATCATTAAAGGTCTTCCAAACCTTTGACGTAGTATGCTCATAGCCTCAGCGTATCCCTCACTAGCGGGCATGAGCTTACAGCACTGTATAGCTCTTGAAGCATCTCCAGTGCAATACCTCATCAAATACATCAATTTCAATTCATCAATTAATAAAAAACTACTCAGCATGGTCTCAAACTCTTTTACAAATTGTAAATAATCAGCTGGGTTTCGGTCGAAACACTCTGGCTCAAATTTAGGGAGTTTGATGTTCCTATTATCCCTGGACGGCGAAACCGTAACATCAACCATGTCATGCTTAACATCAGACACATCGTTACAATTGACAGACAAGTCGCCATGACTTACTTTCCTGTTTGCATCCAAGACACTCTGTCTCTTCTTTGACCCAGGCATTGTTGAACTTGACCCAATTCCAAAATAGTTCCGGATATTGCTTGTTCAAAGAGGACTTGACCGGCACCAGGAAAGATGAATGGTGACTATCCAAACTGTCACCAACTATCTGAATCCGTCAGAAACTGTCAGCCACGTCTCGTAAACCGTTAATGCCCAGCTCTTGCTACGCTCGGGCTCACGCTGTTCCTCGAAGCTTCTCAGAAACGCTTAGTAATAACAGACGCAAAAACCAGAACCCAGTTTGGCGACTCGAGAATTCTTTATGCTAACACCAACATATAGCCATTGTACAAGTAAGGTCTGTGAACAAATATTACAATAATAAATCACAATATTACTTCTGACGGTTTTGTCCTGACTTCTTTCTGAACAGCGACTGATGAGAGGATGACCGTCTGATTGATGCCTCCGCGAAAATTGGGGAAGTTGGTTTTGAGCAAACAACCATGAATTGATCGTTCAATTTTTAACTACATTGAGACATTTCCTATGTACGCTGAAGCCGGCTTCCATGAACATGGTGTAATGCCTTCACGTATATAATATCTGGTAGTTATACGTGCTTTGTTGTGGAGTTGAGCAATTTCTTTTCCGTATATATGTTCTCTCCAGAAATAATTAATCTCTTCGAGACACTCATGGCAGCTATTTGATTAGAAATGACCTCTCGGATCGTTGACATCCTATTAACTCTTCCACTATCCAGAGTGAGGGGGTATTTCAGGTGTAATTATTTTTTGCGAATGCACGAAATATAAAGCGCAGCACAATTTTGGCGACAGACTCTTTGAATAGTTGTTTCTATCTAAGTCGCTGTGGTTTGTGCAAACTGTGTTTGTGGCGCTTTATGGAACCATCTGTGGCTCGGTTACTTCGGCTAACAAAATCCTGAAAATGTCGACAATCCAATTCATCTCAATATAGCAAGCTATGTGGGGGGTTTGAAAGATAAACCGAGTTTGGCTGACAACTCACACTGGTGCTTGTATTATAACACCTATGGCTGGGATGCTAAGTGTTACTGAAACTCCTGAAGTTTCAGGAAGGGAAGCGAAAACAGTGGAAAACTATCCCACCAACATACTTTAGCGGCAAATTTAGGCACTGGCGGTAGTCACCTACACTATATCCAAGATAGCTTTGGAAAAACTAAGTACTTGGTGTCAATGGAAGTGAACGGTGAACGCTGGTTCATTCGTCTCGGTGGCAGTTGGCGGGCAACTCGAAATCGCGAATGGTTCAATCGTTTAGAAGTTCGACCAAGACGAACGGAGACGAATAAAAGTACGTAATAATTTCGTATAAAACACTTGTTTATAGACTTGTATTATTCTCCGCTTTCGTTGCCAAACAATATAACTTCCTTCTCACAATACTGGTGTTTTGGAGTTAAAGTCAAAGAAAGTATTTATCGGTGCGGAGCATCTTCGTAGCAATAGGAACCTAGGGATAAGTTCCTTGACACTTGGTTTACACTGATGATGAAGTAAGTATCCTCCCTACCAGAGCGGAAGACCGCCAGACAGAAACTGACTTCAAGCTACAGGCTTAAAAATGACAAAGTCAATCAGAAACTTCGGGAGAGTAAACATCAATCTGAAGGTAGGTTGACGCGGAATTTTCAGTACCTTCCTTTTTGCTGACATTTCGATGCTAATCATATTCATAGTTATACCTAGCCACCAGGATCTACATGTAGATATCCACGAACGACGTTTGATATACAGTCCCACTAGGCCGTGTATCAAAGAAATTACCCATTTGGGTCAAGGCCTATAACTGGTTAAGAAGGCAAAGGTGCATCCAACTTTTCACCCGACTGTCAACAGGTTTTCGGAGTTTAATTCCCAATCAAATGATTCTCTGTGCGTTACCGACAATGTTTTGCATTAATTCACAACTAAAGGACAACCTGCAACCCCTACAGCACTGATGCTTGCATCTGACAAACTGTAACTAGGGGAAAGCAAATTAAATCATATGCTCACTGTTGGCATTGCATCAACGTCAGAAAACCTATGTGCACCCACACTTCCTATCGTACAGAAAAAGATAGCAACATGTGGAGGCGCACAGGTGATTACTGATCACTGAATGATGAAGCCGTGCCAGAATGCGATCCGCTACCACATGTGCGCGTAAATGTTTCCTTCGGGAATAGACTCACGACCAGTGGCATCAGAGGATATTCCGAAAACAACTATCATCGCGCCTCACGGACTGCTCAAGTTCCTACCCATGCTGTTCAGTTTGCAGAATGAAGCACAAACATTCCAACGCTTCATTGATAAATAGTCTTTAGTAGCGACTTTTTGAGAGCATACTTAAGAGACTGCCCTAACCTGAGCCTAAGTGAGAAAGTTTAGCTTTGAGGCTTGAATCTAGCCTTCGATATATTATGTCGACATGATGTTACCACTGATATACAAAAATGTGAAATAGAAGTTGAATAATTTGACTTTCTTGGAGAAACCACTGGTTACAGGATTTTCTGCCTATTGCCCAGTAGAGTGGAGGCAATTTTAAACTTTCCGAAGCCAGACACTGTGAATTAGTTTCGCACTTTTAGTGGCTTCCCTAGCCACAATTACTGTTCATTTTCGACTTTGCAGCCCTAATCCCGATCTTGACAGACCAACTCCTAATGAATAACAGGTACTTAAAGTTTGATGTGTTCCCTAAGAACTCTTTCGTTAAAATAAAAAAGCTGCAACAGATGCCATCTTACCTATGTGTCAGGCACAAACGGCGCCCTTGAATATGTGTGTTGACTCATCCGATACAGCAGTTGTTGCAGTCCTGAAACAAATATTTGAGATATGTCTTTTACTTGAGGTAGCTGAAAACAACGGGAACAAAGTACAGTAAATTCTGCGAGGGACTTGTAATGAGATGTACTCCGTTTCATGCCTTCAAAAGAGTTTGGTGAGTACGTGATCTTCACGGAAAATAAAGCACTCACATGACCTCTAAATTCGAACTCAGATAGGTGTTCAACAAGGGAATCGTGCCAGCTGCACTACGTTTCAGTTTTCCTTGGATGTTAGACACGTCCCTGCAGCAAAATACTGTCTTAGAGACTTCCAGGTGCTTGTCCTCCTTCTTTCAAATAGATGACATAGACATTGAAATACGTTAACCTTCAAAAATAGGACACTGAGCGCCAACTCAAAATGTCCACAAATTATCTGGAGATATACCAGAAACCTCTGTGTAAGCGCAATATCGCTAGAAATTAAGTCACGCGTAGATAAAGGCTATCCCGGTACAGAACAAACAAGAAGCCGGTCACTGTTTCTACGGTACTATTAATAAACAAATCAATAATTATATATACAACAAACCTTAACGGTTTCAAGAGTGCAAAGCACAATGCTTAACAGAAAGCAAGGTACCGCTATCAGAACGGAATAACGTTAAAGCCAAAATTGCGAACTAGCCGTAATCAGACACGACCGTTCAGGTAAGCAGTCAGTAGAAGAATGAAGCCAAGTAAGGCATGGCATAAAAACAGAAAGCGGTTTAGAGATAGACTGAGGATAGGCACAAAGACAGAATTTAATTGGCTACTTAACCAGATAGGAAAATACAGACAAAGATCAATAAATAAGATAAACTCGACAGAATAATACAAAGTAAGACATGGGTCAGCAAAAATAACAGTTCAAAAAATACTTTGATTGGGTCATGAGTTCAACTGTCTGACTAAACAGCTCGAGGTAAAAACACATACACACAGTTCATTAATCAAAAAAGGATAGACGCGTTAGACATGGATAATCGGGTTGCAACAACGCTAGAGAGATCAGGGAAAGCTTGATTTGATTCAAGGATGCGAACAGAATTGATCTTACACTCTGGGTTGCGATACTCTCCTTTGTGATTGCCAATGTAGTTGAAGATTGAACGATCAATTCATGGTTGTTTGCTCAAACCAAATTCCTCCACATTTTTCGCGGGTTATCAATCCGACGGTCATCATCTCATCTTTCGATGTTCAAAGGAAGATAAACAACTATCAGAAGTATTATTGTGATTTATTGCTATAATATTTATCCTTAGACCTTGTGTCATAACATTATTGTTGGTTATATGTTGGCGTAAGAATAAAGGATTCTTGAGTCGCCAATAAGTGTTTTGGTTCTCGCGTTGGTTAGTACAAAGCGCTTCTGAAAGTCTTCGAGGGACAGCGTGAGGTCCAGAGTAGTAAGAGCTGGACATTGACAGTTTATGATAGTATTTGGATAGTTTCTATTCGTCTTTCCTGGTGCCTGCCAATCTTATTTGGACAAGTATTATCTAGAAGTTTTCTGGAGTTTTGGTCAAGTTCAGTGGTGCCTGGGTTAAGGAAGAGACAGAGCATCTCGGAAGCAAGCAGTAAAGTAAGTCATGTTGATTCGTCTGTCAATTGTAATGATATGTATTATGCTCAGCATGATGAGTCTGTTGTTCATGGTTGTCAGTCTAGGGACAATAGGCCTAAACTTGAACCTCGGTGTTTCGACAGAAACCCAGCTGACTGTTTACAGTTTGAAAAGGAGTTTGAAATCATGTTGTGTAGTCCCTTATTAAATGATGAAAGGAAGTTGATGTATTTGATGAGGTACTGCACTGGAGATGCTTCAAGAGATATACAGTGCTGTAAGCTCATGCCCGCTAGTGAGGGATACGCTGAGGCTATGAGCATACTACGTCAAAGGTTTGGAAGACCTTCAATGATTGTAAGGAACGTATTCGAAGCTGTCAAAGGTAACGGCAGTCAACTACAAGATGACTACGAGACACTTACTGAGGTTTTAAATAATCTGATGACTTATAAGAAGACCTTGATTTCGATGAATTACATGAGTGACATCAACTCGAGCTCAGTCCTGGAGGTAATAGCGAGACGCCTATCTACTAGGCTGCAACGGAAGTGGGCGAAAATAAGCTCCCGTATGGGGGATAAAGGTATGGAGCCAAAATTTGATGATATTCTGAAACTGGTAAAAGATAGTGTCAATCAATCTATGAGCAAGTTTTCCAGTGTATTGCATCCCACCCCTAGAATAGAGCAGTCTGAGAGCAAAACGCAATCATTCATGATGAAAGGGTTTCAGAGAAGCGGATATCGAGAAAGCTTTATGGTGTCTAGTAATCCATATAAACTTAGTGAGTGTAACAGCTTTCGTGGTACATCCTCAACTGATAGGTTACAAGTTGCGAGACAAACACAGCTGTGTTTTATACGTTTGCAGGAAGTGCATACAAAGGTGAACTGTGAATCAGTGAGCAAGTTCAGTGATAAGCTAAATGTGAAATCAAGGTCTGACTCCAAATCGTGTGACGATAATGGTGAGGTCAGGAAGTCTGTAGTTGCAACTGGTAAGCCATTGTTGAATAGAGTGTCACAGAAGACAGTTACAGTCTCAGAGGACACTTCTGTCTCCGCATGTTTACAAGGTATTACTGGTCAGAGTGAAGATATAAAACCTTTAAGGATTTGTGAGGAAGAAGCTGATTTATCCATTGCTGTTATTGAAGAGTTTGAAAATGATAAAGTCGACCAGAAGGACGACGGTGAAGCGAATATTTGTGATAATGATCATGATAGTGCACTTTTGTCTTTGGTTGACCATGATGAGATTAGGGAAATGCCCGCGAATACTGAGTTGAACAAAGGTTCTGTACAACTTGAGAGCGAAATAGAATTAAAGGCAGATACAGTTGCAGAAGATATAGATACTTGTGAGACCGTCACTGTAAGTGATCAGCGTGTAGCCCAGCTATTGTGAGATGCTAATGCGAAACCGGAGGTAATATTAAATGACAGCAGTGGTGGTTACCTTCCAGTCAGACAACCTTCTAAATGTCGAACAACAACAGCTTCTGATGCGCCGCTAAGTTCATCAACTGGTATCAATCAGCCGTCCTTGGTGTTGTCATTCACAATGAAAGGGATGTCCGTGAACTCAACTGTCTTATGTATGATTCTGCCAGCCCTTTTGAAAGGACGAAAGTCAATGGTCAGTTTGGTGAGGATAAGCCAACTGTGTATGAGAGTGTAATTGTTAGGCTGACTTGCACGAATGAAGGCATTTAAAGGTCAAAGTTACCATTTGAATGCTATTAGCTTTGTTGTAAATTGCTCTGTTTCTATGCTTGGTTGGTCAGATAGGTCGTGTGTTTGTTAGTCATTTATATTATACGATACAATATCATGGGCGTGTTATTGTTTAGAGTTGGGTATATAGATGATAGAAGGAGGTCAGTAAATGAACTCTGCGACGATTTTCCAACCTAAGGCGTCAACCTGAGAAGGGTTGTAGGCGTACTGCTGTAAGTCCTACAATTCTTCAAGGGTAGTACGTCGAAGCGCAGTCCATCGTACATGGTGCGTTATTTTCTACATATATATTAAATTGGTATAATCTCTCACATACATGTTGTCAGTCACGTCTCGTAAACCGTTAATGCTCAGCTCCTGCTACGCTCGGGCTCACGCTGTCGCTTGAAGTTTCTCAGAAACGCTTAGTAACAACGGACGAAAAAACCAAAACACCAATTGTTGACTTGAGTATTATGTATTGTTACACCAACATATAAATCAAGTATGACTAAGGTCTGTGAACAAATATTACAATAATAAATCTCTGTATTACTTCTGACGATGTTTCACTCTTCTTTCTGAACAGCGACCGATGAGACGATGATTGTCGTATTGATTCCTCTGCGAAAATTGGGGAAGTTGATTTTGAGCAAACAACCAAGAATTGATCGTTCAATCTTCAACTACATTGACACTCCCCGGAAAAATGGATCCATCCCTTTTTTCCTTCACGACCAATACACGTTGACTTGGATGCCATTGCGAGAACCTGGGTCACACGGACAGAGCTGAAATGGAAAACAAACAGAAAAGCCAACACAACACAAGCATACCCACAGCACAATCTCACACATCGCTGACGACCTGGGCCTCCAGACAGAGACGTCCTGTCAATCACGTCTCAAACACCGGTAATGCCCAGCTCTCGCTACGCTCGGGCCCACGCTGTTCCTTTGAGTTTCAGAAACGCTTAGTTATAACGGACGAAAAAACCAAAACACCGATCTGCCGTTTGATATTTCTGTATTGTTACACCAACATATAAAAGGAATAAGCGAACTAAGGTCTGTAAACAAATATTACAATAATAAATCTCTGTATTACTTCTGACGATGTTTCACTCTTCTTTCTGAACAGCGACCGATGAGACGATGACTGTCGTATTGATGCCTCCGCGAAAATTGGGGAAGTTGATTTTGAGCAAACAACCATGAATTGATCGTTCAATCTTCAACTACATTGACACTCCCCGGGAAAAATGGATCCATCCCTTTTTACCTTCACGACCAATGCACGTTGACTTGGATGCCATTGCGAGAACCTGGGTCACACGGACAGAGCTGAAATGGAAAACAAACAGAAAAGCCAACACGCCACAAGCATACCCACAGCACAATCTCACACATCGCTGACGACCTGCGCCTCCAGACAGAGACCTCCTCTTGACATCTTGCAACACAATCGCCATTTGCTAGAATGACTCTTGCAGAATGCAAAGTGACAATGGCAGGACCTCACGATACTCTACGCACATCCTCTTAATTACTCACTACCAATTACCATTGAAATCGCTTGTCACTCATTCTGCCTCAGTTCTAGTAGCGGTGACGCATGCGAGCCTCAGTCCTTTACACTCTTTCTCCCCGGCGTGTGGGATCGCAGCTAACAATTATCTCCGTGTGCGTTTCATTCTCAGCAATAGCCTAGCCTCCTCGGCGTATACGACCCATCTGCTGTCTCTAACATCAATCAATTCATTCATGGATGTAGAAGACTAGAAACAACTTCAGAAGTAATCACGACGAAAATTTTAACAAAATTACGTAATAACAACAAGGTACGAAAACGACGAGTAAACATAATGAATCCAAAAAACACAAATTGCGAAGACACACCACACGTATATACAAACAGTACAAATATCCTCGTGGATCATGTCTTGGTGGAATTCCTTTGAAGAATTGCAGGACTTACACCAGTACGCCTACAAACCTTCACAGGTTGACGATTGTAAGTTGTGGAATGTCCAGACACAAACAAGATTAACCAACAATTACAATAAATGGAACTCACGACTATTTAACACAAACATATGTACAATCACTACATCAAATGTTGTGGATTCTGACACGACAAACTCCCCTTGAAGAACTGTAGGACTTACAGCAGTACGCCTACATTCCTTCTCAGGTTGATGATACAAGTGGAAGTCGTCCGGACACAAACAGAATTACCAACAGCTAGATGACAGATGATGCCAAGTCAGTATATACAATATGAACATGTGTACAAAATCACACACCAAGCACATTGGACTGCTCATTGATGCGCTACCCTTTGAAGAATTGTAGGACTTACAGCAGTACGCCTACAACCCTCCTCAGGTTGACGCCCTAGGTTGGAAAATCGTTGCACAGTTCATTTGCTAACTTCCGTCTATCGTCTATATAATCAAATCTGAACAGTAACACGCTCATGTAATTGTATCGTAGAACATAGATGACGAAGAAACACACGACGTATCTGGTCAACCAAGTATAGAAACAGAGTAATTTACACCAAAGATAATAACATTCAAATAGTAACTTGAAACTAGAAATGCCTTTATTCGTGCAAATCAATTTAACAATTACTCTCTCCTTTACACTTGGCTTATCCACACTAAACTGACCATTGATATTCGTCCTTTCAAACGAACTGATACTACCATAGTCATTGCACAAGATACTTGAGTTGATGGGCATCTGTTTCATTGTGGATGACAGCACCAACGATGACTGAGTGACACAAGGTGATGAAGTTAGCGGTGGATCAGAAGCTGTTGTTGCTCGGCTTTCAGAAATTTGTCTAACCGCAAGACTACCACCGCTGCTGTCTTACATTATTAGCTCCGGTTGAGCACTAGCATCTGATGATAGGTGGGCTACACGCTGATCAATTACACTGACGGTTTGACAAGTATGCATGCCTTCAGCAACTGCCTTTGCACTTAATTCTACTTCACGTTCACGTTGTACAGAAACTTTGTTCAACTTAGCAGTAGTATGCATATCCCTCATCTCATCATGATCAACCAAAGACAAATCTGCACTATCATGATCATTACCACAAATATTCAATTCACCGTCAAGTTCATCATTTTCAAACTCTTTAATAACAGAAGTAGACAATTTTGGTTCCTCCTCGCAAATCATAAAAGGTTTTATGACTTCACTCTGACTAGTATTACGTTGTAAACTTATGGAGTCAGAATTGCACTTTAAAGCAGTAACTCTATTCTGTGACACTCTATTCAACAATGGCTTACCAGTTGCAACTACAGACTTCTTCACCGCACCGTTATCGTCACACAATTCGGAGTCAGACCTGGAGTTTACATTTAGCTTATCACTGAACTTGCCCACCGGTTCACAGCTCACCTTTGTATGCACCTCTTGCAAACGTGTAAAACACAACCGTGTTTGTCTTGCATCTTGTGACTTATCTGTTGAGGATGTACTACGAAACCTGTTACACTCACTAGGTCTATATGCATTACTATACATCATGGAGTCTTCTCGATATCCACCTCTCTGAGGCCTACTCGTCATCAATGATTGCATTTTGATCTCAGACTGCTCTATTCTAGGGGTGAGATGTAATAGATTGGCGAACTTGCTCATAGATTGATTGACACTATCGTTTACCAGTTTCAGGATATCATCAAATTTTGGCTCGATACCCTCATCCTCCATATGGGAGCTTATCTTCACCCACTTCCTTTGCAGTCGAGTAGGTAGACGTCTTGCTATTACTTCTAGTATAAAACTCGAGTTGAGGTCACTCATGCAATTCATCGAAATCATTCCATTCTTGTAAATTAGCAAATTATCTAAAAACTCAGTGAGTGCCTGGGAGTCATCCTGTAATTGACCATCATTACCATTAACAGCCTCGAATAATTTCCCTGCAATCATCGAAGGTCTTCCAAACCTTTGACGTAATATGCTCATAGCCTCATTGTAGCCCTCTTTGGGCTTCTTAAACGTACAGCACTGTATAGCTCTTGCAGCATCTCCAGTGCAATATCTCATCAAATACATTAACTTCAATTCATCACTTAATAAAAAACTACTCAGCATGGTCTCAAACTCCTTTACAAATTGTAAATAATCAGCTGGGTTTCCATCGAAACACCGTGGTTCAAATTTAGGGAGTTTGATGTTCCTATCATCCCTAAACGGCGAAACAGTAACATCAACCATGTCATGCTTAACATCAGACACATCGTTACAATTAACAGACAAGTCACCATGACTTAATTTCCTGTTTGCATCCAAGACACTCTGTCTCTTCTTTGACCCAGGCATTGTTGAACTTGACCCAATTCCAAAAATGTTCCAGATATTGCTTGTTCAAAGAGGATTTGACTGGCACGAGGAAAGATGAATGGTGACTATCCAAACTTTCACCAACTGTTTGAATCCGCCAGATCTGTTTCTATCGTCAGAAACTGTCAATCGTGTCTCATAAACCGTTAATGCCCAGCTCTCGCTACGCTCGGGCCCACGCTGTTCCTTTGAGTTTCAGAAACGCTTAGTTATAACGGACGAAGAAACCAAAACACCGATCTGCCGTTTGATATTTCTGTATTGTTACACCAACATATAAAAGGAATAAGCGAACTAAGGTCTGTAAACAAATATTACAATAATAAATCTCTGTATTACTTCTGACGATGTTTCACTCTTCTTTCTGAACAGCGACCGATGAGACGATGACTGTCGTATTGATGCCTCCGCGAAAATTGGGGAAGTTGATTTTGAGCAAACAACCATGAATTGATCGTTCAATCTTCAACTCCATTGGCAACTCCTCTTGACATCTTGCAACACAATCGCCACTTGCTAGAATGACTCTTGCAGAAATCAACGTGACCATAGTAGCACCTCACGATACTCTACGCACATCCTCTTATCTACTCACTACCGATTACCACTGCAATCGCTTGTCACTCATTCTGCCTTAGTTGTAGTAACGGTGACGTATGCAAGCCTCAGTCCTTTACACTCTTTCTCCCCGGCGTGTGGGACCAAAGCTAACAACTATCTCCGTGTGCATTTCATTCTCAGCAATAGCCTAGCCTCCTCGGCGTATACGACCCATCTGCTGTCTCTAACATCAATCAATTCATTCATGGATGTAGAAGACTAGAAACAACTTCAGAAGTAATCACGACGAAAATTTTAACAAAATTACGTAATAACAACAAGGTACGAAAACGACGAGTAAACATAATGAATCCAAAAAACACAAATTGCGAAGACACACCACACGTATATACAAACAGTACAAATATCCTCGTGGATCATGTCTTGGTGGAATTCCTTTGAAGAATTGCAGGACTTACACCAGTACGCCTACAAACCTTCACAGGTTGACGATTGTAAGTTGTGGAATGTCCAGACACAAACAAGATTAACCAACAATTACAATAAATGGAACTCACGACTATTTAACACAAACATATGTACAATCACTACATCAAATGTTGTGGATTCTGACACGACAAACTCCCCTTGAAGAACTGTAGGACTTACAGCAGTACGCCCACATTCCTTCTCAGGTTGACGATACAAGTGGAAGTCGTCCGGACACAAACAGAATTACCAACAGCTAGAAGACAGATGATGCCAAGTCAGTATATACAATATGAACATGTGTACAAAATCACACACCAAGCACATTGGACTGCTCATTGATGCGCTACCCTTTGAAGAATTGTAGGACTTACAGCAGTACGCCTACAACCCTCCTCAGGTTGACGCCCTAGGTTGGAAAATCGTTGCACAGTTCATTTGCTAACTTCCGTCTATCGTCTATATAATCAAATTTGAACGGCAACTCGCTCATGTCATTTTATCGTAGAATATAGATGACGAAGAAACACACGACGTATCTGGTCAACCAAGCGTAGAAACAGAGCAATTTGCACCAAAGATAATAACATTCAATTAGTAACTTGAAACTAGAAATGCCTTTATTCGTGCAAATCAATTTAACAATTACTCTCTCCTTTACACTTGGCTTATCCTCACTAAACTGACCGATATCTTTCGTCTTTTCAAATGCACCAAAACTATCATAGTCATTGCACAAGATACTTGAGTTGATGGGCATCTTTTTCATTATGGATGACAATACCAACGACGACTGATTGATACCAGTTGATGAACTTAGCGGTGGATCAGAAGCTGTTGTTGCTCGGCTTTCAGAAATTTGTCTAACCGCAAGACTACCACCGCTGCTGTCTTACACTATTAGCTCCGGTTGAGCACTAGCATCTGATGATAGGTGGGCTACACGCTGATCAATTACACTGACGGTTTGACAAGTATGCATGCCTTCAGCAACTGCCTTTGCACTTAATTCTACTTCACGTTCAAGTTGTACAGAACCTTTGTTCAACTTAGCGTAGTATGCATATCCCTCATCTCATCATGATCAACCAAAGACAAATCTGCACTATCATGATCATTACCACAAATATTCAATTCACCGTCAAGTTCATCATTTTCAAACTCTTTAATAACAGAAGTAGACAATTTTGGTTCCTCCTCGCAAATCATTAAAGGTTTTATGGCTTCACTCTGACTAGTATTACGTTGTAAACTTATGGAGTCAGAATTGCACTTTAAAGCAGTAACTCTATTCTGTGACACTCTATTCAACAACGGCTTACCAGTTGCAACTACAGCCTTCTTCACCGCACCGTTATCGTCACACAATTCGGAGTCAGACCTGGAGTTTACATTTAGCTTATCACTGAACTTGCCCACCGGTTCACAGCTCACCTTTGTATGCACCTCTTGCAAACGTGTAAAACACAACCGTGTTTGTCTTGCATCTTGTGACTTATCTGTTGAGGATGTACTACGAAACCTGTTACACTCACTAGGTCTATATGCATTACTATACATCATGGAGTCTTCTCGATATCCACCTCTCTGAGGCCTACTCGTCATCAATGATTGCATTTTGATCTCAGACTGCTCTATTCTAGGGGTGAGATGTAATAGATTGGCGAACTTGCTCATAGATTGATTGACACTATCGTTTACCAGTTTCAGGATATCATCAAATTTTGGCTCGATACCCTCATCCTCCATATGGGAGCTTATCTTCACCCACTTCCTTTGCAGTCGAGTAGGTAGACGTCTTGCTATTACTTCTAGTATAAAACTCGAGTTGAGGTCATTCATGCCATTCATAGAAATCAAGTTATTCTTATAAGTCATCAGATTATCTAAAAACTCAGTAGGTTCCTTGGAGTCATCTTGAAGCTGACTACCGTTACCATTGACAGCTTCGAATACGTTCCTTACAATCATTAAAGGTCTTCCAAACCTTTGACTTAGTATGCTCATAGCCTCAGCGTATCCCTCACTAGCGGGCACGAGCTTACAGCACTGTATAGCTCTTGAAGCAACTCCAGTGCAATACCTCATCAAATACATCAATTTCAATTCATCAATTAATAAAAAACTACTCAGCATGGTCTCAAACTCTTTTACAAATTGTAAATAATCAGCTGGGTTTCTGTCGAAACACCGTGGTTCAAATTTAGGGAGTTTGATGTTCCTATTATAATAATAAAAATGTATTTCATACAAATTTATAGAAAATTTCCATGAAAATGCATGCTCATTTTTACAGGCACGATCAATTAAGATATAGTCTCAAATCTCATATTGTCTACAATTTAATCATATTTCAACTATTAAGTATTGGATACGTATAATACACTCATTGTCTGAACCAGACCGTATAGTTGTTGATTCGTACAATTGTCCTCCAGGTTGAGCGGGAAAATCGACTTCGTTTCGTTTTCATCCCGTGGTTGTAGGCATACGATAACCAACCAATATTGAGGTAACTGCAACTTTTACAATGGATTGAAGTCTGTTTTAGAAAAATTAAAGTGCTGAGGTGAATCATTAACTTGTAATGAAATAGGTAAGTGCAAGTATCATTAATAAATGCATTTATAAAGGAAACTCCCTAGGCTGACAACGTTCATTTGCAATGTATAATGCTACACGCATATCTCGTACTGTCATGATGTCCACTTTTGGTTTTAATACATTTATCCTCAGTTGTGTCAGTTGTTTTTGTTTTATACCCTTTTGTGCATTTAGTGCACAACCGTACCCTTCAGAGAGTAGGAATATAATAAGTCATAAAGAGCTGTAAAATGTTAGTTTTAATGGAGTAAAATGAGGATCAAGTAAAGACGTTATTAGAAAATAAATGAGATAAGACTTTTTGAACTGGTATTTAAAGATCTGACAATGGATAGCAAGTTAATTTATAAGATGCCCCATAAATCTGTGCAGATCCCACATGGTCGCATCTCAACAATAGGCTGAGCGAATGGTATATATTTAAAGGTAGAAGCATGATCTGTCAAGGCGTTCATTATTATCTTTTTCAAGATAAAGATCTAAGCCCTCATAAAAATCAGAAATATCTCGAGCCTTTAATTTGTATATTGCTGTTCCTGCAGAATGGGGCGATTCACCTTAGTGATTACCACCATATCTACTGATCAGCTAACGCCACCCTCCCTCCTTTTTTGATGTTAAGCTCTGAGATTATGATTATTATGGCTACCGCAAATATACTGCTTGGTACCAGACATGTTCGTACCCCATATTCCATCTCCCTAGCTTTCTTAATGAGTGCTTCCAATAGGTCTCCACATACATCTTTATGAACATATTATATATGTATGCATGCGTCCTAATGAACAGATTACTTTATAAGAAGTTAAAACCTTAATAAGTAAAAAGAATAGGTTTTGTGAATAGTGAAGCAAGATTCAGCAGAACAATATAGTTAGGGATCAATGTAGGTAGTATGAACTGAAGGTAAGGTCGGTTGGCAGGACTTAGTGTACTAAATTATCATGACAGTCTTGTATATAGTAGACATCTGACATTGCAAAGTAACGTGTCTAAACATATTATAAAAGATATTAACAGAAATACTACATAGCTTTAACATTATGAATTTTAGAAAATTATATGAGAATGGGTAACTGTTGACTGAAGATAATCAATTCAACTCAAAAATAGTGCAGTGTATTATGCTAATAATATAAGTATATTCGTAAAATATTAAAAGATATGGTTGCTAATGTAATGGTTTTCGGAAATAATTATACTGACGAACTTATTGAAGATTACAGTGAAGAGGAAACCAGTGAGTTAGTTAAACGGCTACTGTGCAGTTAGTAGTTAAAACGTCTTTTTTAAAAGTAAAGGGTAGAAGAGTTTTGAGCACCGGAGCAAATTAAGTCATATTCTACTGAGTAGAGTGTAGTGAGTAGTGGTACGATTAGGGATAAGGGTAGGTTGAATGAACTTGGGGAAAATGGTTGGTTGGTTGAGTTTGTTATTGCTAGGTATTCCTGGCCACTTTTCATATGGCATGCTTTAGACATTACAAAGTACCAGTTTGCTTATATTATGGGAGAACTATCACAACTAATTTGGGATTATACATCCAGGAGAGTCTAATGAGTTTATAAACCCGATTGAAGAAATATCGATAGGATCTCTAGTAAGCTGAATAACCGGACCTTAGGTAAAGGCATGTGGGAGAGATTAGGTTGGTTTTATCACGTTATAGATGAGGTACGGTTGCCGGGGCAAATGAGTTTCCTCAAATTGGGGGTATTGCACTGGGGTCTGTAGTACTAAAGCTAGTTGAGCGGCCCATATGGATAAAGTATGGATAAGTAGACCGAAGCTCTTTTGTTGATAGGAACTCGTTAAGTAGACGCTGGAATTCAGTAGGAGATCGGCAACTACGTACAGTAAGTGGAAGTTCGTTCCATAATGCACTGTACTGTATTTTAAAGAAACGTGATCGCAGTTTTGTCCGGAACCGGCTTATGGATAGAGTATTTTCATGATTCCTAAGAGTATATATGGGTAAATTGTTGAAAGCTATTGGATTACTGCTTTTGGTGTAGCCGTGTAAAAGGCGAAAGAGGAATGTAAGGTTGAGTTTCAGGCGCCTTAACCAAAGTGGCTGAAGTCCATACATTTTGCACCTATCAGCGTAAGTCAGTCCTTCATGTTTGTATAATAGGCGTCGAGTAAAACTTCGCTGAATATTTTCAATACGAACCCTGTCATACCCATGCATGAAACCGAAGACAATTGTGCAGTATTCAAGTACTGGACGAACCATGACTTTGTATAAAAGGACTTTAGCCTCATTTGTGTACATTTTTCGATGTAACAAGCCTGTGAGTCTTCGGCATTTAGAAACAAGTGCTTTTGCGTACTGACTGAATGTTAAGTTTTGTGAGTAGGTAACTCCCAGGTCTTTTATGGAACTGAGGGTTTGGAGAAAAGAGTTACCTAGGTGTAACCTGAAATTCGGATGGGAGTTATTGAAATATAGGACACCACATTTATCAGAATTGAATGGCAGTTGCCAGTCATTGCTCCAGTTATGTAACCTATCCAGATCATCTTGAATATGTGTGAATCCTTCGTTTAGTGTAGAATGGGGGAAGCTGTATACAATCTTTAAGTCGTCAGCAAAGAGGTATGGGGTACCATGCTTGATTACGCTGCAGATGTCGTTAATGTAGATTACGAAAAGCAGTGGACCTAGTACACTACCCTGAATCACTCCACTTCTTATAGGTCTGGGTGACGAGTAATTATTTGCAAATTTCACAACTTGGGAACGATCTTCCAAGAAAGAAATGAGCCAGGATAACAAGGGGTCTTGGAACCCGTACGACTTTAGCTTAAGGATTAGTCTCTTGTGTGGGACTTTATCAAAGGCTTTTTTGAAGTCAAAGAAGAGAGTTGTGACATACAAACCATGATCACGCTTAGCGGTAACATCATCAAAGTAGTCAAGTAGGCAGGTGGAGCATGATCGATTTTTCAAGAAGCCGTGTTGTGCTGGAGTAAACACTTTGTGAAGGTGGAGGTATGAAGCAATATCTTGCCCTATAACCTTTTCCATAACCCTGGAAACTACTGACGTGATATTAATCGGTCGGTAGTTTTCGATGTTAGAAGTTGGTCCTTGTTTGTGCCTAGGGGTTATAAACGACAGTTTCCAGCATTCTGGGTAACTGCCATTATTTAAGGACAGAATGAAAAACTTTAGTAGGATAATGGGTATATCCTCACCACCTCTTTTCAACAAGATAGATGGAATTCCATCGGGCCCAGCGTTATATGATGTCCGGAGGGATGCTATAGCGGAGGAAATCTTTTGTTGGGTGAATGTTATATTACCCAAAAAGTGATTTGGTATTGTCGGAACTTCAAGACTATCTACTGTTTCTTCGATAGTATAGTAGCTAGAAAAGTGGGAGCTGAATAACTCACATATCTCCTGCGGGTCTTCGTGTAGTTTTTCTCCATCTAGTAATAAGTTAGGGATACTTATTCTGTTGTTGTTGATTCGTGACTTAATTAGTTTAACTAATGCCTCTGTATTATCAGGTCGTGAGTGGAGGATGCGTTCTAGTTTGATGGACTCAGATAACTGATTAGATTTGTATGAATCATAAGTTTGCTTGAGTGTAATGAGTGATGAAAAGTCATTATATCTGTAGAATTGCCTAGCATGCTTACGCAGTCGGTTTCGAATCTTTACGGGGATGAAGTCGGGCTGTTTAGGCCTCGTTTTCACAAGTCTTACTGGAGCGATGAAGTCATGTGCAAATCCTAGGTTCTCATAGAGTAATTTGTTTGTCTCTATAGCCGAGCTGCACGTAAAGTATGGCTCCCAGTCTAGGGTGCGTATGTATGGTTTCAGTTCATCCCACTGAGCATGTCTGTAACCCCTGAGTAATACTTTGTTGGCGTTTATTGTCGAACTCATGCTAGTGCAAATATTAAATGTACCGAATACTACTCTGTGGTCGCTGCCAGGAAACTCTTTACCTACTCGAAGGGTAGTGGGGATGATACCATTAGTGAAAACTAGATCTAAAATCTTAGATAGCCTGGTAGGATACTGTACGTGTTGTTGCCATTCTTTTGTTTCTATTATGTTGATAAATTCATTGTACCGTTTTGGTGAGGAAAGTGGTTGCCAGACTACATCGGGCATATTAAAGTCCCCACATATAATTTTAGCCGTGTGAGGTAGTGAAGTGGCGTAAGCGAACGTGCTAGCAAGCTTCATATTACCTTCAACGGTTGAGCACGGGGGGTGATAGATGCAACCTATAAGATAGGAACTGGAGTGAGACAGTCTTAGAATAGCCCACACTGAATCGTTATCTGTGATGAGCTCTGGGTAGAAGCACTGTGTGGCCTTAATATCAGACCTGATATACATAGCACATCCTCCTCCTCTACCATAGTTTCTGTCGCCTCTGAATACATAATAGTTATCAATAGAAATATCTTTATCGCAAATCTGAGGAGTGCACCATGTCTCAGTAATCATTATGAGAGACGGATTGCAAATTAGGGATAATGTCGTGAAGTCGAACATTTTGTTGAGTAAGGAGCGAGCATTGATAAGACAGAATGAGAGAGAGTTAGGGGTGACGGTGAAATCGCATATATCTTTAAAAATATTCTCTCCAAGGTTTATGGCGTCTAGAACAGATTGTTTGATGGGTGCTAACTCAGATGGTGGCCACTTACTAGCAGTGCTGGAAAAGTGCCCTACACCAGTATCAGCACAGAGAGATGTGCCATCGTTTGTTACCCCGGCGGGTGTGAGGTGTTCATAATACCGTGCCTCCAATGCATCGCCCTCCCATCCGGTGATAAGTGGCTTGACAGTATGTGTGCTATTTGCGTCAATATTGAGGCTGAAATTTCGTGTTGGCTGAGAAAATTTAGATTGGATGGGGGGAGGTAGGTATTCCTTGTGGATAGTATGCTGGGGTAGAGTTACGTGTATCGCAGTTATGACTAATATTTTGTGTGTTTAAGTTATTTTCGTAAATATTAGTCCATTGACGGTCTTGGGTGGTCTGTATGCGATGGTTTTCGGGGATGTGGTGAGTCAAAAGGCCACCTTTAGGAAACATGCCTAGCGCACTTGTTCCTTGTTGTAGAGGTCCCTGGATCAAACTTTTGTCTATAGTAGCCATAGATTGGAAAGTTGTGTCGGGGTAGGTGTATGCCTGCCCGTCGGGCTTCGACTTATTTTTAGGGTGCCCAGACATATAGCGTCTGTTGTGTCTATCGGACGAAGACTTGTTTGATGTTGGATGAATCGGCGGGTTACCTCTCTTTTCATTGACGTTAGATTTATGGCGGTATGAGGGCTTATTCTGCTTCCCTGGTTTAGTGGTATGATTGGGGTCGCTTAAGTTAATGTTATCTGGTTCGCTGCTGAGAAACCTATCAGTGATGTGTTTGAGTACAGGTATTCTGGATGGCAGGGTTATTTTACTTCGTTTTGTATGCTCACTAATCTGAGTGCTGCTCGGGGAGGATATGCTTAATGCTACATGCTCGAGCTTAGTCTTTTGCTTAACGTTGGTAGTGGTATTAGCGGCTGATGGTGATGTGGCTAGCGAGCATAACTCTGAAGATGCATCTAAGTCTATGACCGTAGTTGCTTCATCGTTGAGTTTACTAGGTAAATTTTTATTATTTAAGAGTATTTCATGTATGTCTGTACCATTAGGTTTACTCAAGTTTAAGGCGACAGAGTCTTCTATAGGACATTCTGCTGTTACGTAAGTTTTTGCGACACTTGGTACACTTGCGCGGCTACGTCTTTGACATGGCGTTAGGTCATGGGCAAGTTTAATATTACCATAAGGTGTGGATGAACTAATTAACTTATTTGACGACTGAAATTTCCTAGCATCATTAGGACTACTGAATTTAAACAGCACAGGGCAAGTATACTTTCCTGATTTTTTCCTGAGTCTGATTAGGTGGCAATTCGCTGATGGCATGCCACACGCTTGGAGACATGTCACTTTGATTTTGTCCAGAGGCGTCCGATCAGGCAGATTGTAAGCGAGAACGTTGTACGAGGACATGATTCGTTTAGTAACTTCACTGGCTATAAAGTCTAACATACGCTCAGATTTCAGCAGACTTTCCGGATTAGCATCATGAGTTGGGTTACAAAGAAGCAGTAGTGGCTTAATGGTGTTTATATTCTCATTTAATTCCTTCACAGAGTTTCCTAGAGATATAAGGTCCAACTTATTTTGTTCAGCAGTTGCATATACCTCTGACAACAAGTCGGGAACAATGACTTCGGGGACATTGTTGAGGCTACGCGGAACGCACAGTGATGTACGTATCTTCTTAGCTGAGTGACCCAAACTATTCTTACGTATGGAAAGTACTCGTTTATTACGTTGTGCCATTGCTGAAAACTAATCAATATGGTTTAAAGTTAAAGCCGAGCTAAATCGAAAACGGGTATATGGAAAAATAGTATATCGAGTGGATATACAGATTAAGTACTACTATGGATACCGTATGGAATTTTATTGCTTATAAATAAACAATAAATTTACAAAGTACTAAAAAGTAAGATACAGAGTATATAGAAACCAATTATCCTGTAAATTGATCCTGGTATGTAAACCAAAAAATGATGAACTTCTCTACAGTTTTCTTTTCTGTGACGTTGTTCTAAAGTTACAATAAGGAGGATGAGCCCTGCGAAAGAGTGGATCCAAACTTGATAACTGGCGGTGATATATCTGCAGAATTGGAAGCTAGAGTAGCAGCCAATATAAGTTATAGTTGAGCAGTGGTATAATATCCACTACAATATTCCAGAAATCGACAAAAATATATCCACGTTATGGGGAGAGATTGTAACGTCCGATCAGAATCGCGCGCGAAACAGTAACATCAACCATGTCAAACTTAACATCAGACACATCGTTACAATTAGCAGACAAGTCACCATGACTTACTTTCCTGTTCGCATCCAAGACACTCTGTCCCTTCTTTGACCCAGGCATCGTTGAACTTGACCCAATTCCAAAAACGTTCCAGATATTGCTTGTTCAAAGAGGACTTGACCGGCACCAGGAAAAATGAACGGCGACTATCCAAACTTTCACCAAATGTTTGAATCCGCCAGATCTGTTTCTATCGTCAGAAACTGTCAATCACGTCTCATAAACCGTTAATGCCCAGCTCTCGCTACGCTCGGGCCCACGCTGTTCCTTTGAGTTTCAGAAACGCTTAGTTATAACGGACGAAAAAACCAAAACACCAATTGTTGACTTGAGTATTATGTATCGTTACACCAACATATAAATCAAGTATGACTAAGGTCTGTGAACAAATATTACAATAATAAATCATAATATTACTTCTGATGATATTTTACTCTTCTTTCTGAACAGCGACCGATGAGACGATGACTGTCGTATTGATGCCTCCGCGAAAATTGGGGAAGTTGATTTTGAGCAAACAACCAAGAATTGATCGTTCAATCTTCAACTCCTTTGACACCTGTTGACAATTTTGTTCGACTCCGGACGTCTTCCACCTGTATCGTCAACCTGAGAACGAATGTGGGCGTACTGCTGTAAGTCCTACAGTTCTTCAAGGGTATCTCATCAAGGCAGAATCCACAACATTTGATGTATTGATTGTACATTTGTTGGTGTTAAATAATTATGTGAGCTCCAATGATTGTAATTGTTGGTTAATCTTGTTTGTGTCCAGACATTCCACAACTTACAATTGTCAACCTGTGAAAGTTTGTAGGCGTACTGGTGTAAGTCCTGCAATTCTTCAAAGGAATTCCACCAAGACATGATCCGCGAGGATATTTGTACTGTTTGTATATACGTGTGGTGTGTCTTCGCAATTTGTGTTTTTTGGATTCATTATGTTTACTCGTCGTTTTCGTACCTTGTTGTTATTACGTAATTTTGTTAAAATTTTCGTCGTGATTACTTCTGAAGTTGTTTCTGGTCTTCTACATCCATGAATGAATTGATTGATGTTAGAGACAGCAGATGGGTCGTATACGCCGAGGAGGCTAGGCTATTGCTGAGAATGAAATGCACACGGAGATAGTTGTTAGCTTTGGTCCCACACGCCGGGGAGAAAGAGTGTAAAGGACTGAGGCTTGCATACGTCATCGTTACTACAACTATAAATAAATAAATAAATAATTTTATTCTCATGATGCAGTACATGAGGGACGCCAGTTTACAGACATCATCTAATTGTTACAGAAATAGGACCATATTATTCAGTCACAATTTACAGTCGATAGCAAAATATGTTTAACATGTACACTGGAGATTATACATACACTTGATAAATGTTAATCCCAATAGTATAAAACATCCTTTTCACTTATGTACAATCGTTTCTGTGAATAGTTGGAAAAATCCGCTAGATTGTCAGTGAGTGCAACACATCAGGAAATACAGAAGTATTGTCTTCGCGTTAACAAAAAAACCAGGTCTTTGGTGGATGGGTTATAAGTGCCTGGGCAAAAAAATAAAGCTTGAAGTCAGTTTTCATACATAATTTTGTTGTGTACAGAATTCTTGAATTATAGTTCATTGTTGTGTTATTTGGAATTCAGAGAAATGTTTATTTCATTTAAATAAATAAATAGATTGATTCTCATGGTACAAGACATGAGGGACGCCAGTTTACAGGCATCATCAAATTGTTACAGAAATAGGACCATATTATTCAGTCACAATTTACAGTCGATAGCAAAATATGTTTAACATGTACACTGGAGATTATACATACACTTGATAAATGTTAATCCCAATAGTATAAAACATCCTTTTCACTTATGTACAATCGTTTCCGTGCATAGTTGGAAAAATCCGCTAGATTGTCAGTGAGTGCAACTAAGGCAGAATGAGTGACAAGCGATTGCAGCGGAAATCGGTAGTGAGTAGATAAGAGGATGTGCGTAGAGTATCGTGAGGTGCTACTATGGTCACGTTGCATTCTGCAAGAGTCATTCTAGCAAGTGGCGATTGTGTTGCAAGATGTCAAGAGGAGGTCTCTGTCTGGAGGCGCAGGTCGTCAGCGATGTGTGAGATTGTGCTGTGGGTATGCTTGTGGCGTGTTGGCTTTTCTGTTTGTTTTCCATTTCAGCTCTGTCCGTGTGACCGAGGTTCTCGCAATGGCATCCAAGTCGACGTGTATTGGTCGTTAAGGAAAAAAGGGATGGATCCATTTTTCCCGGGGAGTGTCAATGTAGTTGAAGAATGAACGATCAATTCATGGTTGTTTGCTCAAACCAAATTCCTCCACATTTTTCGCGGGTCATCTATCTGACGGTCATCGTCTCATCTTTCGATGTTCAAAGGAAGATAAACAACTATCAGAAGTATTATTGTGATTTATTGCTATAATATTTATTCTTAGACCTTGTGTCATAACATTATTGTTGGTTATATGTTGGCGTAAGAATAAAGGATTCTTGAGTCGCCAATAAGTGTTTTGGTTCTTGCGTTGGTTAGTACAAAGCGCTTCTGAAAGTCTTCGAGGGACAGCGTGAGGTCCAGCGTAGTAAGAGCTGGACTTTGATGGTTTATGTGACTTGGCTATCGGTGGCACTTTTGTAACTACACTTATGCCTTTCATTCCCAATTCCTTTTGACATTTTAAGGTCTTACGCGCATTACGGGCCCTAACTCACTCAGGATCCGGAACTGCTGTCTAGCTCACCACTAGCCAATTATGTGTGGCTGATATAAATAAGGAAGAAAGGTACTAGGCTCGTACTTGTCCAGTTTGCGAGCCCATACTGATAGCTGTTGGCAACTTGAAAGTGGCCTAGTTTTAGCCTTTACTAAACTTCGAGGGTGCATTGATTCCAGATCAACTGCCTACCATCCTCACATAAGTTGTAAAGTAGAACTTTTACGCAGACAATTGACGGTCGGATTGTCGAACCGAGCACTCAACATTGGAGTGAATCAATATCATTAATGTTCTTCGGCATGCGTAACGCTGACGGTTGAGCCATCGTTGAGTTAGTGTATGGAACAGCTCCACGACTGCTAGACGAGTCTGTTTCAAACCCTAATTTCCCACACTCCATGTATCGTCTATTGTACTTCAACGGGCTCGAAAACACCATGGATTTGGTTAAGCCCGCTTCCCTCAAAACACGGTTCATAGACGTTTATCAACTATGACCGAAAACGTCTTCAAATGTATCTGTTCATCGTGACTCTAGACTTCATCCATAACAGCGTGGAAGAATCCTTCGTTCTAGGCAGAAAAGCGGCGAAGATCGTCATGACAAATCGTCTAAAGCCAGCCTACCTGGAGAAAAAATCCATCATCTATAATGATAATAATGTATATTTTCATATAAACGTATAAATTTACATGAAAATGCATGCCATTTTTACAGACACGATCAAGTGTGATATAATAACAAATCGTAGATTGTCTACAAGTTAATAATGTTTAAACAGACAAATATTTGATACATATATACAAATACGCTGATTGTCTGCACCAGGCCGTGTAGTTATTGAATTGTATATTTGTCCTCCAGGTTGCGTGGGAAAATCGACTTCGTTTCGTCTACAACCCGTGGTTATAGGCATACGATAACCAACCAATATTGAGGTAAGTATAACTTTTACAAGGGATTGAAAGCTGTTTTAGAAAAGTAAAAGTGCTAAGGTGAATCATTAAAGTGTACTGCAATAAGTAAGTGTAAGTACTATTAGTAAATGCATTTATATAGGAAATACAACGGGAAAGTTATCATTCCCTAGGCTGACAACATTCATTTGCAGTGTATAATGCTACCCATATAGGTCTTACCACCATAATGTCCACTTTTGGTTTTAATACATTTATCCTCGTGCAGGTTTTTTTATTTTATACCTTTTTATGCATTTGGTGCACAACCGTGCCAGAGAATAGGAATAGAATAGATTGAATCAAATTCATAAAGAGCTATAAAATGTTAGGTTTAATGGAATATAATGAGGATCAAGTAAAGACGTTATTAGAAAATGAATGAGACGAGACATTGTTAAGTGTTATTTAAAGATAATAATAATTGCTTTATTCCAAAAACAGTACTGATGATACAGCAAGGAATTTTCAGCATTCGGTACATTGCATCTGATTTACTCAAAAACGACAAAAAAATTATAAATACATATTACATGATAATAATAAAACGATTGTTACAGCAGCTACATAGCAAGATACTGTATACAATTCGGAGAAAAATATGCATAAAGTATAAAATCTTGTTGAGAAGCCCAGTAAAGATTAATGGAGAGCAATAGAGTACAGTAGGTAAAATATATGAGTTTAAAAATTGCAAAACTAAAGGTTGGTTGATACCTAATTGTCTTAACTTTTTAATGCAGAAGGTAAGACGAAAGATTTTCTTAGAGATAGATAAGATGTGGGATGACCATGAAAGGTCAGAGGAAAGAACTAATCCAAGGTATTTAATACTTGACTTAGTTTCAATTTCAGTGCCATCTATGCTACAGGCATCATGCGAACTAACTAGTTCATATAAGTCACGTTGATGCTTGAAAGTAAAGTCAACTGACTGACATTTGGAAGGATTTAACATAAGACCATTTGACTTGGACCACTTGTTGATGTCCAACAGAAAGCTATTAAGTTTGGAGCAGTCAGACTCGGAAGTGATAGGCAGTGATACAGTCAGATCATCTGCATATTTGACAAAATTAGTTTCATTTGAATGGTGCAGGTCATGTAGGAAGAAAGAAAAAAGAAAAGGAGAGGGGCGGAACCTTGAGGAACACCAGATTTTGTAAGCGAGGTAGAAGATGATTTGCTATTATATACAGCATACTGCATTCTATCAGAAAAATAAGAATGCAACCAACTCTTAGCCCATGATCCTGTTTGTGTCGAAGATAGCTTATTTAATAAAAGGCCCCTGGGTACAGAGTCAAAAGCAGATGTGTAGTCTGAGAAGGCACTACGAACATATTTGGCACATTTGTCTGAACAATAAACAACATTGTGATATAAGACAATCGCAGCCTCCAAGGTACTTCTACCATGTTTATATGCAAATTGTTTAGGATCAATAAATGGTTTCAATGAGGGTTCAAGACGAAGAAAAATTAATTTTTCCATCAATTTTAAAAAGGGAGAAGTAATTGCAATAGGCCGAAATTTAATATCAGTACCAGAAGATGGTTTTGGTATAGGGATAATTTTGATGTTTTTCCATGCAAAAGGTAGAACGTTACCGGAAGAAGAAGCATTAAAAATATTAGTAAAAGGGTGACACAAATATCGGCACAATTCCTGAGGACAATGGCAGGTATGCCGTCAGGACGAAGGCTTTGAGAAGGTTTAAGAGACCGGAGACATTTAAGAACATCAAGGGTGTCAAACACGTCTCATAAACCGGTAATGCCCAGCTCTCGCTGCGCTCGGGCCCACGCTGTTCTTAGAAGATTTCTCAGAAACGCTTAGTTATAACGGACGAAAAAACCAAAACACCGATCTGCCGTTTGATATTTCTGTATTGTTACACCAACATATAAAAGGAATAAGCGAACTAAGGTTTTTTTTTTTTTTTTTTTTTTTTTTTTTTTTTTTTTTCTGACGATGTTTCACTCTTCTTTCTGAACAGCGACCGATGAGACGATGACTGTCGTATTGATGCCTCCGCGAAAATTGGGGAAGTTGATTTTAAGCAAACAACCAAGAATTGATCGTTCAATCTTCAACTACATTGACACTCCCCGGCAAAAAAGGGATCCAACCCTTTTTTCCTTCACGACCAATGCACGTCGACTTGGATGCCATTGCGAGAACCTCGGTCACACGGACAGAGCTGAAATGGAAAACAAACAGAAAAGCCAACACGCCACAAGCATACCCACAGCACAATCTCACACATCGCTGACGACCTGCGCCTCCAGACAGAGACCTCCTCTTGACATCTTGCAACACAATCGCCATTTGCTAGAATGACTCTTGCAGAATGCAAAGTGACAATGGCAGGACCTCACGATACTCTACGCACATCCTCTTAATTACTCACTACCAATTACCATTGAAATCGCTTGTCACTCATTCTGCCTCAGTTCTAGTAGCGGTGACGCATGCGAGCCTCAGTCCTTTACACTCTTTCTCCCCGGCGTGTGGGATCGCAGCTAACAATTATCTCCGTGTGCGTTTCATTCTCAGCAATAGCCTAGCCTCCTCGGCGTATACGACCCATCTGCTGTCTCTAACATCAATCAATTCATTCATGGATGTAGAAGACTAGAAACAACTTCAGAAGTAATCACGACGAAAATTTTAACAAAATTATGCAATAAAACAAGGCACGAAAACAACGAGTAAACACAACTGATCCAAAATCACAAATTGCGAAGACACACCACACGTATACATAAACAGTACAAATCACCTCGCGGATCATGTCTTGGTGGAATTATTTTGAAGAATTGCAGGACTTACACCAGTACGCCTGCAACCCTTCACAGGTTGACGATTGTAAGTTGTGGAATGTCCAGACACAAACAAGATTAACCAACAATTACATCAATTGGAACTCACACAACTATTTAACACAAACATATGTACAATCACTACATCAAATGTTGTGGATTCCGGCATGAAAAACTACCTTTGAAGAACTGTAGGACTTACAGCAGTACGCCTACATTCCTTCTCAGGTTGATGATCCAAGTGGAAGTCGTCCGGACACAAACAGAATTACCGACAGCTAGATGACAGATGATATCAATTCAGTATATACAATATGAACATATGTACAAGATCATACACCAAGCACATTGGACTGCTCATTGATGCGCTACCCTTTGAAGAACTGTAGGACTTACAGCAGTACGCCTACAACCCTTCTCAGGTTGACGCTCTAGGTTGGAAAATCGTCGCAGAGTTCATTTGCTAACTTCCTTCTATCAGCTATATCCTCAAATCTGAACGGCAACACGCCCATGTCATTGTATCGTAGAATATAGATGACGAACAAACACACGACATATCTCATCAACCAAGTATAGAAACAGAGTAATTTACACCAAAGATAATAACATTCAAATAGTAACTTGAAACTAGAAATGCCTTTATTCGTGCAAGTCAATTTAACAATAACTCTCTCGTTTACACTTGGCTTATCCACACTAAACTGACCAATATCTTTCGTCTTTTCAAACGCACCAATACTATCATAGTCATTGCACAAGATACTTGAGTTGATGGGCATCTGTTTCATTGTGGATGACAGCACCAACGATGACTGAGTGACACAAGGTGATGAACTTAGCGGTGGATCAGAAGCTGTTCTTTTTCGGCTTTCAGATAGTTGTCCAACTGCAAGATTACCACCACTGCTGTCTTTCACTACTAGTTCGGGTTTAGCACTATCATCTGATGATAGGTGGGCTACACGCTGATCAATTACACTGACTGTCTCACAAGTATGCACACCTTCTGGAACTGCATCTGCGTTCAATTCTACTTCACGTTGTAGTTGTACAGAACCTTTATTTAACTTAGCAGTAGTAGGCATATCCCGCATCTCATAATGATCAACCAAAGACAAATCTGCACTATCATGATCATTACCACAAATATTCAATTTACCGTCAAGTTCATCATTTTCAAACTCTTTAATAACAGAAGTAGACAATTTTGGTTCCTCCTCAATAATCATTAAAGGTTTTATATCTTCACTCTGACTAGTTATACCTTGTAAACTTGTAGGGTCAGAACTGCACTCTGAAGCAGTAACTCTATTCTGTGACACTCTATTCAACAACGGCTTACCAGTTGCAACTACAGACTTCTTCACCGCACCGTTATCGTCACACAATTCGGAGTCAGACCTGGAGTTTACATTTAGCTTATCACTGAACTTGCTCACCGGTTCACAGTTCACTTCTGTATGCACCTCTTGCACACGTGTAAAACAAAACCGTGTTTGTCTTGCATCTTGTAACTTATCTGTTGAGGATGTACTACGAAACCTGTTACACTCACTAGGTCTATATGCATTACTAGACATCATGGAGCCTTCTCGATATCCACCTCTCTGAGGCCTACTCGTCATCAATGAGTGCGTTTTACCCTCAGACTGCTCTATTCTATGGGTGAGATCTAACGGACTGTAAAACTTGCTCATAGATTGATTGACACTAGTATTTACCAGTTTCAGGATATCATCAAATTTTGGCTCGATACCCTCATCCTCCATACGGGAGCTCATCTTCACCCACTTCCTTTGCAGTCGAGTAGGTAGACGTCTTGCTATTACTTCTAGTATAAAACTCGAGTTGAGGTCACTCACGCAATTCATCGAAATCAATGCATTCATGTAAATCAGCAAATTATCCAGAAACTCAGTGAGTGCCTGGGAGTCATCCTGTAATTGACCACCATTACCCTTAACAGCCTCGAATAATTTCCCTACAATCATCGAAGGCCTTCCAAACCTTTGACGTAATATGCTCATGGCCTCAGCGTATCCCTCATTAGGGGGCATGTGCTTACAGCACTGTATAGCTCTTGCAGCATCTCCAGTGCAATACCTCATCAAATACATCAATTTCAATTCATCAATTAATAAAAAACTACTCAGCATGGTCTCAAACTCTTTTACAAATTGTAAATAATCAGCTGGGTTTCGGTCGAAACACCGTGGTTCAAATTTAGGGAGTTTGATGTTCCTATTATCCCTGGACGGCGAAACAGTAACATCAACCATGTCATGCTTAACATCAGACACATCGTTACAATTGACAGACAAGTCGCCATGACTTACTTTCCTGTTCGCATCCAAGACACTCTGTCCCTTCTTTGACCCAGGCATCGTTGAACTTGACCCAATTCCAAAATAGTTCCAGATATTGCTTGTTCAAAGAGGACTTGACCGGCACCAGGAAAAATGAACGGCGACTATCCAAACTTTCACCAACTGTTTGAATCCGCCAGATCTGTTTCTATCGTCAGAAACTGTCAATCGTGTCTCATAAACCGTTAATGCCCAGCTCTCGCTACGCTCGGGCCCACGCTGTTCCTTTGAGTTTTCAGAAACGCTTAGTTATAACGGACGAAAAAACCAAAACACCGATCTGCCGCTTGATATTTCTTTATTGTTACACCAACATATAAAAAGAATAAGCGAACTAAGGTCTGTGAACAAATATTACAATAATAAATCATTGTATTACTTCTGACGATGTTTCACTCTTCTTTCTGAACAGCGACCGATGAGACGATGACTGTCGTATTGATGCCTCCGCGAAAATTGGGGAAGTTGATTTTAAGCAAACAACCAAGAATTGATCGTTCAATCTTCAACTCCATTGACAAAGGTTAATGAAACCATTAAAGTTATTGTCTGTATGATTTGTATCATTGGGAAATATATCAACAGATGTGCGTATGAAATATTTATTAAGAGTGTCGACATTAAGAGATGGACAGAAGTACACCGCTTACCGTTAGT
Source organism: Trichobilharzia regenti (assembly GCA_944472135.2). Lineage (NCBI taxonomy): Eukaryota > Metazoa > Platyhelminthes > Trematoda > Strigeidida > Schistosomatidae > Trichobilharzia > Trichobilharzia regenti. The sequence continues at coordinate 21,050,434 of OX235266.1, read as the reverse complement.
AATTTCTTTAAAAAGTTTCCACAAATTAGAAGGGGTTTTACATGACAAAATCTTTGATTATATAAAACATTTAGTCTTTTAATTCCGAGTTTTATCAGAGTATTTAACTTTTTTACACCTGGCTTATCATTTGTCTTGAACAACAGTTCTTTATCTCTACGTAGCTTTTTGAGATATGGCGAAGAGAAGCGATCAAATTGAATAAATAATGTTTCTTTAGGACAACATATTTGAAAACAGAATCTAAGATAATCAGTAGTGTTTTTGATTGTGTCATCTAATGTTTGTTCTGTAAATAAGTCCCAGTTAGTGTCTTCCAACATGCATCTGAGCTTGTCTAGGTTGTCTTTTGAGTAGCATCTCCGTTGAACTTTACTGTAGAGGTGAGAGAGGACACCTTTGTGTGATTTGGAATATATTTTAGGCAGTACACGTATGATACAGTGGTCAGAGTTAAGTAAAGGAGCACGTTTGCGAGCTTCATATATACCAACATCATTGATAAATACCAGATCCAGTGTTTTACCAAGACGAGTAGCCAATTTAACAATATCGTCATGACCAAGTGATATAAGGAAGGAGTGATCGCATGCATTGAAGTCACCAGTTACTATAGATAAAGAGTTTACGAAGCAAGCTGCAGCAAAAGTGGTGAATTCATCAGCGGACATAGATAAATCCGATATGGTACAGCCAATAGAGACATAAACATTAGAAATATAAATGAATTTGTATTTTGACAAATGTTTCGGGCGACATCTCACGGTGATGCAATCAATGTAGTCATTCAAGAATTTGAAACAAACTTTGTTGGGAATGGACCATTTTGAGTGAATAAAAGTTGCAACACCTCCGCCACATTTTTTCTTGGAACAAACACGGTCTTGTCGGAATACATTAAAATTGTTTAGAGACACAAAATTGTCATCATGAGTCATGTAGCCAGGTTTCTTGTAGAGTGACAATACCAGTATTGTGGTGGGTACTTGATGACAACAGGGACTGAAAATCCAGAATTTTGGTAGGCAGGGACCGGCAGTTGGTACTAATGATAACTGGAACAGTAGTGTGATGTAAAGGCGTAGATTTTGAGGCACACTGCCAACCTCCATGGTGCTTTTTCTTGAGTTTATTGAAAATATGAAAGTTTTTGGGTTTAAAACGTTTTATAAAATCCCGGGAGTGGATAATACGATTAGAATGCATAATGTGATATGTAAACACCAATAAAATACGAGTAAATAGATGCGAAATGTACATGGAATGTGGTAGTCCAAAATGTTCAAACAGGCCGCCAAGGCCATTCGATCAATGGATAGCAAGTTAATTTATATGACGCCCCATAAATCTGTGTAGAGCCCACGTGGTCGCATCTCAGCAATAGGCTGAGCGAATGGTGTATGTTTAAAGGTAGAAGCATGATCTGTCATTATTGTCTTTCTCAAGATAAAGATCTAAGCCCCCATAAAAATCAGAAAGATCTCGAGCCGTCAAATTGCATATTGCTGTTCCTGCAGGATGGAGCGATTCACCTTAGTGACCACCACCATATCTACTGATCAGCCAGCGCCACCCTCCCTCCTTTTTGATGTTAGGCTCTGAGATTATGATTATTATGGCTACAGCAAATATATTGCTTGGTACCAGACGTGTTCGTACCTCAAATTCTTAATGAGTGCTTCCAATAGGTCTCCACGTACATCTTTATGAACATATCATATACGTGTGCATGCGTCCTAATGAACAGATTACTTTATAAGAAGTTAAAAACTTACAGTAAAAAGAATAAGTTTTGTGAATAGTGGAGCAAGATTCAGCAGAACACTATAGTTAAGGTTCAATGTAGGTAGTAAGAACTGAATGTAAGGTCGGTTGGCAGGACTTAGTGTACTAAATTATCTTGACAATCTTAAATATAGTAAACATTTGACATTGCAAAGTAACCTGTCTACATTTATTATGAAAAGATACTAATAGAACCAACAAAGTTTTAGAAGATCAGGAACCTATACGTTACAATCAAGAAGCAAGCACAAAGAAATCAAATTGGTTTATACCAGCTCGTAAAAACGATATTGGATATTGGATCGGTTAACAATACTGCAGAAGGGTAGTTAGTCTTAGAGAGAGCCGTAAAGTAAATCAATCTATATATGAGAAGAGTATAATCAATGTTGTAATTCGGATTATCAAAGAATACGTTAGGCTCAATAACTAAGTGTTATAAGGGAAACAAGCGTGGTAAAGCAAGAGAACCTATGCTGCATAAATATTTTAACCATTTTAAGTATTTTAATGATAATCTTATTTCGAGAATTGAACATGCATAATTACTAAGTATTATTATGTTAGTCTAGGAACTGGTGTACTTTCTGTAGTTAAATATTGAAATGCCATTGTTTCGCCACTCTACCAGCAGTTGAGATCTTTTAAATGGGCTAGGGTGGACATATTAATATGTTTTTCTAGGCTCCTTTTAAAACTTTCAGGCCTTTCACAGGATCTAATCTCAAAGGGTAGTTGGTTCCAAAGTTTGCAATATTTAATGCTAAAGAAGTTAGCTCTAGTGGTGAGTCTATGGGTGTTAACCCTGAGAAGGAGTCATGGTTACGTAATCCATACGATTTAGGATTAGCCCACGTTATAGATGAGTTACTGTTACAGTGTTTCTTATAACTATGAATAAGAGTAATAAATTGTACTTCACTATGAACCAATCGTTTCAAATGATACACAGATGACTGAATACTCGCCAGTACACAAAGACGTAGCTATAACCACAAAGGCAACAGAAAGCCTGAACGAGGCACGGTGGAAAGCACATTCTGCACCAACCGTGATGTCCCCAATATGCCTTTAGACTAATCTTACATGATAAAAGGAAGTGCCCCACTTTCTTAAAAAGTATTACATTATGCTTACGGTACTTTCTCCGTACACAGATTGTTTTCGATTGAATCCCATGCCAAAAATCTAATATATTTTTGTATGATGTAGACTTCCTAGGGAAGGATTAATTTATCCTAAGATGTTCAGCATTCCATATTTTGTATGTTTGTCCCAATTCAAACGCTATCCTTGTTAGGTCTTTCTGAAAAGGACAGGTCATTCTTACTATCTTTTCAGGTGCCACGGGCGTTCAACAAGAAGCAGACGAAGGACGAAGTCAAACTGGTGAAAATCCACGTAGCCGTGTACATATTTGGCGTAGCAGGAGAAAATTCCTATAAACTATTGTCTGCAGAACTCATCAATGAATTTTGGACGCTTACCCTCACTATTTAGATCTATCTGTTTAGCTAAACCCCTTCAGAAAGAATACGAGTCGAACGGTCAATGTACCTGGCTCCTTAAAAAACAAGTCAATTGATATACGCGCGTATAAATAGTCAAACGCGCGGTCTCGTCCTTGAGGCTTTTGCAGAACAATGGACGACTGCAGAACACTACTCTTACCATTGCTGAGAAGAATGAACTCCTCGAAAACGCTACAAATGTTCCTCTCAAGGACATCACAGACCAAGTCGCCCCTGAAATAAGGGCTCATATGAATCTGTTTGGTAAAAGGAAATGTTTCTGCTGTAATTATTTGTAATCGTAGTATTAGTATTTCGAGATGACCGAATTACAAGAATCCAACCAAAACACAGAGAGGGCAGAATTCAGGAATTTGTATTTAGCGGAATTATTATTCAATTCACATAAGAAATATATAAACAAGCAACATTAAGTATTTAAACAATACAGAGTTAGAAATAGTCAATCACCACATCCGCCACACGTCGAATATCTCCTTGCGTATTTATAACGATGTCTCGGTTTCCTTGCAGGTAGCTGAGGCCTTCTAACTGATTCTGTGATGTCATTTTCATCAGTGTTATCTGGACTCATTTCTGAATTATCTACAAAATCAGGATTAGAAACGGAATCATTATGATAATTGGAGCGACCTACTTCATTTATTGTCAATTTGTCCAGATGCCTGTTATGAACTGAGTGATCCTTGATGTCTAATACCTTCACCACTCGATTTCCCATTTTTTGTGGTATGATTCCAACAGAAGGTCTGTAGTCTTTCCCTTTGTAATAATGTACATTAGAAGTCGCGGACATCAGATGCTTTCTGAGAATTCGAGATTTGAAAAGTTTTGCAGGACTTTCACGGGTACTTGTATGTTCTGCATTCAACAGACGCAGTCTATGCATATGCGGCAATTCCTCCATTTTAATCAGTTGCTCTCTCATCTCGTTCAGTTTTTCTCGTGTTTTCTACAATTCGCAATTTAACTCGGCTGCCTCATTTTTGAGAACAGTTGACACTTGAGTTGCCGAACTTGTAGTGGAGGTTTTCATCGGATGAGATTGAGTATTTTGAAAGGTTGAAAGACACATTGACTCTATTTTACTAGACAGCTTGGGAGAATTATAAGAATGTTGAGCAGCATAAGTATTCGAACTTCTGCAAACAGTCTTGATGTGTCCAACTTTACCACATTTATGACACTTAGCACCCCGAAAACGGCAAGTGCTTCGTAGATGTAACTTTCCACAGGAAAAACACGGTTTAATGTTTTTGATCTCTGGCTGCATTCTGTTACCTGTGGACGACAGTTTGGATTGCTTTCCATGACCACTTGTATTTTCGACTTTGGACAGCATGACATCAGATACTGACGTAGTGGGAGCAGAGTATTCACTGTTGACATCTTCATATGTAATACACAAGTCTTTAGCAGTTTGAAAGGTACAAGAAAGAATCTGAATTAACTCTTTCTCTAACTTAGGAATATTGATTCCAGCAATTAGACGATCACGTAGTTGAGTATGCAGCTGATCTCCAAAATTACACTTTGAAGCTTGTATTTAGAGTTGAAGAATAAAGTCTCTTATCTTCTGATTGGGAGCACGAACCAGTTTATGGAATTTAGCCCTCTCTCGTGTCTCAAATGTAGTTATATGGACGTAATCTATCAGAAGTTTACGGGGCTTACCATATGGCAGAGAAATTGTTTTATCTGGAAACGCCAGATTCTTCACTAGATTATATGCATCTAGCCCAATAGCAGTAATGAAAGGATCTGGAATTTTGTCACCCCGAACGTTCTTTGAAATGCACCATGCATCGAAGCATTCAAGGTAATCAGCAATCTCCCGAGGTGAACCATTTATAGGAAATTTTCCAAGGTTATTTAGTTCCATCGCAACGCCAATTTGTTGTAATTTATTGTAATCGTAGTATTAACATTTCGAGATGACCGAATTACAAGAATCCAACCAAAACACAGAGAGGGCGGAATTCAGGAATTTGTATTTAGCGGAATTATTATTCAATTCACATAAGAAATATATAAACAAGCAACATTAAGTATTTAAACAATACAGAGTTAGAAATAGTCAATCACCACATCCGCCACACGTCGAATATCTCCTTGCGTATTTATAACGATGTCTCGGTTTCCTTGCAGGTAGCTGAGGCCTTCTAACTGATTCTGTGATGTCATTTTCATCAGTGTTATCTGGACTCATTTCTGAATTATCTACAAAATCAGGATTAGAAACGGAATCATTATGATAATTGGAGCGACCTACTTCATTTATTGTCAATTTGTCCAGATGCCTGTTATGAACTGAGTGATCCTTGATGTCTAATACCTTCACCACTCGATTTCCCATTTTTTGTGGTATGATTCCAACAGAAGGTCTGTAGTCTTTCCCTTTGTAATAATGTACATTAGAAGTCGCGGACATCAGATGCTTTCTGAGAATTCGAGATTTGAAAAGTTTTGCAGGACTTTCACGGGTACTTGTATGTTCTGCATTCAACAGACGCAGTCTATGCATATGCGGCAATTCCTCCATTTTAATCAGTTGCTCTCTCATCTCGTTCAGTTTTTCTCGTGTTTTCTACAATTCGCAATTTAACTCGGCTGCCTCATTTTTGAGAACAGTTGACACTTGAGTTGCCGAACTTGTAGTGGAGGTTTTCATCGGATGAGATTGAGTATTTTGAAAGGTTGAAAGACACATTGACTCTATTTTACTAGACAGCTTGGGAGAATTATAAGAATGTTGAGCAGCATAAGTATTCGAACTTCTGCAAACAGTCTTGATGTGTCCAACTTTACCACATTTATGACACTTAGCACCCCGAAAACGGCAAGTGCTTCGTAGATGTAACTTTCCACAGGAAAAACACGGTTTAATGTTTTTGATCTCTGGCTGCATTCTGTTACCTGTGGACGACAGTTTGGATTGCTTTCCATGACCACTTGTATTTTCGACTTTGGACAGCATGACATCAGATACTGACGTAGTGGGAGCAGAGTATTCACTGTTGACATCTTCATATGTAATACACAAGTCTTTAGCAGTTTGAAAGGTACAAGAAAGAATCTGAATTAACTCTTTCTCTAACTTAGGAATATTGATTCCAGCAATTAGACGATCACGTAGTTGAGTATGCAGCTGATCTCCAAAATTACACTTTGAAGCTTGTATTTAGAGTTGAAGAATAAAGTCTCTTATCTTCTGATTGGGAGCACGAACCAGTTTATGGAATTTAGCCCTCTCTCGTGTCTCAAATGTAGTTATATGGACGTAATCTATCAGAAGTTTACGGGGCTTACCATATGGCAGAGAAATTGTTTTATCTGGAAACGCCAGATTCTTCACTAGATTATATGCATCTAGCCCAATAGCAGTAATGAAAGGATCTGGAATTTTGTCACCCCGAACGTTCTTTGAAATGCACCATGCATCGAAGCATTCAAGGTAATCAGCAATCTCCCGAGGTGAACCATTTATAGGAAATTTTCCAAGGTTATTTAGTTCCATCGCAACGCCAATTTGTTGTAATTTATTGTAATCGTAGTATTAACATTTCGAGATGACCGAATTACAAGAATCCAACCAAAACACAGAGAGGGCGGAATTCAGGAATTTGTATTTAGCGGAATTATTATTCAATTCACATAAGAAATATATAAACAAGCAACATTAAGTATTTAAACAATACAGAGTTAGAAATAGTCAATCACCACATCCGCCACACGTCGAATATCTCCTTGCGTATTTATAACGATGTCTCGGTTTCCTTGCAGGTAGCTGAGGCCTTCTAACTGATTCTGTGATGTCATTTTCATCAGTGTTATCTGGACTCATTTCTGAATTATCTACAAAATCAGGATTAGAAACGGAATCATTATGATAATTGGAGCGACCTACTTCATTTATTGTCAATTTGTCCAGATGCCTGTTATGAACTGAGTGATCCTTGATGTCTAATACCTTCACCACTCGATTTCCCATTTTTTGTGGTATGATTCCAACAGAAGGTCTGTAGTCTTTCCCTTTGTAATAATGTACATTAGAAGTCGCGGACATCAGATGCTTTCTGAGAATTCGAGATTTGAAAAGTTTTGCAGGACTTTCACGGGTACTTGTATGTTCTGCATTCAACAGACGCAGTCTATGCATATGCGGCAATTCCTCCATTTTAATCAGTTGCTCTCTCATCTCGTTCAGTTTTTCTCGTGTTTTCTACAATTCGCAATTTAACTCGGCTGCCTCATTTTTGAGAACAGTTGACACTTGAGTTGCCGAACTTGTAGTGGAGGTTTTCATCGGATGAGATTGAGTATTTTGAAAGGTTGAAAGACACATTGACTCTATTTTACTAGACAGCTTGGGAGAATTATAAGAATGTTGAGCAGCATAAGTATTCGAACTTCTGCAAACAGTCTTGATGTGTCCAACTTTACCACATTTATGACACTTAGCACCCCGAAAACGGCAAGTGCTTCGTAGATGTAACTTTCCACAGGAAAAACACGGTTTAATGTTTTTGATCTCTGGCTGCATTCTGTTACCTGTGGACGACAGTTTGGATTGCTTTCCATGACCACTTGTATTTTCGACTTTGGACAGCATGACATCAGATACTGACGTAGTGGGAGCAGAGTATTCACTGTTGACATCTTCATATGTAATACACAAGTCTTTAGCAGTTTGAAAGGTACAAGAAAGAATCTGAATTAACTCTTTCTCTAACTTAGGAATATTGATTCCAGCAATTAGACGATCACGTAGTTGAGTATGCAGCTGATCTCCAAAATTACACTTTGAAGCTTGTATTTAGAGTTGAAGAATAAAGTCTCTTATCTTCTGATTGGGAGCACGAACCAGTTTATGGAATTTAGCCCTCTCTCGTGTCTCAAATGTAGTTATATGGACGTAATCTATCAGAAGTTTACGGGGCTTACCATATGGCAGAGAAATTGTTTTATCTGGAAACGCCAGATTCTTCACTAGATTATATGCATCTAGCCCAATAGCAGTAATGAAAGGATCTGGAATTTTGTCACCCCGAACGTTCTTTGAAATGCACCATGCATCGAAGCATTCAAGGTAATCAGCAATCTCCCGAGGTGAACCATTTATAGGAAATTTTCCAAGGTTATTTAGTTCCATCGCAACGCCAATTTGTTGTAATTTATTGTAATCGTAGTATTAACATTTCGAGATGACCGAATTACAAGAATCCAACCAAAACACAGAGAGGGCGGAATTCAGGAATTTGTATTTAGCGGAATTATTATTCAATTCACATAAGAAATATATAAACAAGCAACATTAAGTATTTAAACAATACAGAGTTAGAAATAGTCAATCACCACATCCGCCACACGTCGAATATCTCCTTGCGTATTTATAACGATGTCTCGGTTTCCTTGCAGGTAGCTGAGGCCTTCTAACTGATTCTGTGATGTCATTTTCATCAGTGTTATCTGGACTCATTTCTGAATTATCTACAAAATCAGGATTAGAAACGGAATCATTATGATAATTGGAGCGACCTACTTCATTTATTGTCAATTTGTCCAGATGCCTGTTATGAACTGAGTGATCCTTGATGTCTAATACCTTCACCACTCGATTTCCCATTTTTTGTGGTATGATTCCAACAGAAGGTCTGTAGTCTTTCCCTTTGTAATAATGTACATTAGAAGTCGCGGACATCAGATGCTTTCTGAGAATTCGAGATTTGAAAAGTTTTGCAGGACTTTCACGGGTACTTGTATGTTCTGCATTCAACAGACGCAGTCTATGCATATGCGGCAATTCCTCCATTTTATCAGTTGCTCTCTCATCTCGTTCAGTTTTTCTCGTGTTTTCTACAATTCGCAATTTAACTCGGCTGCCTCATTTTTGAGAACAGTTGACACTTGAGTTGCCGAACTTGTAGTGGAGGTTTTCATCGGATGAGATTGAGTATTTTGAAAGGTTGAAAGACACATTGACTCTATTTTACTAGACAGCTTGGGAGAATTATAAGAATGTTGAGCAGCATAAGTATTCGAACTTCTGCAAACAGTCTTGATGTGTCCAACTTTACCACATTTATGACACTTAGCACCCCGAAAACGGCAAGTGCTTCGTAGATGTAACTTTCCACAGGAAAAACACGGTTTAATGTTTTTGATCTCTGGCTGCATTCTGTTACCTGTGGACGACAGTTTGGATTGCTTTCCATGACCACTTGTATTTTCGACTTTGGACAGCATGACATCAGATACTGACGTAGTGGGAGCAGAGTATTCACTGTTGACATCTTCATATGTAATACACAAGTCTTTAGCAGTTTGAAAGGTACAAGAAAGAATCTGAATTAACTCTTTCTCTAACTTAGGAATATTGATTCCAGCAATTAGACGATCACGTAGTTGAGTATGCAGCTGATCTCCAAAATTACACTTTGAAGCTTGTATTTAGAGTTGAAGAATAAAGTCTCTTATCTTCTGATTGGGAGCACGAACCAGTTTATGGAATTTAGCCCTCTCTCGTGTCTCAAATGTAGTTATATGGACGTAATCTATCAGAAGTTTACGGGGCTTACCATATGGCAGAGAAATTGTTTTATCTGGAAACGCCAGATTCTTCACTAGATTATATGCATCTAGCCCAATAGCAGTAATGAAAGGATCTGGAATTTTGTCACCCCGAACGTTCTTTGAAATGCACCATGCATCGAAGCATTCAAGGTAATCAGCAATCTCCGAGGTGAACCATTTATAGGAAATTTTCCAAGGTTATTTAGTTCCATCGCAACGCCAATTTGTTGTAATTTATTGTAATCGTAGTATTAACATTTCGAGATGACCGAATTACAAGAATCCAACCAAAACACAGAGAGGGCGGAATTCAGGAATTTGTATTTAGCGGAATTATTATTCAATTCACATAAGAAATATATAAACAAGCAACATTAAGTATTTAAACAATACAGAGATAGAAATTGTCAATCACCACAGTTTCACTCCATTGGACTTTGGTTTGTTGTTCTTATCTGTGAATCTTACCGGGTTTCTGGCTGAGGTTCCTTTCAAAAGATCCACTACTACTTCCACGGCGTCAAGACTACAGATTCTTCAGATCCGAAGGGCGGAGGATCCAAATCGTGCTTCCGAATGGCGGAAGTAATGGTGACCTGCGCTACTATGACGTCAGCTGCAAACAGGGATTTATTTCATGGATCAGAACATGTGCTTTCACATACATATTTATACCCAGCAGGAGAACTTTTCGTGGACATGAGAGAAGTTAGTAAGAATGTTACTGGTTTTCCATCAAGAAGTAGGCAGATCAGGAAACAGTGGATGATATTTTCGGTACACGTATGTAATGTGGTAAAAAGTGGGATTCAAGTCCAGAATGTGGGAAAGGGGGGAAGTAGGGAATAATATTTATGTGCTGCAGTCCAATATGATTAGTATCAAAATCAAACTCAGCAAATTACACCAATATTTTGATATCGATTTCACATACATCGAGGAGTTCTATGAAGGTGCATCCCTACCAGGATATATAGCTGGCGACTATGCGCATGTGCATGTTAAGGGGAACCTCAAAATCCCCAAATTCCAATGTACCGTCGTGATAAGTCGGTCTAGAATTTCATGTGTTACAGGTGTGATAAGACTGTACTTCTGGACTGTGACATTGAAGTAGTTTGAAGTGGTAGTGAAAACATTTGCAACAGAGATCTTAGTAGCTTACTCATTTTCATACCCAGTTTGGAAATGAAAAGGTACATGTCATCTACCCACTTTACAAAATGAATAAAAGGTGAATTTGGAATTTCTGGATCTTCCCACCGTGAAAATGCCGTCTTCGCAACTAATGCACTTAAATGTTCCTTGGATCATGTTCCTCCCAGTGACGTGAAAAAGATGCTAACAGCCTTACCTGGTTGGTTTTCTAAATTGAAGAGCCGACGACTTATAAAACGGTGCAGGTGGCGTAAAGGCATTTCTTAATCCTTCAGTCTTGAAGGTCATGATGACCACTGGCGTTTCTATCCCTGAAAGTAAGAAAACAATTCGAATTTTGAAACCGAATCTTCCAAATTTATCAACTCACATGGAACACCATCTGGAGACCAACCATTCCTGGCGCCAACTATTTTTGGTGGCGCAAAGTATCATCGAATTTTTTCAAAGTATACTTACTCGTTTACTGAATTGTTGATTTAAGTTTACATCTTTTGACAGCATTAGCCTGTAGCTAAATGTTAGTGGTTTGTTACTGTTCACCAGTTACGAACAAGTTAGGATGATATTGGGTCTTTTTGGTAAAACCATTTCTGAATGATATACTCCTCATCAGTGTTTAAGGGGACGTCCTCAGGTTGCGGGGAGTGACGTGGCACTCACTTTGCACGTCAGAGACAGGCAAATATGCTCCCATTTAAATAATGTCATCTAAGATAAGCATGCAAGATTTGACGCAACTTTTACAGCCAGCCATAACGGCTAGGAGGAGTGCGCTGTTAGAAAGCATATTGACCAAAGCATGATACTCAGCAGCCGAAATAGCTACCGGGGAGCAAAGGACAGATTCAGGAATAAGGATGACTGTGAATAATGCCACGATGCACCAGCATTCGAAAGACGACCTGTATATATCTGGCAAGCAGTTCCTCACTGGATTACTTAGGCTTAGTTTGCCTAGGTGTTGTGAGATAGCAGTTTGGTATTTGAGTGCGGTTAGCAAAAGCACGCCAGTTTGGCTTGAGCAATGACTCCGTAGTCTGCATTAATGAAAGTCTTCAGGAAAAAGGGGAGTGCATTCACAAAGACTTTTGAAGGAAGTGTAGAAGTAGAATTCTAGAACATTTTGGAGGAAAAGGGTATGAAATTTTGTATATTTCATTTTCGTTTCGGCCCCATCCTCTTGCATGGCATTTTACTAGGTCCATTTTACGGCCACTTGCGTAGGTTATTCATGAGTGTTTCTATCTTAGGCCATTTAACAATCATCATTAAACTTACGACAAAGCGAAGCAACACCTAAACCATATCTGTTGTGTTTTATCCAGTTGATATGCAGCCCATGATCTTCAAAATCCAGATGAGAACGTCTACGTACATGGTTATTTTTATTCAATCTCAGCTTTCCCTCATGACTCACATATGTGACACTTGAGGAGTGTCTTTCAGGTAGTCAACAAAGTAGCTTCTAGAGAAGTCGAAAGATACTTGTTCGCAAGCTCCACGAATGCAAGTCCAATGTTGGGCTGTTTCCGCTGTTTTTTATGGAGTGGTCTTTCCACGTGGGCAAAACTAACTGTTCAACCACATCACCTGGCAACTTCACCGAAGTTGGCGGAGAACCTGGAGTGATTGTACTGTAAATGAAGACAATGGAATAAAATTCCTATTAAGTAAAGATTAGCGATCACTTTCCATTTTCACTTATTCAATTAAGCTTGATATATATGAATCAGGTCAGTTCACAATGATTACCATGGAGTGCAAATGCGTCGTGATACCCACAAATCATATCAGTGCCTCTCATATCGACCAGCTGGGTTTTCGCTGTTTTTGGCTTGATTTGAGTTCAGTCAGCTGAAGACTGTGTAAATCCTAGGTAAAAGGGTTAACCCAACAAGCTTTGAATTGGAATACACACAAGGAATCTCCTAGTATTGTTCTTGTGACTGGGACACACTAGCACATTTCGTGTTGTCTATAGTTAGTGAACAAGGCCTGGAAGATATAGAGGTGGTAAAGGAATTGTTTTAGTTGACGGTTGAATAAAAATTCCAGAAATGATGAAGCGAGAAACAGTTGTAACCAGTTAGTCGATTGGTTTACAGAGTAATCATGGTTTCATTTAACCTGGGGTCAGTACATTGTTGGATGCACCATGTTTCACTTCTCCTGAGTCCAACCTTCTACTGATCAGCTTTAAGTAGGGTTGGCTGAGGTCGTGAGGATGACGGCACATTTCCTATGCACTAGAATCGTCTTTGTAACGGTTTCTAACCCCGGATTATACTATATATATATTATTATTGTTATTTTTATTGGTTGCCCGAGATATCCTGCACTGCTAATATAATACTATGAGTTTATGAGAAATAACCCATGCCCATGGTTTTGGTACGTGTGTCCACTTTGTCGCCCTGGCATAGTCCCACAAAGCGTGTCTGCGGATAGCAGAAATAACATGCTCTTGTGCCCCAACACAGTATCATGCAGCTCCCCCCTGCTAAACTCGCACTGCCGAAACTGGTCAAAGACTTAAAGAAGGACACACCAGCCCTACTGACTGGAAATGCCAATTCTCACAAGGTGAAGATTAGCAAGGTTCCATCCACATCAAGGGAGGGCAAAATTACAAAGGCACCACTTGCATCCACTAGCAAGCCTGGCAACACAAAAAAGGCTGTCCAGGTACCGACGAAGCCTAATGTTGCTAATGATGCAAAGGACTGCAAGAAGCCGAAGGCAAAACCTAAGTCTGAGGGTAGTCGGTCTAACTCTCTCATCCTCTTTAACGTACCTGTGAGCACGGATAGCTTGCTCGAACAACGGGCCCTGTTTGATCAGGAACAGTGGTCCAACCTGTGCGGCAAACTAGGTCTGAACATTAGTTCAGCAAAACTGTGCAGACTGTACAGGGGTGTCCACACGCCTCAGGGTAAGCCACCCCCATTACGGGTTACACTGGACTCTGCCGAAGAGGCCGAAAAAGTACTGTTAATGGCTCAGGTACTAGCCCTGGACAGAAGTTCTAACATAAGAGCGCGGCAAGATAGACCATGGGCCGTCAGAAATATGGCGAGGGAGTCACCGGAACTGATGCCTTCCACCTCTATGGTGGTACACGGTGTTCCGGAGCTGGAAACCGGCACTGCTTGTGAAAAACACATGCACGACGTACAACAATGGAGATGGCTGTCATCTCAGATGGCCCCTGGCGCTTCTGGAGCCATCTCCATTTTCCGACTACCTCGTCCCGCTCATCTAACATTGATTAACTCTCCAAAGCTGCTGTGTGTCACATTCAACTCCCCGGAGCAGTTGTCCATATCACTTCAACGGTGGTATGAGACCAAGGGAAAAATTGGAGGACACATCCGATGCTGTGAAAGCAGACCCAGAAATATAAGGAGGCAGCAAACTGAGGCTTTAATACGACCCCAAGCTTCGGTGACACTAGAGCGATGCAGCTCTGAGAATAATAGTCTGTGTCTCCCAAGTGTCCTGCCTAAATCCATTGAAAAAAACTACAACGGGCCGGTTCTATCGGAATCGGCCAACTAGTTCCAACATCAAGTCCCCCACCAGCAGACGGTTTCACGTCAACTACCCCACAACACTCTGAGGTTGTTAGACTCACTGTCAGTTGCCTATATAGCAATGTGAGGGGGCTGAGAGGGAAAGTAGGTGAACTCCGAAATCTCCAAGCACACCTTCAACTGAAAATAATCATTCTTACTGAAACGTGGCTAAACCCCACTATCGCCGACAATGAAATCAGTATAGGTGATATGGTACTGGTCAGGAGAGACAGGGATAATAAGGAAGGAGGGGGAGTTGCTATATACTTTGATAGGCAACTTAAATGTGTGCGCGCAACGGACCCACCACTTATCGAACTCCCAGACTCCATATGGTGTCATTTCACCGTAGGCCACACCAAGCACTTACTGGGTGGCATCTACCGATCTCCCACCTGTGGGGCAGAGCACAATCAGCTACTGCTCAGCACTATCACAGGAATACGAGATTTGGGCTACGACCAAATCACCATAGCTGGAGATTTCAATGCTCCATCACTGAACCTTGGCTCCGGGTGTGCTAAGGGAAAATTTGGCCGAAACCTACTGCAAACTATTCGAAACACGGGACTGACTGAGAATGTTGGAGACGACACTAGGTGGGGCCCTAGTGGAAAGTCATCAAAACTAGATTATATTCTAACTAGTGACCAGCTACTCGTCGAAAAGGTCCAGATCATGACTCCTCTGGGAAGCAGTGACCATGCAGTCATAGGTTTCGATCTTGTCCTCCGTGAGCGTTTGCAATGGGATGTTACGCGACCATGTCTGTGCTACAGCAAGGCTGACTATGCTGAAATGCGGAGGCTCTTGTCCGACGCAGACTGGCCCTTAGCATGGGACGACCTATCTGTGGATGAACACTGGGAAGTGGTAAAAAAGATTATCCATGCAGCAATCTCGGATACCGTCCCTTTAGTCACAACACAGCCTAAGAGAAAGACGTCATGGTTGAAGAGAGGCACGCAACGTATTCTGCAAGCAAAGCGGAGGGCTTGGTTTACGTGGCGTGTATCTAAGAGTCAGACCGACCATGATGCATACCTCGAACTCAGGAACCGGTGTAATGCAAGAGTTAGGAGGGACAGAAGGTCATTCCAGGCTAACCTTGCTAAAAAACTCCTATCAAACCCTAAAAACTTGTACCGATTCATGTCGGAAAGAAAACCGACAAACCAAGGGGCATGCGCCTTAGTAGGCCCAAACGGTCAATATCTCACTAGTCTGGAGATGGCTGAAACATTCAGTTCAGCCTTCGCTAAACAGCTAAACAGCAATGTGGATATTACAGTTACGGACCAAAATGGTGGCACCACTATTTCAGAGGAGGAAGACCTAGCGACTACTCCCCAAATAAACCCCGCAATAGTACTAAGGAAGCTACAGCGACTCATACCTGGGAAGTCCCCAGGTTGTGATGACATCAGGCCATCTGTTCTGAAACAGTGCGCCGAGGCTCTCTGTAGACCCCTGTGCGACTTGTTCCAACACTCAATGGATTCGGGGACCCTGCCAAGGGAGTGGAAAAGAGCCATCCTTTCTCCAATCTTCAAGGGTGGGGACAGGCAAAACGCTGCTAGCTATAGACCAGTAGCTCTACTCCCAGTGGTATCAAAAGTACTGGAAAGTATTATTGACGACCACATCAGGGAATATTTCGATAGGACTAATATACTGCATGAAGCCCAACATGGTTTCAGAAAAGGCAGATCCTGCGTCACTAACCTACTGTCAGCTTGGGACGACTGGACATCATGCTGGGACTTGAACGTACCAGTCCATGTGGTCTTCCTAGACTTTGAGAAGGCATTTGACACTGTTCACCATGACCTTCTCCTACATAAAATAAGACAGGCAGGCATAGGTGAGCCACTTCTGTCATGGTTGAAGGACTACCTAGCCGACAGGCAATTTTGCACTAAGGTTAACCGAGTCCGATCATCTTGGCACAGATCGTCATCAGGAGTGTCGCAGGGTTCTATCCTAGGACCACTGATGTTTTTGATTTTCATCAATGATCTACCACGCCGTCTGAGCTGCCCGACTCTCCTGTACGCTGACGACGTAAAAATATGGAGGGCGATAAAGTGTCCGGAGGACTCAGATAGGCTACAGGAAGACCTAAACCTTCTGGAAGACTGGGCGGTGGCCAGTGGCATGACTTTCAACTTGAAAAAGTGCAAAGTAGTGAAGTTGCGCACCTGTAGACTGCAGAATGCAAGTTACACCCTGTGCAATGAAAGCTTGTCCTGCACAACGTCGGAACGCGACTTAGGTCTAGTTCTAACGGAAAAAATGGACACAAGCGTAAATTACACAGGGGATGTAGCGAGGGCATATGCGGTCATACACTTTACGCATAGACAGTTAGGTGCACTCACTCCTGAGCTCTTTCTAATGTTGTACAAAACATACGTCAGGCCACACCTTGAGGTGCATAATATTATTGCACCCCCAATGCTGAGAAGAGATGCCAACCTCTTGGAAAGAGTCCAACGACGGGCAACAAAAGGAGTGGTTGGTCTCCGAAACAAACCATATGATGAAAGGCTGAAGAAATTAGGCCTGTTCACACTTAGTTACCGTCGGCTTAGGGGGGATTTGATTACTGCCTACAAAATAACAAATGACCAGAATCACCCAAACAAAGGTGTTCTGCCATTGAGTAGGTATAGGCTTCCACGTGGAAATCCCAGAAGGATAGCTCACCAGAGGGCAAGGACCCGGGTGCGCTCCCACTTCTTTTCACTGCGGGTTTGTCGTCCCTGGAATTCCTTACCGGCAGATGTAGCTATGGCACCGTCTTTGGACGCCTTTAAGCGAAGGCTGGACAACCATGCAGCGATACAAGGACTGCATCCAAATGGCCTATCTCCTTAAAATCGCATTTTTTTTTTTTTTTTTTTTTTTTTTTTTTTTTTTTTACTTCTTTACATTCTCTCCCGTCTTACTCTCCTGACAACTTATTAATATTATAATTACTATTATTATTATTATTAACTATTACTGATATATATATTATTCTTCAAACTTCATGAGCTGACTGTTGTTACGTTTCCTATTTTCGTTTCTGTCTCTTAGTCTGAATAGCTTCACTAATTATATCTATTATTATTATTATTATATTATTATTATTATTACTATCTCTTTTCTCTTGTCGACAATACCGAAGGACTAACTGGCGAAAGGATCAACTCCAATCACAGTAGTAACAGTCTTAGCATACCTCATACTACAAACCACATATAATTAATCCCAGCACTACTCCCTTTGGAGTCAACCAAAGCTACGACAGTCGAGTGGCGGGACAAGCTACGCAGAAGTTTACCGAAGATCAAGAACCTATACCTCACAATCAAGAAGCGAGCACAAAGAAATCAAATTGGTTTATACTAGCTCGTAAAAACGATATTGGATATTGGATATTGGATAATAACTCATGAATATCAGATTTATAGCTTGATTGGTAATGCAGAGTCCTCCCGAACTTCTTCATAAGGTAAGAAATCGGCTGGACTTATTTATCACGCAATGTTGAATTCCGCTTGGAAATCCGATTTATGCCAACAGGAATAATGTGATGGAGATAGGATATTGAACGTTTGAAATGAATGGGCCCTTCGACAATTGCGTTACTGTGGGTCTTTAATAAAGGTCACGTATTCATACGAAATTATTACCCTGTTATCGTGACAAAAGCAAACTGATGGCTACTGCATAAAATCCACAGCAGTTTCTTGCATTAGAAATTTGATTCTAGTTGTTACGATCGTTCATATAATTCACAAGAAAGACTAGTTATAACCTTTGTAAAGTACCTTTAGTTTTTCGTGACATGCTACAGATGTCCGACTTATTGACTCATCATACAACATCAGATTCAGATGATATTGGGGATGAAGTTATTAGGACAATGTTTATGGTTGCTAATAAACTTGAAGAGTCTATGAGGCTGGCGTATAATTCGTGTGAATACACTCCTTACGATTCACCAGCTGAAAATTCCTCTCTGAATGGAGAGGCATTTTATCCCGAATCAGGTGAATTACCCGAATTAAAATATGAGTAAGTCCATCTAAAATACAATTTCAATTGTTTTTTATGAGTCTGTTAACGTTTCTTTATCCACAGGAAACTTTGATAGCCACTCGTATATATTTTGCTCTCTATAATAACTGTACTCATTTGATTTTTTATATTGGAAAAATTAAACAACTTGTGTGTGTCTGACTTGAAAAATTCACTATTGCTAAACTGTTTCCTTTGCAAATATTAAATGACTAGAAATTGTGCTAACATTTGTATTTACAAACTGACTCATTAGGCTTACTAAATAAAAATTGGAAGGCGTGTTTTTGTCAGCAACTTAATGCGAATTCCTCTGGTTAGATAACTGCTATACCTATTCCACTTTGAGGTGGTTCATATCTCCGTTTTGTGCTTAGTATTTTGCTAAATGCCACATATAGGACCAAGTTTGAATATATTTCAACCTGATGATCACGACGTAGTATGTGGGTGTTTTTAACCATCCCAACCGTTCGGAAGGGAAGTCTGCTCTGGTTTACATATACTGTTTATGTTTTCATCCTTATCATATTTGCAAATGTTTATACCCATAATCTCTTAGGCAAAGAAGCGTTAATATCCAATATCCTGATTACGAGCTAGTATAAACCAGTGATTTCTTTGAGCTCGCTTCTTGATTGTGAGGTAGAGGTTCCAGATCTTCGGTGAGCTTCTGCGTAGTAAGTCCCGACACTCGACTGCTTTAGCTCTGGTAGACTCCAGGAGGAGTGGTGCGGGGATTGGTCAAGATGTGGTTTGTAGTATGCAGTATGTTAGGACTGTATTGCTGCCGTGAATGGAGTTTGACCTAACTCCCGTTGGTCATTCGGTGTAGTCATAAAAGCAGAATAGTAATAATAATAATAATAGGTTGTAGTGTAGATAATATAGGTTGAGATAAGTGGAATAATAAAGGTGACCTAAGGAAAAGATAGAGTGAGAGAAGGCAGAATAGGTCGTGGGGATTTAGTTTGTACGCTTATCCATTGACAGTGTGGTTTTAAGTTTTATGAGGATAAGCCATTGAGACACAAACCTTGCATTTCTGCATGATTGTCTAGCTTCCGCTTAAAAATCTCCAGAGATGGCGCTGTAGTCACGGCCGCCGGTAAAGCGTTCCAGAGACGGCAAACACGAAGCGAAAAGAAATGTGATCGCACTCGAGTCTTTGGTCTCTGGTGTGCTATCCTTAGTGGGTTACCTCGTGGAAGCCTATAATCACTTAATGGCAGGATGCTTTTATTTGGGTGGGCCTGGTCATTTAGGATCTGGTAGACGGTGATGAGGTCTCCCCTGTGCCTACGGTAACTAAGTGTGAAAAGACCTAATTTCTTTAGTCGTTCCTCATATGATTTGTTGCGGAGGCCGATCACCCATTTTGTCGCTCGTCTCTGGACACTTTCTAGAATGTTAGCATCCCTTTTGAGTAGCGGAGGTGCAATGATATTATGCACCTCAAGGTGTGGCCTCACATATGCCTTATATAACCTTAAGAACAGTTCGGGAGTGAGAGCTCCCAGCTGCCTGTGCATAAAGTGTAATGTTGCGTAGGCTTTGGCGACGTCCCTCGAGTAATTTCCACTGGTGTCTAGCTTTTCTGTTAGAATAAGACCTAGATCACGCTCTGATGGAACACAACTCAAGTTCTGGCCACCAAGGGTGTAATTTACACTCTGTGACCTGCCGGAATGAAGTTGCACTACTTTGCACTTCTTTAGGTTGAAAGGCATTCCGTTAGCCAGAGCCCAGTTTCCCAGAGTTTGCAGGTCAGCCTGCAATCTATCTGAGTCTTCCGATGAGTTTATTGCTCTCCAAATCTTTACGTCGTCAGCGTAAAGAAGCGCAGAGCAGTTTAGTTGGGGGGGCAGGTCATTGATAAAAATCAAAAACATCAACGGCCCTAGGATAGAACCCTGAGGAACCCCTGATGCCGAGGTGTGCCAGGATGATCGGATGCGGTTGACTTTGGTGCAGAATTCTCTCTCGCCTAAGTAATCTTTCAGCCATGCGAGAAGTGCTCCAGAAACACCCGCCTTGCTTATTTTGTGAAGGAGCAGACCATGGTGAACTGTGTCGAATGCTTTCGCAAAGTCGAGAAAGATCACGTGGGCTGGTACCTTTTTGTCCCAGGATAGTGTCCAATCGTTCCAGGCTAGTAGAAGATTCGTCACGCAGGATCTTCCCCTCCTGAAACCGTGCTGTGCTTCGTGAAGAAGGTTAGTCCCATCGAAGTATTTTCTCATGTGGTCGTCAATGAGACTTTCCAATATCTTCGATACCACTGGAAGTAGAGCAACTGGTCTGTAACTGGTCACATTCTGCCGGTCACCACCCTTGAAGATAGGGGATAGGATTGCTCGTTTCCATTCACATGGAAGTTTCCCTACATCAAGGGAGTGTTGGAACAGATCACTTAGG
Source organism: Trichobilharzia regenti (assembly GCA_944472135.2). Taxonomy (NCBI): domain Eukaryota; kingdom Metazoa; phylum Platyhelminthes; class Trematoda; order Strigeidida; family Schistosomatidae; genus Trichobilharzia; species Trichobilharzia regenti. The sequence goes on along the minus strand of OX235266.1, from coordinate 21,029,322 downwards.
GGTTGGCAGAGACTTTCTGAACACTGCTTCAGGACAGATGGTCTGATGTCATCACAACCTGAAGACTTTCCCGAAGCCAACCTTCCCAATTTTGCAAGTACCATAGCCGGGGTAATTTGAAATGTCCCCAGCAGGTTTTCGTGTGTTGGTTTTGCGATGTAATCTGGATGTTCTGTGGGGGTAATATCCTCGTTACTGTTTAGTTGCCTGTGAAAGGCTAGGCTGAATGTCTCTGCCATTTCAAGACTAGTAAGAGATTTCCCATCAGAACCCACTAGATTGCATGCTCCCTGGTTGGTCGGTTTTCTTTCGGACATAAACCTGTATAGGCTTTTGGGGTTCACGAGAAGCTTATTGGCGAGGTTTCCCTGAAATGTCCTTCTATCGCTCCGGACTCGTATGTTACATCGATTCCTGAGTTCAAGGTACACTTCATGTTCGGGTTGACTCTTCGATCGTCGCCACGCAAACCAGGCTTTTCGCTTCGCCTGCAGAAGGCGTTGTGTCCCTTTTTAGCCATGAACGTTTTGGTGAGACTAAAGGAACAGTGTCTGAGACCGCCTGGTGAATGATCTCCTTTACCACTCTCCAGTGTTCTTCTACTGTTAGCTCTGTCCATTTTTTAGGCCAATTTGCTTCAGACAGAAGTCTTCGCATTTTGGTGTAGTTGGCTTTGTTATAACACAGATAGGGCTGTGTATTGTCCCACTGTAAGCGCTCGCGGAGGACTATGTCGAATACTATGACCGCGTGGTCACTACTACCTATGGGAGTCGTGATCTGAACGTTTTCCACTAGTAGCTGGTCACTAGTGAGCACGTAATCCAGTCTAGAAGACTTCCCATCAGGGCCCCATCTAGTATCCATCTTGACATTTTCAGTGAATCCAGCCTTCCTGATGGTATGCAGCAGATTTCGATCAAATCTATCATGGGCTTTTCCCGACACCAAGTTAAGAGATGGGGCATTGAAGTCACCAGCTATGACAATTTGATCATAACCCATGTCTTGAGTTGCTGAGATTGTATTTAGCAGTACCTGGTTGTGGTCTGCTCCACATGAAGGTGATCGATAAATGCTGCCCACTAGATATTTGCAGTACCCAACGGTGAAGTGGCACCATATGGAGTCAGGGAGCTCTGTGAGGGGAGGGTCCATCGCGTGAACACATCTGAGCTGTTTGTCGACGTATATGGCGACTCCACCTCCTTCTTTCAGGTCCCTATCTCGCCTGACTAGGACCATATCATTTATACTGACTTCGCTGTCTGCCACCGTAGGGGTTAGCCAGGTTTCCGTCAGTATTATGATTTTGGAGTTCAGTTGTGATTGTAGGTGTCTAAGTTCAGCTATTTTGCCTCTTAGCCCTCTCACATTACTGTACAGGCAACTGGTAGTCAGTCTCACCACTTCCCCGTATTGGGGGGTAGTTGACTTGATATTGGCCATCGGTTGATGACAAACAACATAACTTAAACTGATATATCATGTCAACTTATCACTAATGACTACCTTAGATCTGTTTTCTGCAGCCATTGTAAAGACTAATTCGACAATGCATATGTATTCCGTGAAGTACCAAAGAACAATTGAGTGGCAGATTTCGACGTTAATTTAACTCAGAAGGATGTGCTAAATTGAAATAAAACGTGTTATTGTTGTTTTGTGTTAGTGACGTTTCATACACTGGATCATTGTGTAAAATTCGTGCACGTCATTTGTGTAAAATTTGTATGTTGTGATTCACTCTAACCCATAGCTGAATATTAACAGGTTTCTATGTTTCCATGATACATAAAAATTTAAACTATTATGTTGTTAGACTCCTATTGTCTGATTTAATTTAAAGACCCGGTACTTTTAAATAGGATTAAAAGGTGAAAGACAAGTACAAGCAAATTTTACTGATCCCCAGAGCTGTAAGCGATCCAAGTAGGTGTCAATGGATACGCATTATTTGAACCCCCCTCTACTAAATTATTCTATTAAGAGTAATGTGGGGGATTTGAATGATGTAGTAATCGGTCTAGTAGTGTTAAACATTAAGTTTTGTGGAAAATAATAGTTTTTTATCCAACAGTCTACCATCTTGGATTCTTTATATTAGTAGTTTATGGAAAACTGTATTTCTCCTTTGTCGCTGATCCCTCTTTGTCATCCTTATTAGGCACAACGAATACTTACACCCACATGTTCAGTATGAAGACGAATTTGATTTAGATTCACGTACTTCGTATATGGATATGAAAACAATTCCTTGTAGTCAAACTACAGAAAATATTGGTTCACTTGGCAGCAGTAAGTGAATCTGTTTATCTTGATATATATTTAGTATATTATTTATGCATCAGCCGTGTGCGTTGGTGGCACAGGGGTTAGGACGCTCTCCGACCATGCACATGATCCGGGGTTAGATCCCCGGCCGACACACTCCTTTACCTCGCTAAGGCAGAAATAATGCTGGTAAAGGGGCAAGTTTGGACATGGGGCTAGCAACCCTATCCTGTAAAAATAAACACTGCTACAGAAACTTCAAGCCACTAGCTTATAGCAGCCCTATGCTCCACTGGGAACGTGAAGGAAAAAAAGCCGAGTCTAAGAATTACAGCATTTTTCATGATTTATCCATATTCCACTTCATATGCTAAATCTGTTGCTGGAAGCACTTTCAAGCTTGTAACACTTCTCTTTGTTGACAAACAAACAATGATTTCAGCGAAAGGTCTCTTCCTGAAAGGAATTCTTATGTGTATAGCTGAGACACTGCGGTTGAATGTACTTCCGTATTAGTTTGTAAACTGGATGTTTCATACTGTGATGTAGTATCACTTGCTGGATGACCTTTCGAACACTATTGGTCCTCATCGGAGCATTTGTCACAATATCCGATAAATAAATTAACAAGGAATAGGAATTTCCCCCTTGTCATCTGGTGATTTTTAAACCATGCACCCAGCTCATCTTCATATGCTTGTATCTCAATAACATATATGTCTAGTGACTATAGCTCAGTTTAACTGTATGAATATGTAGGCGCTTTATCCATCATTCAGTGTTTCTTGGAAAAATGAATTTCTATGACTTTTTTCTGATCACCATTTAATTCGATCGGCGTTTTGAGAACACAACTAGTTTTTTAAGCTTTTTATAACATCTGTTTGTTTATTGTTGTGAACAGCATATATAACTGTACCCATCATCACTGTTTCATTTGTGAATTCAGTTGTGGTTCTGTTGTCTGACAGCCAAACATTAGTCTCATTCAAACATAATGGTGGGAAGCACCTCGTTTGACTGCCTTACATTTGATTAACGGATATATTGTAAGGAGGATTTCATCATAAGCTGACATCAGTTAGAGAACCACTGGAAAACTTGGGAGTACTGGACAGCTGTTTCGTCCTAGTTTGGGACTCTTAAACGGAAATATGATATTCAGTTAAGTGGTATTTGAAGTCGAGACTATGATAATATGACGTAAAGTGTGGGTTTTGACAAATCGTATGTGTACTTTTACAAAACGCAAGTAAAAGATAAGGCTTCAAACTTGGGCTTCGAATCTTTATTACTGATGGTTATGTTTAGTGGCGTGGGGCTGCTAGCCTGATCAAGAAGCAATCTCACTTTATGAAGCTTACTGCCAGCTAAACAAAGTTTAGCAGTACGTTGTCTGGGGGGTCGAACGTGAACCACGTCAGTAGTTCTTATGCAGTGTACCACTTAGTCACCTACCTATGTTACACGTACCTGTTTTGGGAGGAATAAATTACCTGAAATATTCATCAAATGATAGGTTGTACTATTGTTCACTGAAAGAGTCACAGAAAAAATTAGCCATCAGAAATAGTGCTTTTTTTTAAAAAACTTTATGGCTAGTTATCCTTATTGTTTATGTTATAATATACACCTTACAGGAAATTCATTGTTTGACTGTTGTGAATGTGATCGACGCTTTAAATCGAAAAGTGTTCTCCGCAGGCATGTTAGAGTTGTGCATGAAGGTAAGGAATTTTACATTACATTGCTTATTTTCACTTAAATCCTTTTAATTGAAATGTATTCATGTTATTCAAGTATTTTTAATTTGAGTTGTTGGAGTTCGTCACTAAATCAATACATGAGTTAGAGAGATCATTAAAAACCAGAGAGCTCTGGACAACTGTATTTCATCCTATTTAGGGGTTGTTCATCATAACTCGAACTCATTGACCCCACCAGGGATTGAAACCAGCACCTTCAGGTTATGAGACCAAGCTGATTGATCATTTACCCACTTAAGCTGGAATTCAGTTACTCGTGAATTCTAACTTTGTCAGTTGGTGATATAGTGCTACCCTCAAAAATGCCTTCTATGAGTATCAAATTCTTCTAGGCGTCATAAATTCCACTGCTCACAACTTTACAGTACAGCTTTAGAAAACCCATCCAGTGGCCGTCAATGAGATGGAGGTTTAACAGAATGGGATTTGTGAGGATTAGGATTAGTTTAATTTCAGTTATTAGATATCACAAACCAACTATAAGTATGCTCTCATATAATTAGTGATCTGGCTATACTTCTATCTTGCGTTAGTTGTTCAGCGGTAAAATGCTAACCAACCACGCATACATATATGATTTCGTGTGATTTTGGTTCACATCAAACGACATGAAATAGAATGTTTAAAATACATAGATTATTCTGTTGCTAATGCAGTATTGAACTGTGGAAATATATGAAATAATATTCCTTTGGATACATTGTCTGCATCACACCACCACATCGGTAGCAAGGCGGGTAGAGAGGGAGGGGAGGTTGGGCATGCGGCTATCAACTCCAACCCGTTAAAATGAAACCACTGTTGCTACAGAAACTCCAAAGCTCAAGCTTGAAACCCCCTATGTTCCATTCGGGAAGTAAATGAAAGAAAATTTGTAAAGAAAAATAAAAATTTCAGTATCTTAGGGATATAGAGATTTGCAAGTGAGTTAACTGCTGCACTTCGTCTAAGTGGATGGTTTTTAGTGTGCTTAGTATGAGGGAGGGCTGGTTGTTCTGATGTTGAATCCTCGTAAGATATTTGGTTTGTGGTGTTGAAGATCAATACACTAGAACAAAGCTGTTGCCTACAGCAGAACTCCGCCTAACCTTCTCTACGAAACCAATGATTCGCATAGACATGAAGAAGGATGAGCTACCACTGTTGGTCGGCATCATCAATGTCCACCCTATCAATTCACCTACTCCAACTGTGGAACTAGGTATGTCGGTCGTACGCAGTGTTTGCTATGGAAACGTATCATCGAATACTAACCCTCATGATTTTATTAAGTAGAAGGTAGGTCCACCCGTAGCTCTATTCTAGAACACCTGACCTAATCTAGACACTAAGAAAAACCAGAAAGTAACTTCAAAGTTATCTACATAATACATGGGAGTCTTGCCAAAAGAGTAGGAATCAAACTTCTTCAAACAGAAGAAAGCAGTGGCAATTCACATGTTAAATCCTGAAATCTGCGTAGAGAAGAAGAAGTTTGTTCAGTCACTAAGTCTACAGTGGACCTGACTGACCTACCTTTAACACCAAATACGTAATTTTTGTTTCTTTCTTAATTGTATAATATTTTCTTCCCCCCCTTATTACCGCCGTTGTTAACTTTTAATTTTAGTTGAGCTCTACTCAATCCTGTCAATCAGATTACGTCACTCACCTTGCTTATTTGATCTTATTTTAGTTTCCAACCCATTAACGAAATTTATTATCTAAAATTTACTTTTCTATAGTTTGGTTTGTAAGGGTTAGTTAAGTTTTTACTAGTTGATCACGGATTGATATCAGTTAGAGAACCATTGAAAGCCAACCAGCGAGTACTGGACAGCTGCTGCTGTTTCATCCTAGTTTGGGAATCATCGGTAGTACGCACCCGCTGGGATTCGAATCCAGGACCTTCCGGTTACAAGGTGAGCTCGTATACCATTCAGCCACTGGGAGCCGATTCAATGGTTCATGAATTTTAACTTCTACCAATTCGTGATGCATTTAGCGCGACCTCAACCATTCTTGTTGGTGGGACATCCATCCACACACCTGACATGTAATTGGACCTCACTGGTCACGACTTCTCACTAGAACTCCAGGAAGCTCCATCCTGTAGCAAGTCACTAACGTCTTCAAAGCCTCAGGATGGTCGGGGGTGCGTGCCTTGCGCTGCGGGTTGGCCACCCCTCCGCACACCTCTTGAAATGCTCCCATATGACCGGGCGTCTTACATAGCTTCTCCTGAGGAAGTCCTACTCACTGCCTTCACGTGGCGGAGGTGTTTCTCACCAAAGTGAGAGGGCGAAAGCGGATGCCCGGCGCTCTCCACCGGGTTGACTGTCCATTGGATGACGGTCTAGGGGAGATGGCTAAACCCTGATTCCAAACCTCCAACGACTGGCGTATGAAGCTCACTGGAGCTCACCGGCAGACGTATGGACAAAGGGCTTGTTGGATGTCCTGGAAGTCTGGCCCCATTCAAAAAGGCGTATGAACCGAACTCCGGTCACCGGCTGCCAATGGATAGTGGACTCCTTACTCCACTCCTACTGCCTTGTAGGTCACACTTGGTTGTGTAAAGGCTAGAGCTGCACTCTCAAACAAAAGGCCGAGCGATTCTGGGGACATCACTCGTACCAAATTCCCATGAAACTTCATGAACTCTCTTACAAATTGCCGCGCCTGGGCAGCGATGATTCGAGACGTTCATGAAGCCGGCTCATCCTCCCGTAGGAGATAGCCGAAGTAAAGTAAGTAAGTAAGTAAGTCACTAACGAGCACCAGATTAATTTTCTACAGTTTGGTTTGTAAGGGTTAGTTATGTTTTTAGGAGTTGAACACGGATTTATATCAGTTAGATGTCACGTGTGTGGATGGATGTCCCACCAAAGACAATGGTTAGGGCCGCGCTAAATCACGAATTGGTATACCAGTTTGCCCTGTAACCGGAAGCTCCTGGGTTCGAATCCCAGCGGGTGCGTACTGCTGATGATTCCCAAAGTAGGATGAAACAGCAGCTGTCCGGTATTCCCTGGTTGGTTTTCAATGGTTCTCTAACTGATATCAATCCGTGATCAACTCGTAAAAAAAAATCTAAAATTTACAATTCTAATGATTTTATTTTAATATAGAAAAAATCCCCATTTAGACATTTAGAAAACATAAAGATTGAGCGAAGAAATATTGACTTTTCAATTAGATCCTCAATCAAGTGGCACTGATATGTTTGTTAACAATAATTAGTCAGTGTCAAAATGTCAATGGGATGATAATTAACGAAGAAAATTAATGAATACACATAATTAAAAGGTAGAAATGTTTGCAACACATGGATTGCGTAATGCATAATTTTGAAAAAATGAAGAGTAATTAAGGAATAAGCATGTGCACAGTTTGATTACGTAACAAATCGTTAAAGAAAAATAAAACGATTCGGACAGTGATAACCTGTAACTAACGCTGAAGTAGTCAAAAGAACAATATAATTTTAGAAAGATAACGCGTAATTAAAGATGAAGTAGTCAAAAAATAATAAAATAATTTGGACAGTTATAATTTTTATAATTTTTAAAGGTTTAGGTTGAAGGAGGGCGAAGTAGTTCGGTTTATACATTCATGTAACGATGATGGCCAAGGTAAGAAAAGTTTCTGTACAAATTTCTTCTGAACACGCACAGGTTTGGCTTGTTCCTCAGGTGGATTCCTATTGGTTCAGCTGTATGCAGAAGATGAACTCGTAGAGCATCGTTACATCGTTACATGAACCCTAAACCTTTAAAAATTATTATTGTCCAAATTATTTTATTTTTTATTTATTTTGACCACTTCATCTTTAATTACGTGTTATCCTTGTAAAATTAATTTATCTTACCCATTTCTACCTTTTTAATGTGTATTGATTTTCTTCGTTAATTATCAACCCATTGACATTTTGACACTGACTAATTATTGTTAACAAACATGTCACAGTGCCACTTGATTGGTAAATTGTTGTGTATTGTAATAAAAATGCTATGGATATATATTGGATTAGAGTAGAGCCAGATAGAGATGAGGATCTAATTGAAAATATTTCTTCACTGCTCAATCTTTCTGTTTTCATTAGCTAATGACACAGTTCCTTGAGAAGTCACTATTGAAAGCAATTGAATGATTGAAATTCTAACACCTAAATAAATTTGCCTCCAAAGCCTCAGGATGGTCGGGGGTGGGTGTCTTGCGCTGCGGGTTGGCCACCCCTCCGCACACCTCTTGAAATGCTCCCATATGACCGTGCGTCTTACATAGCCTCTCCTGAGGAAGTCCTACTCACTGCCTTCACGTGGCGGAGGTGTTTCTCACTAAAGCGAGAGGGCAAAAGCGGATGCCCGGCGCTCTCCACCGGGTTGACTGTCCATTGGATGACAGTCTAGGGGAGATGGCTAAACCCTGATTCCAAACCTTCAACGACTGGCGTATGAAGCTTACCGGAGCTCACCGGCAGACGTATGGACAAAGGGCTTGTTGGATGTCCTGGATGTCTGGCCCCATTCAAAAAGGCGTATGAACCGAACTCCAGTCACCGGCTGCCAATGGATAGTGGACCCCCTACTCCACTCCTACTGCCTTGTAGGTCACACTTGGTTGTGTAAAGGCTAGAGCTGCACTCTCAAACAAAAGGCCGAGCGATGGTGGGGACATCACTCGTACCAAATTCCCAAGAAACTTCATGAACTCGTTCATGAAGCCGGCTCATCCTCCCGTAGGAGATAGCCGAAGTAAAGTAAAGTAAGTAACCTAAATAAATGACATAATGATATAAAATAATTTGTTCTACTCCTTTGCATTCCAAGTGCTGCAACATTTGGATTCTCAGTCATGATGGTATTATTATTTGACGCATTGAAGTCTGTAGCCTCATGCCTCCAGTCTTCCCTGTTTCTTTGGAGCTTTCTATCGGTTAGTAAATTTGATGAGGTTTAGAGATGCGTCATCTGGGGAAATCCCACCAGGACCACATGTTTTTGTATATTGTTGAGTTGTTGTGTGATTATTAGCGCCGTGCTCTGATGTGGTATATTTTGTTCGTGTGTGTGCATTTTTCTGTTAGTTTCGTCGAGTTGTCTATATCTGTGTGAATTTTGCGTTAGTTAGTTTGTGACTTGGTTATTTAAATGTTATTTTGGTTTGTTTGTTTGTGTGGTAGACCGAGTAAAGTGGATGGTAGTTAATGTATATTGCTGGATGACTTATGGAGGCAAGATACAGCAAGGCTGGTGGATCGGATTAATAGGATTAAAGGAGAGGGTGAGTTTCGAGTGAATAAGGAAGACATTGGCTAGGGGTCACGCTATGTCATGAATTGGCGGAAGTTAGAATTCATGGGCCATTGGATCGGGTCCCAATGGCTTAATGGTCTACGAGCTGACTTGCCTTGTAACCAGAAGGTCCTAAATTCAAACCCTGGTGGGTGCGTACTGATGAAGAGTCCCAAACTAGGATGAAACAGCAGCTGTCCAGTACTCCCTGGTTGGTTGTCAATGGTTCTTTAACTGATGTCAGCTCATGATGAAATCCTGTAACCTACCAAATCCCTACAAACCAACACTTGCATAAGAAATTCACTGACCTGGTGTTGTTGCTGACTAAAGCTGGGGCGTGGTAGTTAACTGTCGATCTATGCCATCTGACTGAATGCTTTCTCACTCATCTATGACTGATTGTGTTTCTGTGGTGAGAGACAAAGATAATGAGAGAGAGGGAGAGATGAATAATGACTAGATGGTGAGAGATAAGATACAGAGAGGTAGAGAAGAATATTTTGACGTGAATGATGCACAGTTGATGGGCGGGGTTAGCGATGAAATTATCAAGCCTGAATGATGATGAATGATGCTGACTGGAGTGGTTTTCAGCGAATGTGTTGTGTTTTGCCTTGTGTCGATATAAATGTATACATGAGAGGGCGTTTTGTGTTGTGTTGTGTATTGGTGGGTTTGATTGGCAGCATACTACCATTGAACCAAAAGAAAAAAAAGACGCATAATTTAACATAATAGATATGCGTTATAATAATTTTGATAAATTATGACAATTGAATCATTAGATTTAACTCATAAAGAACCACAGAGATTTGTTGTTTAACAACTAGTTTTAGACATTGAATTAATGTTTACAGATATGAAATAGGGTTTATTATCTAAACTTGATCAAAAAATAACTAAGCCAAAGGAGAGATCTCATAGTTTCGTAGTACTGAAAAGCTCTCAAATTTATGGAGAATCTCCTTTTTGATTGTATGGAGGATTTCACCATGAGCTGGCGTCAGTTAAAGAACCACTCGAAAACCTGGGAGTACTGGACAACCGTTTCGTCCTAGTTTGGGACTCTTCATCAGCACGCACCGACCGGGGTTCAAACCCAGGACCTTCTGGTTACAAGGTTACCTGGGGTTCTATTGGGAAGCCGTGACCAGTAAGATACAGCAGGTCGAAGATGAGGCAGTAACTCATCGAAGAAGACATTGCGAGGTGGTCGCGCTATGTCGTGAATTGGCAGAAGTTAGAATTCAAGAACCATTGGATAGGGTCCCAGTGGCGCAATGGTCTACGAGCTCGCTTGTGTTATTATCAGAAGGTCCTGGGTTCGAACCCCGGTGGGTGCGTATTGAGGAAGAGTCCCAAACTAGGATGAAACAGCTGTCCAGTACTCCCTGGTTTTCCAGTGGTTCTCTAACTGATGTCAGCTCATGGTGAAATCCTCCATACAACCAGACAAAATCCCTACAAAACCAATACTTGAAAATCTTTTTGTTTCCTGTTTAATCAGGCGACATTGTGACCTAGGGGCTGAGTTCTAGTTTTAATGGCAAAGTCATCACTCACTGGGAATGCGGGTGCATCTACATGATGAGTCCCAAGTGTGGCGAAACGCTGTCATCAGTGAAACCTGGAGATTTAGCTCATTGGCTTAACACTCTAGTTACAGCCCATACATTCAGTGTTTGAGTTCGACTCTGGTTAGTAGTATTATTGTCCCTTACACAATAAATGTGTGGCTCATAACCAGTCTGCTACACGAAAAATCTCTTTCGGGATAGCTGAGTTTAAATAACTCTAATCAGTGAAAGTTTACGATAAATAACTTTTTGCAAATTGTTTGTGTGAATGAAAGATTTCATGAATCTTCCTCCTCATCGAAACTTTCACTAGAAATAAAACACAGTTCAACGAAAAAGTCAGCTGAAAGTGGCTGGAAGTGAACAGATTCAAATAGAGATGTACTGTTGGACGACTTTGTTTTCTACTTGGATCTCAAAAACAAGCAATAATACTTTTTTTTTCTTTAGATTCCTTTGCGTTCCCAGTGGGAGATAGGTGGTTTCAAGCTTTAGCTTTGAAGTTTCAGCAGTAATGTGTTTTCTTTCCGGCTGATTGACTTGCTAGCCTCATTCTCAAACTTCCCACTTTGTCGGGTCTGTAACTGGCTAAGGAAGGTAAAGGTGTGCGTCGGTCGGGACCCGAACCCCGGACAAAGTGCACAGTCGGCCAGTGCTCTATCGCTAAACCGCTAACGTACAAATAATAAGAATAATAATACCATGTAATTCATATCTTATTAGGTGGTTATTCTTTTACAAAAGTATTGTTTTTCTATGATACGAGTACTGCTCTCTTTCATGCCATTTTTCTTGTTGTCAAGGTGTCACTTACCCTTGTGAACAATGCGGGAAATCATTTTCACGAAAATGGAATTTAAAACAACACATTAATTCTGTTCACGAACGTAAGTTTATGGGGTTTCTTTTTTGAAATAGTAAAACTTATTTGATCAATGTTTCATTAACTCCGCAGTGGATTATCTCTACCTTAGAAATACGTGTTTAGATTCTTGTTACTTGGAGGCAATCAGCCATAGGAAGCCTTGCCTGACCTAGGTTTCCTGTTAGTTGGCACTCACCAGTCGGGAAGGCATATCTGCAACTACCTCGAAGGAACTCATGTCCCTTTTGAGATTCGAACCCGCGTCACCCAGTGAATGCTGCAGTCAGAGATGTTACCACTGAACTAATAGGGCTCGTGACTGACCTCTTGTAGGACTGTATTGGATACTGTTGATTGGACACTAGCTAGTATTATTATCATTATTTCCTTTAGTTCCTTGAGGAATGTAGGGCTTCAGACGCATGTCTCCATTGCGTGTTCGGTTCTCCGCCAACGTTTCCACCTGGCTTTCTACGTCTGCCCACGTGCTTTCATCCCCTCTTCACATGACCTCCTCCATGTCACCCTTGGACGACTAGTTCGCCGCTTCCCTTTCGGGTTCCACTCGAGAGCCTGTCGTGTGATGTCACTTGATGGTTTCCTCAGAGTATGGCCAATCCATCTCCATTTCTTCCTGCCTATTTTTTTCACAATCGGTTCCTGGTTGGTTCGCTCACTACCAGAGATCCCTGTTGCTGATCTTTTCTGGCCGGCCATCTGATATTGAGTATTGAGCGAAGATAGTTGTTAATGAAGGTGTGTAGTTTGTTTGAGGTGCTCTTCATGACGCGCTAGCCAAGTCTCTGATCCGTGTAGTAAAACTGACTGACTTCACATTGGAGTTGAAAATCCGGATCTTATTTTTGATACTGAGTGTGCTGTTGGCCTCCACACAGACTTGAGAGTAATAAAAGCTAGTATCAAGCATCTAATTCTTGGTTTGATTGAGACTGAATGATATCAGTCTGGTTTATAATACGAACACCGTGCTAGTCGGATCACCATCACGGTGTATTCTGGATCGACTCAAATCGCCTTACTTAGAGGTTTCGTGATTTTTGGCACTCATCAGCAAAGTGTGTGTCTGAATTCTTGAGGAACAACGCGAGGTAACTGGCTACACTTGGAATTGTAACAAAGTGTCACGCTTATTATATAGTGATCTTCAAAGGCACTCAAAAATTCCGTGGAAGTACCTTCAGATTTAGAAATGCACTTCAGAATTTTGAGCATGTTATTTTAATAAATCTTGCCTATGTTAAACTGGTTTTATTTCAAGTCTTCGATGTTCACCTTCAGTCAAGTACTATCTGAACTTTGTCACACACACAGTTGTGAGACTAATAATCGTTGCGTATCATGATTGTAGACGCGTTATCATTCGTAAGTTTGGACTACGCACACACTTTTTCGAAATAATCAATTAGAGAGAAATATCATTGAAAAGATTTTTAGTCAGTATCTTAAAAGTGTTCTAAATTCCTCATTGATTGATTTTACTTCACAGAAATATGTAGCTATTCTGAGTTGATGTTAAATCATCGGAGGCATTTGAAAGGAAGCCATGTCTCCTCATCTAGGTTTCGTGCTTGTCAGTATTTATTAACAAGGCGCTTATCTGTAACCTTGGGGGAATTCACGTTCACTCTATGAGATAAATATTTTTAGACCTAAAGGCGGCATTCGATTCTGTCGACCGTGTGGTTCTCTGGCGATGCTTGGCTGTAAAGGGAATGACGAGAAAATACATTGCAGTGATCAAGGCACTCTACTCGTACTCATGCAACCAGATGAGGACTTACGGCGAGTTGTCGTCTGAAGTGGTGACGACTAGTGGTGTCCGTCAACGATGCCCTTAATCCCCTTCTCTACTCAACTTCATCATAGATGTACTAATGGACTTAACTCAAACTCACTTCAGAGACTCAGGGATTGACTTGCTACCAGCAAGGAATAATCTCGTTGACTTAGAATATGCAGACGATGTAGTCCTTCTAGGCGAGGACGCTGACAAAATGCAGAGTCTTCTGAACACCTTGAGCTGCAATTTACGAATGTTTGGCATGCGATTCGCTCCCGCCAAATGCAAGATGATGTTACAGGACTGGACTTCACTGACTCCTAGTTTAGAAATACGGAGTGAAGTGGTAGAGCACGTTGACCGCTTCACTTGTTTGGGAAGAACCATAAGCCGACGCCAACGGTTTGATCTCTGACGAAATCTTAGTACGGATACAGAGGGCTAGTTTCGCATATGCCAGTTTACGCCGTTTCTGGCGTAGACGTGATATCCGACTATCGACCAAAGGGCGGGTGTACTGCTCATCAGTCCGTTCCGTCCTCCTTTAAGGCTGTGAAAACTGGCCATTGAGAGTGGAAGACATGAAAAGGGAGGCTAGCTGTCTTTGATCATAGGTGCCTGCGTTCTATCTCCCGTGTGAAGTGGTGTGATAAGGTGAGCAGTATTTAAATTAGGCGTCGAGTTTTAGGTAAGGGGGGGATCAGTCGACGAGGCTGTGAAATTACGTCAACTGAGATGGTTAGGACATGTATTACGTATGCCTAGTCATCGCCTTCCTCGACAATGGACAATGTTAGCTGATATAGTGTCAGGCTGGAAAAGAGCTAGCGGCGGTCAAACCGAAACATGGCACCAGTCAATGAAATCTAAAACAGTTAGTCTAAGCCACGTAGGAAGGTGTAGACTTCCTGACTGGCTGGTTGGGGTCCTCGGGACAGTAAAACCCAATGACTGGAAACAATTGGTGATATGGCTCAAAATCGTTCTCAATGGCTGGCGCAGATGCATCCACTACTTGTGACATATGATTTCCAATAAAACTGTATTGTTTTTCGTTACTACTATTCCTTTGTCTCACACCTCTGCTTACTGTCTCTATTATGGATTTCTTCTACTCTATTCTCTTGCATTGTGTGCTACATGGAGGGAATGTGGCGACCTGAACTGCCGCACATCTGTGCAGTGTTCTATGTCGCAAACAGACAAACTCTATGCGATTAGAACGGGTGTTACTTAGTATTGCAGTTAGAGATGTCATACCATCACTCACTGAAATGCAAGCTCGTCTAACCAACGAGTCTTAAATAGGACAAGGTCTGCGTAGTTGACGATTTGGTGCGGATGAGGGTGAGTAGACTTCTGTCTCCCTCTCAAAATGCTCTGATATGGTCACATGCCTTCATCACGTTTAGCAGCAAGTAAGTCCTGTTCATCGCATTCAGGTTCAAAGGGATGTTCCTCAGAAAGGGTAAAAGGATCAATGAGAATGTCTGGCGCCTACAACCGGGCTGGTGGACATGTTAGTCTACTCAGGGGAACCAGAGAACGCTGATTCCAAACTTATGGCGAAAAAATCGAATGGCATTATTGAACCTATTTTGGACACTAGAAACTGTGGAGAGGTAGGTCCTGATGCTGTTCCACTCAGTGTCTTGTGGATCAAACTTCAAGTCAAAGAATCGGTGGCGAAGGGCGGCTGCGTAAGACAACCGTCCTTAGAGTAACTATCCCACACTTTACACAGACTATGAGATTTTGTGTGGCACTTCTTTTGGTGCCCATATCGTATCAAGTTCGTGTTTTAATAATAACACTAATTAAATGGGATGGATTTCACTGCCTAGACATCACCAACAAGCTAATGCCTGTACTCTTTTTGGAAACATATCTTGATACAAGCAACAAAAGTTCATAAAGCAAGATATAATAAATTCATCGAAGATTTCGGTAGAACTAATCTTCAGCAGGATACTCTGCATACAGGATCCTTTGCCATACGCCACTTACGCCATCTCTGACTTAGTAAATATGATATCCGGCTGACGACCAAGCGACGCATGTACTGCTCAGATGTTCCCTCTGTCCTCCTTTATGGCTGTGAGTGAGGCATGCTCGTTGGAAGCGGAAGACATGAAAAGGCTAGTCTTTTTTTATGACCTATGTGTCTTTGCTTGCACCAACACACAAAATAGTTATACGCAGTTTGAAGTGTCGAAGATTGGCGACTGGTCTTTCCTAGATTGTTAACTGAAATAAAACTTATAGGGAATTCCAACAAGTGATTCAGCAAGGAGTCTATTTTCAACGAATTTGCGTCAGGGTTTCATCGTGAACTGATATTGGCTAAAGAACTATTAGAAAACCTGAGGGTACTCAACCACTGTTTCGTCCTAGTGTTTGAGACTCTTCATCAGCACTCACCCATCAAATCCCTTTAAACCAACATTTGAATTTATACTTTCAATAAGTGAAAACCGTTTGTTCCCCGTTATGAATTTAGACAAACCAATAAGAAGTGGTAGTTTGTGTGAATCGTTTAAGTAATGCATTGGTGGGACACATTTCGAACAAATTGATCCATCACATACGGACTGCTCATATGAATAAATATGATTGGAAATAAGGAGTTAAGGGGTGAGAAAATAGACTTACTTCAAGTTAAAAGGACATATTGAAGGTCAAAATAACAATGGAGATAAATAAAACAAACAATGGAGGTAATAGTACATCTACCCTGGCTGGTATCAAAGTAACAAAGTTTACCAAGGAAGGCGTAGTGTGATAACGAATCGTTGCTTTGACCGCATAAAGGTGGTTTAAACTTTCTAATTGCCAGCTAGAGGGTTTACTTACTTACTTTACTTTACTTCGGCTATCTCCTACGGGAGGATGAGCCGGCTTCATGAACGTCTCGAATCATCGCTGCCCAGGCGCGGCAATTTGTAAAAGAGTTCATGAAGTTTCATGGGAATTTGGTACGAGTGATGTCCCCAGCATCGCTCGGCCTTTTGTTTGAGAGTGCAGCTCTAGCCTTTACACAGCCAAGTGTGACCTACAAGGCAGTAGGAGTGGAGTAAGGAGTCCACTATCCATTGGCAGCCGGTGACCGGAGTTCGGTTCATACGCCTTTTTGAATGGGGCCAGACATCCAGGACATCCAACAAGCCCTTTGTCCATACGTCTGCCGGTGAGCTCCAGTGAGCTTCATACGCCAGTCGTTGGAGGTTTGGAATCAGGGTTTAGCCATCTCCCCTAGACCGTCATCCAATGGACAGTCAACCCGGTGGAGAGCGCCGGGCATCCGCTTTCGCCCTCTTACTTTGGTGAGAAACACCTCCGCCACGTGAAGGCAGTGAGTAGGACTTCCTCAGGAGAGGCTATGTAAGACGCCCGGTCATATGGGAGCATTTCAAGAGGTGTGCGGAGGGGTGGCCAACCCGCAGCGCAAGGCACCCACCCCCGACCATCCTGAGGCTTTGGAGGGTTTACACACACTTTAGGATACGCCCTTCCTAAAACACGTTTTATAGATAGGTTTAAAAGACGTGTTGAGACATCAATTTTATGTCCTGTCTATTTAATGTGTTTCTCGATATAGAGGAACTAGGTTGCCTGTTTTCAGCATTAATAATGGGTTCTGGAGATTCAGTTTACTCCTGAGGCCATGTAGGAATATATTCTGACGCCCTTTTATTCAGAGATCGATGAATCTAAATACAAAAAGGTGACAAGTAAGATAATACCGGAAATTGTTCAAGGTGAAATCAATGGCTACTCTGTCTGGATTCAACATAGAACTTGGCACCGAAGTGCAGCAGTTCGAGTTGCCACCTTCCAAATACCACACAAACGTAGACAAGCAGATGAGTGAAGAGAATCAACAGAGTTTGACAAGTATAAGAGTGGAACAGAATGGGTAATGGTAGAAAGAAATATGAAAGATAACAGAGACTGAATACGTCTGCGCTGGCCATTGACAACGATTTTGAGCCATGTCACCTATTGTCTCCAGCCATTGATTCCTAGAGTCCTGAGGGCCCCAACCCAGAAGTCTGCATCTCCCTACCTACGTGACTCAGTTTAACTGTCAAGGATTTCATTGATTGATGCCATGTTTTTGTTTGGCCACCACTTACTCTTTTCCAACCTGCACCACCTATATCAGCTAGTAATGCCCGTCGGGGGAGGCGATGGTTAGGCATGCGCAGCACGTGACCTAGCCATCTTAGTCTATGTAACTTTATAGCCTTGTCGATTGATTTTCCCTCTTTGCCCAACAATCTACGCCTAACGTCAACATTACTTACCTTATTAAATCACCTAACGTGAGACAGAGATCGCAGACATCTATGATCGAAAGCAGTCAACCTTTTCATGTCTTCAACTCGTATTGGCCATGTTTCAGAGCCATAGAGAAGGACGGAGCGAATTGCTGAGCAGTACACACGTCCCTTGGTTGATAGCCGGATGTCACGCCTACGCCAGAGGTGGTGTAAGTCAGCGAAAGCATCTCGAGCTTTTGGGATCCGTGCTGAGATTTCGTCGCCAATCAGTCCGTTGGTGCTGATACAACTTCCCAAATAGGTGAAGTGATCAACATGTCCTATCACTCCACTCCCTATCACTAAGCTAGGTAGGAGTTGACGTAGTCCAGTCCTGTAGCAGCATCTTACATTTTACAACAGGGGCGAATCGCATGCCAAACATACGAAGATTGCTGCTCAAGGTGTTCAGAAGACTCTGCTGGATTTTGTCAGCATCCTCTCCTAACAGGACTATGTCATCTGCATATTCTAAGTCCATAAGACTATTCCCTGGTAACAAGTCGATTCCTAAGTCGTTACGTTCAGTTAAGGATACTTCCATTAGCATATCTATGATGAAGTTAAACAGGAATGGGGAAAGTGGACATCAATGGCAACAATCGATATACACAATAAGGGAGAGATATACAAATTGAATAAACAAAACAAGAAAATGAATCGGTCGAAAGGATAAATGAGGAATATCATACCTTAGCATGGACAAATGTAGATAGATCGTGTAAGAAGGAAGTCTTCGTTTTCTATGTCGAGATGATTAGAGCATTAGGGATACAGATTTGCGCAGGTTATTTTTTTCAACTTGCTGATAACCCTTTAGAGAAGGCGGCTGTACAGGTTGATAATAAATTTGTTGTAAAGAGACTTTCAGCAGAATCAATTGTCCCGATTTTCCAAATGTCCTAATGGGAATTTTTCGTATATATAAAATCTTCGAATAGCCGGTGTTTCTCAAATCTTTTACTGAAGAATAATTCTGTATTCTGATTTCTAAGTATTCATATAGCAGTCACATATCTAATTCATTCATTAAAAAACAATGACTCATACTTTTATTGGTGGATGGTGACTAACAGCGGAATCCAGATAATGCGCATTTCGTCCTATTTGGGATTCGTCATCTGGATGTACCTGCATTCCCCAGTGAGTGATGATGTTCCCACCGAGGCTTGAACCCAGTGCTCACAGTTTCAAACGCCAAAGCGTCATCCACTAGATCACTTGGGCCACGAGAACCACCTCTTGTGCAACGGATCATATTAATTATTTAGCGGAATTTTAGATTTTCCCGGCGATTGATGGGTTCGAAGTGCTTAGGTCTTAGGTTGACGTATCGGCTATGGGCATCAGGTTCGAGCCTCGGTTGGAACATCATCACTCACTGGAGGATGCAGGCACATCTGGCTGACGAGTCCCAAACAGGACGAAATGTGCATCCTGGATTCCACTGCTAGTCAGCATTCACCAATTAAATTATAATTACATCCCCAGACATCGTTGAAGCATTTGCACGAGAAGCTGACATATGGACTTTAGACCGAACACTTCGGTTCAATCACTTGACGGGAAAATCTAAAATTCAATTATAATTGAGTTATACTGTTTCTTTTATTGACTTTCTAACGTTATAGGTAGTATAACATATGATGCATTAATAGGCAGTATTATTAGAAGACGTGTGGTTCGGGGTTCCATTCCTGACCTTTTACCATTCTAAGCTAGTAATAAGACTGTCGAATAGGGAAGGTTGAACATGCATGAAGCTAGCAATCCCATCTCGTAGAAATGAAACACCACAGCTACCGAAACCTCACTCAAGCCTCTGGCGTGAAGCCCTATGTTTCACAGGGAACGCAAAGGAATAACAATTCAAATTTATCAAAGGGACTTATTGTTTTAAAAATCGAATACCGACAATTCCACTGACAGTCATCATCCACCAATTAACTTCTAATTATCAAGATAGATTAGGAGTAGTAACAAAGTTTTTTTTGAACACAGATGAATAATAGCTAGCGTATAATAGCCTCAGTTTATTATTTCAGTAGGCACCCTCTCGACCATTTTTATAGATGACCTTAAAAGCTGTGTTACCACCAATTTTATGGTTCATGTCGATTAGTTGCCTTGGCTATAAACGAAGTTGGCAGTCTGACAGCAGCGTCTATTGATTTTGCAAAGGTCATATTGTCTTCCTAACCATTTTGGAATATACTCACTCTCCCACCCTCACATGCAGAGCGTGATTATTCCTCCCTTACGTATATGTAAATTGGTAAATAGTGTGTGTGTGCAATGTGTGACACAATCAAAGTTGTGCACTTTTGAGGTTTGTAATGGAGGATATTTTGTGGCTTTTTCAATGATTACAAGTACGGACAGCGTTCATTTCAGGTTTGTTGGTGAGTATTTTCAACAAGTTGATTGATAGTGTTGCTATTGGGAGTTTATATTAAGACCTATTGTAAGCGCAATATTGCTTGAAATGAAGTCACGCGTAGATAAAGGCTATCCCGGTCCAGAACAAACAAGAAGCCGGTCACTGTTTCTACGGTACTATTGATAAACAAATCAATAATTATATATACAACAAACCTTAACGGTTTCAAGAGTAAAAAGCACAACGTTTAACAGAAAGCAAGGTACCGCTATCAGAGCGGAATAACGTTAAAGCCAAAATTGCGAACTAGCCGGAATCAGGTAAGCTGTCAGTAGAAGAATGAACCCAAGTAAGGCATGGCATAAAACAGAGAGTGGTTAAGAGATAGACCGAGCATAGGCACAAAGATAGAATTTAATTGGCTACTTAACCAGGTAGGAAGATACAGATGAAAATCAATAAATAAGATAAACTCGACAGAATAGTACATAGTAACATGATTTCATTACGAGCTGACATTAGTTAGAGAACCACTGGAAAACCTGGGAGTACTGGACAGATGTTTCGTCTAGTTTGGGACTCTTCAGCAGTACGCACCCACCGGGATTCGAACCTAGGACCTTCCAGTTACAAGGCGAGCTCGTATACCATTAAGCCACTTGGACCTGATCCAACGGTCCTTGAATTCTAACTTCTGCCAATTCACGACATAGCGCAACCCCGCTAGCCAATGTCTTCGGCGAGTATTTGTCCTGACACCCGATCTGCGGCACCCTACTGGTCACGACTTCCCACTGGAATTTAAGGACCATTGGATCGGGTCCCAGTGGCTTTATGGTATACGAGCTCGCCTTGTAACCAGGAGGTCCTGGGTTCAAACCCCGCAGTGTGGGGGTGGGTACTGTTGAAGAGTCCGAAACTAAAACGAAAAAGCTGTCCAGTACTCCCAGATTTTCCAATGGTTCTCTAACTAATGTCAGCTCATGATGAAATCATGTAACCAATCAACCAAATCCCTACAAACCAATACTTGAGTACAAAGTAAGACATGGGTCAGCAAAAATAACAGTTTACAAAATACTCTGATTGGGTCATGAGTTCAACTGTCTGACTAAACAGATAGAGGTAAAAACACATACACACAGTTCATTAAACAAGCGGGGATAGACACTTTAGGCATGGATAATTGGGTTGTAATAACGCTAGGCTGATCCGCGACAGGCTGACTTGATTCAAGGATGGGAATTGAATTGATCTTACACTTTTGTTAGCCTATGTTTATATGTCTTACTGTTGAAAACGTGTCCCTTGATTTAATTCCTTAAGTGTCTCCTTTTCAAGGGTATACAGGATACATGATATTATTTTGATATGTGATAATCATGAAGGGGATGCGAGTCTTACACATTCGAAGAAAAAAGTCGCCAGCAGCTTGCATTTCTAGACATAATTTCTGAGTAGAAGAGATGATGGTTCAATAGCACAATTAATTGAACAGGGTAATTACTTAAATTCTCACAACTTCTGTTCACTGCAGTATAAGAGAGAGGCTTGGTGAAATGCTTATTTATTTAAGAGAATTCAGATTATTAGTACGGCTGATGTGTTATAGAGAAGAAGGGAAATAAAATATATCATGGGTACTCTTGTTGAAAATCGATATCCTTTAAAATTTTTAAACAGGTGTAGAAGTTAATTAGTTTTAAAACCTACAATCCATTCCTCGCCTAAAAAAGATGTCTTTATCGAATAAACATACAATGGGGAAATAATAAATAGTGGGATTTGAGACAGAGATCAAAGTCGATCATTCGTAGAACCTATCATGCAACCTGGCTCGTAATCATTGAAAAAGCGAAAAAAATATGCCCCACTACAAACCTCAAAAGTGCACAAGTGATTATTCACACATTCTACACCAATTTACGTGTGTGTGTGTGTGGTCACACATATGTGGAGAGGAGTAATTACGCTTTGTAAGTGAGGATGGGAGAGCGAGCATATTCCGAGATGGTTAGAAAGACATATGACCTTTGGAAAATCAATAGACGCTGGTGTCAGACTGCCAACTTCGTTTATAGCCGAGGCAACTAGTCGACATGATCCATAAGATTGGTGGTAACACAGCTTTTAAGGTCATCTATAAAAATAGTCGAGAGGGCGCTTATTGAAATACACTGAGGCTATAGTCGTTCACATACTCACTCCCCACATATGTGTTCAAAATCAATTTGTTATTACTCTTCACCTACCTTGGTGATCTTTATCTGATTGGATAACCAAAAAACGTGGTGTTAATTAATTATTCTTAAATCCTTTTTTGTCACTTTGTGTACTATAATTCCTCTGTAATATTTTGTTTTATTCTCATATAAATTGACTTGACAAGTAAGTATGTCAGAGATCAGATTGTTGTTCGAAATGGTATTGCGCAAATGTATCACACTGTTGTTCAGATAGTTGATGTCTTGTGATAAATCAAAACAAGTGATTCAGTGAAGAGACTCTTTTCAACGAATTTATCATCAAGCTGTACAATCGTATGTGTACATGATTTTTAAGAAGTTATATCTGGTGAGGGAATTGAATCATAGGTGTGAATGCATAAAATAATAATAATAATAGTAGTATGAAATGCAATTAGAAAACTAAAATGTTTGTGATTATAATCCTAGTTAAATGTCAAGTGGCAAAACAAATTAACGTCATATATAGAATAATTCATAGGATGGATAGAACTTGAAAAAGGCTGTACAGTTATAGATAGGATTAGTAGACAAATCGAATAAAATAAAAACGTTACGTAATATTGTGTGAAATTTGATTGCGTAGAATTCAACGTTGTAAAAAAGAATTGATTTAGAATGACAAGTGGAACAAGTGAAATAATACCGGGGACAGTCGAAAGTGAGAATAGTAATACTAACAATTGACGTAATAAAGAAAGAGAATACAAATTGAACAGACAAAATGAAAAAATGAGAAACTGGTAGAGCCAAAATATGATTGGGGATTACCATTGATATAAGAATAAAACTTGTGCATTGTGATAGAGTATAATACCAATATGGGTAAATTTTTGTTTTGATAAAGTCTCACAGTGTTATACAGTAATGTTTACTTATGACGTTTCGAGCATAATTTATTGCTCATAATCATATCAAGGTAATCACACAACTTCCTAACTTCATTTATATAGTTCCATTATTTTTCACTTGATTTGATTGGCAGTAGTATTTTCCATATTTCAGGTATGAGTGATGAATCGTTCCTATTGTATGTGTTTGCTGTAGACTCGATGAACAAGGATTCGGTAATCAACCTCTTTCTCCACCTACCTAGATTACTTTTTAGAATTTTAACCCTCTCCCACCCTATTGTGTTGTTGTGTGTTAATGCATGCATTGCAATTGTTGAGCTTTATTCTAAATTACTTATCTTTCCAGGGTCAACCATTCTTACCTTAGCTAAATTCTTATGTTCTGATAATCTGACCTACTAGTTTGACCTATATAGTTGACCCCACAGTGATTGTAGGGTATTTTGTAAATTATATTATTTTGTCTAATTGGGTCAACTGGGTCCTTTAACCTACACAGCTTGTCCCTGAGTGAGTTTGTAGGTTTAAGTGCCACCCTAATTCCGGCCTTATTTAGAATCCTACGTAGGGTTTCAGGTGTCCCCTCCTTACATGGTATAACAGTGGATGGCTTATATTCTCTCTTATTTATATAATTATCAATAGTTTCGCAATTATTTGTATTTTTCGTTTCGCCTTTTTCGATCTTCCTGATGAATTTTAAAGGATAGTTATTTAACACTAAAGCCTCTTATATCTGTTCAAAATACTAACCAATTAGCAATATTATAAATTTTATTTATGGTGTAACCAGTTCGAACAAGTGGCTAGCCAGAAGTCAAGGGGTTTGAACTGATTTGGCTCTCTGAGCTGAGCTGTCCAAATGGGTGGTACACCGTTAATGAGCTCGAGTCCAAACGAGTAAAATAGCTGTCCACTGGTGTTTAGGTCATTTCGATGTGGTTAACTGGGCAGCACTACTGGACTGGCTGTTATGAATGATATGATGCAACTACTGATCTCAATTAATCACTAGTACATAGTTCTAAACAGTACATCCGCCTTTTTATACTGTTCATGTGTAACTACATAGAATGATATTATATATTTTCAATGGTTGGTTTGTAACGATTAGATTTGATTTTACGAGTTGACCACGGATTGATATCAGTTAGAGAACCATTGAAAACCAGGACCGGAGTACTGGACAGCTGCTGTTTCATCCTACTTTGTCAATCATTGATAGTACGCACGCACACTGCTGGGTTTGAATATCGGAGCTTCCGGTTACAAGGAAGGCAAGCTCGTATACCATTCAGCCATTGGCACCTGGTCGAGTCGCCATCCCGTGAATTCTAACTTGTACCAGTTCGTGATTTCGCGCGACTGGCACCAACCAATGCCATCGGCGGGAATCCATTTTAGCGCTAAATCACGAATTGGTTGAAGTTAGAATTCATGGGATGGCCAGTAATCGGTTCCCAATAGCTGAATTTTTATACGAGCTTGTCTTGTAACCGGAAGGTCCTGGGTTCGAACACCAATGGGTGTGTGTGTGCTGGTTTTCAATGGTTCCCTAACTGATATCGATCCGTGGTCTAACTTGTAAAAACAAGTCTAATCCCTTACAAACCAACTATTGAAAATGAATCTGATGCTGTCTAGTGACTTGCTACAGGATGGATTTTCTTAGAGTTCTGGTGAGATGTTGTGACCAGTATGGTACACGTATAGTCAAGTTTGAGTGTGGATGTCCCACCGATGACATAATAATAATAATAATAATAATAATAATAACAGCTTTATTCCAAACAGTATTTGTAGTACAGGTATGGAATTTTCAGCGTGCATTACAATATATTGCATCTAAATTACCTCATAAATTTTATAAGATTTTAAAATCAAAAAGCAACACCCTCAAAAAAGATAAATAAAAAAATAAAAGAACAGCGTTGCGTTTACATTTTAAACAATGCACCACAGGATATGAAATATAAAATTAGTGTGTAATAGAAGATGAGAACAACGGTGTAATAGTAACGAGGAAAGGAAAACAAAAACTAATGGGACAATTTATTTGTTAGAGTGCCGCAGTAAGTTTATCGTGTCATACCTAACGGATTTCTCATCACCACATAAAAGCTGTGCCAGATATGGTATTGTAGAGTTTTTGTACTTGGTAGTCCTAGCATATAGCCTTCTATAGCTGGTTCTAGTTCTATCAGATGAAATGCAAGGAGATAGCTGCGTATAGAGAGGATGCTCGGGGTCTGACAATATTGTATTCGCTAGTTTCTTACATGACATTATATGTCTATCCACAATAGTGTTAACCAGTTGGTTTAACGATATCCCACTTGCCCTACTAACGGCTTTTAGTGCCCTTCTCAGCAAAGCAGAGTCTTTCTTAAGTAGTCCAGGAAAGATTAATGGGGAGCACTAAAGAGGCATGGGTAAAATGCAAGAATTGACAAACTGAGAAAGCAAAGACTGCTTTATACCAGACTGCCCTAACTTCCTAACGTAGAACGTTAAGCGAAACATCTTTCTAGTAACTAGAAAGATGTGGGAAGACCAGGAAAGATCGGTGGAAAAACTCAGCCCAATGTACTTGACATTAGATGTATTTTCAACCTCTGTGCCGTCAATGATAGTGGGGCCATGTGAGCTAACTAGTCGCTGTAGGTCACATTTACGTCTGAAAGTGAAATTGACTACCTGACATTTAGACGGATTAAGCTTAAGTCCGTTTGATGAGGACCACTGACTAATTTCCGACAGAAAATTATTTAATTTGGAACAATCTGACTGAGAGTTGACAGGCATAGAAACAGAGAGGTCATCAGCATACTTAACAAAAGTGGCTACATCAGAATGAGGCAAGTCATGTAAGAAAAACGAAAACAGAAACGGAGAAAGAACAGCACCTTGAGGAACACCAGCTAAAGTAAGTGAGGTAGTGGGGGACTTTCCATTGTAGACGGTGTACTGCTTCCTATCAGAAAAATAGGAATGTAGCCACTTATTTGTCCAGCTCTCAGCCTGTGTTGCAGCAAGCTTACCTAGCAAGAGAGACCTAGGTAGAGAGTCAAGTGCAGATGTGTAATCAAGGAAGGCACAGCGAACGTATTTATCTCCTTTATCTAAACTAGGTTGATGCCAGTCGCGGTAAATCACGAATCATATATATATATGAAATTATGTTATGATGACAATAATAATATTCAATGTTCAACATTTTTGTTCTTTAACTTTAGGTCAAATATTCCAATGTGACAACTGTGAAAAATCTTTTTCATCTAAAAATATTTTATTAAGACATGTGAGGTCTTCTCATGAAGGTAAATTGTTTCACTTTACACCGTCCCCTAATTTTATTTTTAATAAGGCTTTTTGTTCACCTAGTAATATACATACGTATTAGCCTGCTAACATTTCTTCTCACCTTATCTCATCTATTGATAATAATTATTGAATTTTTCCCGTCGATTGATTGGACCGAAGTGCTCGGTCTCAGGTTGACATGTCGGCTTCTTGTGCAGATGCTTCGACGATGTCTGGGCATTTAATTAGTATACAATTGGTGGATGGTGGCTAGCAGTGGAATCCAGGATGCACATTTCGTCCTATTTGGGACTCGTCAGCTGGATGTACCTGGATTTCTCACCGAAGCTTGAACCCAGTGTCCATAGTTTCAAACGCCAAAGCGTTATCCACTAGACCACTTGGGCCAATTCAATAATTTATATGACCTGTTGCACAAGAGGTGGCTCTTGTGGCCTAAGTGGTCTAGTGGATAACGCTTTGGTGTTTGAAACTATGGGCACTGGGTTCAAGCCTCGGTGGGAATATCATCATCACTGAGAAATGAAGGTACATCCAGATGAC
Organism: Trichobilharzia regenti; assembly: GCA_944472135.2. Taxonomy (NCBI): domain Eukaryota; kingdom Metazoa; phylum Platyhelminthes; class Trematoda; order Strigeidida; family Schistosomatidae; genus Trichobilharzia; species Trichobilharzia regenti. The sequence continues at coordinate 21,002,091 of OX235266.1, read as the reverse complement.
GAGTCCCAAATAAGACGAAATGTGCATCATGGATTCCACTGCTAGTCACCATCCACCAATTGTATGTTGATAATAATGCTGATATCAGTTGCATCTCATTGGTTACTGAGGGATTTGAGTAAGTTAAAGTTTGATCACAAACAGATTAGCATTAGTTAGAGTGGTAGGCAGAAATCGGGGAATAGTGAACAGCTGTTTCGTCCTGCCGTGGTAGTCTTCATCAGTACTTACTTAGAACTCATAACTTTCGGGTAACAATGCCAGCTCATTAAGCATTCAGTTACTGAGACAAAATCCATTTGGTAACCCATGAAGTTTAACTTCTACCTATTCGGGATATTTATGTAACACCACAACCAACCAATTTCATCGGGGTGAACGTACCTGTGCTTACACTCAACCTATTGGGCCGAAGTGGTCACGACGTCTCAGCAGAACTTCAGCCAATTTCATCATTCTGTATCCAGTCACTAGTCAGCACAACATTAACGTGCAAGTATTGATTTTTTGGCAGCAGTGTTTAATTGATTTCAATATTGACCACAAACTGACTGATTTCCGTTAGAGAACTATTAGAAACTGGGAAGTACTGAGTGACTGTTTCGTCCTAGTTTAGGATTTTGATTATTTTGTTCACTAAATGTACCCCCAACAGCTGTAGCTCTAGCTGTTGGCTGTTTTCGCAGCTGATTTTAAGGTTGAAGTCGCACCCCACTTTCTCCAACCTGATTGGCTCCTGATTTTTATCATCAGTTATCATATTGAAAGGCATTTCCCAAGTAACTGATTTACGTGACTACGAGTCAGCAAGTTATGCAGAAGAAATATATATTCCCGTCAGGATATGTAGAAAATTAAAGCAAATGATTCAACGAAGAGACTTTCTTCAAAACTTTGACTGACTGGTTTCAACGTAAAACTTTGGACAAATGTGCACCAGTTCGAGTTGACACACTCACTCCATCCATGTAGCACACAAAGCAAGAAAAGAAAGTGAAAAGAGATTCAAAACACAGGCAGCAAAAAGATATATGAGGCAAAAAACAATAGTAATATGGAAGAACAATACAGCCTCATGGGATATTATAAATGACAAGAAGAGGATGCATCGGCAGCAGCCTTGAGTTTGAGCCATATCACCATTTGTCTCCAGCCTTCATTAGTACTTATCATCCCGAGGACCCCAGCCAGTCACTCAGGAAGTTTACACCTCCCTACGTGTCTGGCTTAAACTAACTGTTGTGGATTTCATTTACTGCTCCGTGGAGTAGAGTGCCTTGATCAGTACAATATATTTTCTCGGCATTCTTTTCACAGTCAAACATCGCCATAGTACCTCTCGGTCGACGAAAGGCAATTGGTAGACATATGTAACACATGCCCTAACCATCTCAATCGATGTAACTTCACAGCCTTGTCTATTGATTTCTCCAAGCCAGAGTCGGATAGCGAAGCCAGACCTGTATTAATCTGATGGAATCATTGTAGAAATCTGTTGCACTAGGCATATATATTACGGTTCAGAGATTTGGCGCGCTTGACACAAAAAGCATTTCCAACAGCCTGTTACAAACTTTCATCAATAGGCTGGCTGGCTTCGCTCGATACTGAAGATCAGTTGACCAACCAGACAGGGATTAAGAACAATAAAGAAATGAGAGAATCAATCAACCAACCAAAATCCTATAGCCCAACAAATAGACAGTTGGATTAAGGCACACGGTGGAGACCGTTGAGTGAAATGCACCAACTAGACGCTTGAGTTTGGCGTTATTTCAAGACCGAGGACGTGAGCTTATGGCGAATCGTGGATCCCAGCTAAAGAAAACTTCGGAGAACAGGATGAAATGACGAGGCGTTGTTGAGACGCTATGGTTTCACTCGGAACGTAAGAAGAGAGTGATAATAGTAAAAATTCTTATTTCTCTGATATCTTCTCCTTGTTACAACACTAATTTTTATTCAATATTTTTAAATCAGGTGTCTGTTACAAATGTGATCAATGTGACAAAACATTTTCAAGAAAGTATGATTTAAATCAACATGTAATTTATTGTCATTATGGTAAGGAGATCATGATTTGATCTTGTTGTATGCTTTATATATATATATATATATATATATATATATGTCTATTCAATGTATAGGTTTATTGTTACATTTTGAAGCAAAAGACATTTATGAATAATGTCGCATAGGATTAACAGAATCTACAACAAGATGATTAGAATTTTATGAAAACAGAAAGATTGAGCGAAGAAATATTGACTTTTCAATTAGATCCTCATCTCACTCTGCCTCTACTCCAATCTAATATATCCATAGCATTTTTATTACAATACACAACAGTTTACCAATCAGGTAGTGGCGCTGATATGTTTGTTAGCAATAATTAGTCAGTGTCAAAATGTCAAGGCGACGGGTGATAATCAACGAAGAAAATCAATGGACACAATTAAAAGGTAGAAATGGGTAGGATAAATTAATTTTACAAGGATAACACGTAATTAAAGATGAAGTGGTCAGAAAAAATAAAACTGAAATAATTTGGACAATAATAATTTTTAAAGGTTTAGGGGGAGGGGGCGAAGTAGTCCGGTTTATACATTCATGTAACGATGGCGAAGGTAAGGAAAGTGGCTGTACAAATTTCCTCTGAACACGCAGGTTCGGCTTTTTCTTCAGATGGATTTCTGTTGCTTCAGCTGTAGGTATGTAGAAGACGAACTCGTAGAGCGAAATCAAGATTAGTCGGAATTCGATAAATGATTTTAAATGTAGTATTAACGTCAACCTTATGCTCACTATCTGTCTACAAGGTGTTCTAAATTAGAGCTACAAATAGATCTTGTTTGTCCCTTGCTTAACCATGCTGCAGGATGATGTTCGGAAATACGATGATGAACCTGCCTAATTAGAATTTCGACTAGCATCAATTTCTAAGAGTTGGTTTGTAAGGAATAGATTTGAGTTTACGAGTTTGACCATGGATTGATATCAGTTAGAGAGAACCATTGAAAATCACCACCAGAGGGTACTGGGCAGCTGTTTCTTCCTAGTGTTGGGGACCATCGGCAGCATATACCCGCACTGCGGGGTTCGGATCTTCCGGTTCCAAGACAAGCTGGTATACCATTCAGCCACTTGGACCCGATTAACTGGACAACTCATGAATTCTAACTTCATCTACCAATTCGTGATTTAATGTGACTGGCATCAACCAGTGTCATCGGTGGGAAATCCGTCTTCACAGTTGACTGGATGTGTACCTTACTGGTCACGACTTCTCACTGGAACTCCAGAAATCTACGTCTTGTAGCAAGTCACTGGCGAGCATCGGGTCCCAGTGGCTGAATGGTATACAAGCTTGCCTGGCTGTTAACATTCTGGTCGACAGGCACTCGGACTTATGTGAAAAATGGGCTAAATCCATAATATATAACTCACACCACCCTCTTCATTCACAACTCTCTCCTTGTATCTCATCAGGCACTACTAGAAGCCTATCTAGAAAACTATGTGTTCGTACTAGCAAGTACAAAAACTCAACCATACCCTACTTAGCGCGTGTTCTATGTGATGAAGAAAGAATTAGGCGTAAAACTTGTAACTTATTAAATAGTCAGTAGAACAATCGGATTTCGTCTTTTCAACGTTTTCTTTCTTTCTTTTTATTTTCTCTCATTTTTTGTTATGTGCTGTTTTGTTTCTCTCTTCCTTACAAACTCTACTTAAAACATTCTTCTTCGTTCTTTCACACTCTGTATATCTTGACCTTTTTGTTATCGCTTACGCCAGTAAATATGCTAGTATCTACACTTCTAACACCTTCAAACATTCGGTTCACTTTTGGCCTTGCTAGCGATATTCTAATATGTTGTCAGAATTAACTGAAACTACCCATAATCTATGTAGAATTTTATTTATTGTTAATGTACTAACTGAATGCAATGCTGTAGTGAAATGCTGAGAATTCCATTGTGTATCAAAAGTACTGTTTTGGGATAAAGCAAACTATTATTATTATTATTAATTATTATTGTAACCGGAAGGTCCTAGGCTCGAAACCCAGTGTGTATGTACTGATTACGAGTCCTAAATTAGGAAGAAACAGCTGTCCAGTACTCCCTGGTTGGTTTTCAATGGTTCTCTAACTGATATAAACCCCTGATCAAAAGTCGTATTAACGTTAATGTCAAGTCAGTTCATAAACTTAGCTCATCACTGTGGAAGCACTTTCGACAAGCCACTAAAGAGCTGCCTTCGTAGATTAGCTAAGCGACCTGAAAGGATGAAAAAAGCGAAGGACTTCTGTGCGCAGAGAATCATCATTAACAAATATGCCTAAGGAAAGGAAAGTAAATCCAGGTTGAAGTGACACTCAAGTGACTTGACACACATCCACCCCACGAGTGGAGCGTAAATGGAAGGTGATGGGTTAGACGTCCTAGAGTAGAGATGAAATGAAAACTTGTGGAGGGTCGTATGGACAGCTTAAAGTGATATCAAAGAAGAGGAATGGAAAATAGAGATACTATCGGAATTCTGCCTTCCACTCGGAACTCAAGAACAATCCTAAAATGTTGACCCGACTTTTTAATTATTGAATATTCGTTGCAGTATATAAATTGTGCTATGGTTAATGACAACAGAATTTTGCATAAAACTCCATAGTAAAACTGATGAGGAGTTGCCTACCACTCATATCAACCTGTGGTGTGGTACTTACTAGCAAGGTCGAGGTAATCTACACACTGCACGGCCGTTTCACTCGTTTGGGGCCAAGCCTCAGAAATACGGTAAAAAGAGCATACCCTGCTGCTGAATTACGCTGTGTCTCCAAAAGTACCCGCTATTTTGCATTCGGGAGTAAAAGATAAACTGCCCAATTTCGCCTCTTCCATGTGTATGTACATATTTCACTGCTCCTGTGGAGTGAGCCAGTTAGCTGCATAGGCCGTACGATTATACATGTTTCTCGTCGCGTTTTCGAACATCACCCTACTTTGTGGTTAAGTGAAGGACAAACAAAATCCATTCGCATAGCGCTATTCTATCTCATCTTGTGGATACATAACACAAGATTGATGTAAACAAGATGGCTTTCAAAGTCAAAGAGTTCGTCTACTACATATTGATGAGGCTGGCTGTTGCGGTCTACACTGAGAAACCTAACTAGTGTGTGTATCCAAGAGAAGCTGGTTGGTTCAGACATTGTCTCTACCTTGGCCATCTATGTTTGAATAATCCTCAGTGTGTTGTGGAAATTTCCTTAATTTTCTTTATTATTCTATTTGCTATTATATTTTTATTATTATTATTATTATAATTTAAGCATCTTTAATGAACTGTAATTCAATTGTGATCTTACTTTATAAATCGATATTATTAAAAAAAATACTAATAGTGTTAATGACGGTTATTCTAAAATATTCTATGTATATAAACATGCAGATATAATTGTAGAGCTGGAAGAGGAAATTATCGAAAAGGATATTCTTTGCTCAATCATATTGTGTTTTCTAGATGTCTGAATGAATATTTTCGCTATATTTTAGATAATTGGCTATTTATATTCGACTTATGAGTTGTATTTCTTTGCGTTCGGAAGTGATTCTATTGGTTTGTATGCAACATTAATTCCTAAAGCTGTTTGAAGAAACTTACAATGAAAATCGTCTTACTGTACACATAAAGAACGTCTCAGAAATCACTGCAAGACTTTTTAAACTTTTAGCAATTGATGTCTCACACGAACCAATAAATCACTTCACTCGGCTGTAATGTCGACCCCAAAGTCTCAATAATGTAAGAAGATAAAACCAATATCATCTACAAAATAAATTGCAATGGCTACGAAAAGCACTACACTGGCCAAAGTGAACTCCCTCTTGGTCTTCACACCTATGAATACAAACTGGACGTCGAAAGATATGATATTCAATCTCTCATATCGATGCATACAGACAACCATGTGGACATAAATTCTATTGGGGCAACGTTCATGTATATTGGACAGAGGAAACACCAAGAAAGCCAGAAAATTTTTGGAGGCTTGCCATTCCAGTGAATCAGCAATTAACATGGAAATTGACATAGATAATATCTACCAATCAAAAAGAAGGAAATCTTATGTACAAAAAGCCAAATTTCAGGTCAAGGAAACAATCAATCAATTAATCAATACAAGTAGACTATAGGATAGGAAAACACATAAAAACAGCTAATCAATTTCAAGGTCGTCAGAAGAAATGACTCATAAACTCGTGGAGAAATTTAAAAGCTCACTCCAGTTCCAAATTGAAGTATGCGATGGAAGATGTTGCTTCGTAAATAAACCATCCAGCTTCTCAGAGGACACAAATACGTGAAAATCATCCATCTGAGCTACAAATCTTCTCAACCATATCTAATCAATAATGACGTTGAAAATGTGACTACGCTGCATAGCTGGGCATTTTAAGTCACTGCTAAAATTAATACGTAGCTTTAAACTTGAATGGGTGAAGTTAAAGTATCACGACCCGTGGAATGAGAACGCACGAGTGCCCCTGAGCCGACCAATCATGTCAATAAGTGATTTTCAAGGGTAAAAATGGCGTTTTAATCCACAAAGAAATGCATGAAAACACATTAAATGGGGTATTTTTCTGTGACATGACATATAATGAGAAGTAGCAGTTTTTAAGTTAGACCAGTTTTTAGAAAACAGAAAGATTGAGCGACGAAATATTGACTTTTCAATTAGATCCTCATCTCATTCTGCCTCTACTCTACTCTAATATATATCCATAGCATTTTTATTACAATACCCAACAGTTTACCAATCAACTGGCGCTGATATGTTTGTTAACAATAATTAGTCAGTGTCAAAATGTCAAGGCGACGGGTGATAATTAACGAAGAAAATCAATGGACACAATTAAAAGGTAGAAATGGGTAGGATAAATTAATTTTACAAGGATAACACGTAATTAAAGGTGAAGTGGTCAGAAAAAATGAAACTGAAATAATTTGGACAATAATAATTTTTAAAGGTTTAGGGGGAGGGGGCGAAGTAGTCCGGTTTATACATTCATGTAACGATGGCGAAGGTAGAGAAAGTGGCTGTACAAATTTCCTCTGAACACGCAGGTTTGGCTTTTTCTTCAGATGGATTTCTATTGCTTCAGCTGTAGGTATGTAGAAGACGAACTCGTAGAGCAAAATTAAGATTAGTAGGAATTTGATGGATAATTTTAAATGTAGTATTAACATCAACCTTATGCTCACTATCTGTCTAGAAGGTGTTCTAAATTAGAGCTACAATAGATGTTGTTTGTCCCTTGCTTAACCATGTTGAATGATGTTTTGTACACGTTTTCACCGAGGTGACTGAAGATGAGCTTTTTACGCCTGTTTACCACGCTTGTTATATTCTGAGGTCTTCCGCAAAAGTCATCAGTGAATTTATTGTGGTTTCCAGTAAGACAGATACTGCCCAATTTCTCCTCTTCTATTTATAAATCCCATCTTAACTGCTCCTGTTGAGCCAGTTAGTCGCATAGGCCGTACAATTAGGCGTGTTTGTCGTCGAACTTCCGAATATCACTCTGCATAATTAAGTAAAGGACAAACAAAATCTATTTATAGCGCTATTATCTCTCATCTTGTGGATGCATAACGCAAGATTGATGTTTACGAGGAAGCTTTCAGCGGCATTTACCGCATACCTACGAATCTCAATTTTGCCTTAAGAGTTAGACTACTAAATATTGCTGAGGTCGGCTGTGGTGATCCATATTAACAAGGCTAATTTGTGCATTCAAAAGAAGTTAGTTCAGACATTATCCTTACCTTGGCCATCTAGGTTTGAATGATCCTCATTGTGCTGTGGAAATTTCCTTAATTTTAAGTTGATATTCTATTTGCTACTATATCTTTATTATTAGTATAATTTAAGCATCTTTAATGAACTGTAATTCGATTGATCTTATTTAACGAATCGATATTATTCGAAAAACACTAATATTTAGAATATTCTATGCAGCATATAAACATATAGATAAAATTGTAGAGGTGGAAGAGGACATTATCGAAGAGTATATTGTTTGCCCAATTATATTTTCTGAATGAATATTTTTGCTATAATACACATTGTCGAAAAGTACTTAAAAACGGGATCGGGGTGAAATTTACGCCTTAATTCGTGAATGGTGTTCACATTGGTGCTATAATAATGGCAGGTCTCGTTTTCCAGCGGCTAGCGTCAGTTCGAGGTCATTGGGACATTCGCGCCACTGATACTTTAACTTCAACTTAAATATCTAACTGTCACCACATTGCGTGCTCTCAATTCGTAATCACAGTTGATGTGATTCCATCGAATCATGATGTCGTTTACTGCATAGCATTTTTGTGTCATTCCAGTGCTTTCTGACTGCGATCGACGACTTTAGGATTTGCAGTCTCAGTAGCCATGTGGTTGGTTATTCTTGGGGGTTGAAGTTATTAGCCTCAGAACCAACCTTCCCTATTCTCGAGACTTATAGTCGTCTAGGTGAGGTTTAGGAGTGCGCCATCTGGGAATCCAACCTGGAGGCTTCATGGTGTCTGATGTGCTTTCTACCACTGTACTTTCTCTTATTTAGGTGTCAAGCGTATACATATATATGCTGCTACGTTGTGTTTAAAGTTCAAAATCAATCGGGTACGATTGGGACTTTGGAAAGAACACTTTGAGGAGCAGTTTCATTGGCCTACAACCACTCTTAACTTACCGAACATCCAACACCTCCTTGAATGGGATATAGACACAGGTCCCCAGTCCATAATGAGGTTACTAAAGGTGTCACTAGCCTGAAAAGAGGCAAAGCAGCAGGACCTGATGGAATGATTCCAGAGGTATTTAAGTACGGTAGAGACAGTTTACTCTCTGCGTTAACTAAGGTATTAGGGAGCGTCTGGGAATCAGAGGAAGCCCCATCGGGTTGATGTAAGTCATTGATTATCCCCATATGCAAGAAGTGAGACGTCTTCCTGTGATAATGTTAAGCGCGAAACCTATGACTTGTTTTGTTGTTAATAACATAATTTTGGCTCTTTTATTTCTCTCTTATTTGTATTCTATAGTGACCATACTTAGCTACCTAAATTATTAACATTGGCTTACTTTTTTGTACTTTACTCTATTCCTTCTTTTGTGTATCTACTGGTTCCGACTACATTATCACTGTGAGTGTTACAAAATTGTTCTGTCATTAACCATCATGTAATATTAGTTTTGTGGTTGTTTTTTATTCGGCAATATTAACTGACAATCTTGGTTGTCAACGCCATTATTACCATCTTGAAAATTTTGTATTATGCAGGATAACTCACACTACCACTACAAACACCGCATTAGAGCTGACGATAAAAAACCCTGAAATGTTCATTTTACGATTGTTTAGTGTTGTTCAATCAAATTAACTGATCATCTTGGCGATAAACATTCTTAATATCATTTCATAACTTCTTGTATGATTATAGCTGTTACTGTTCACCACGCATAAACATATCATACCTTCCACTATCCAATGCTGGGATATTATTTATTATGTTGTTTATTTTCCATTCTACTTCTTAGTGTTTTTCGCATTTTTTTTGCTATTTTGTGTTTTTGTTGTTTTTTATGTTTATTTTTTGAAATACTCCTTTTAAATGTTTGATAAAATTAGATGCAATATGGTAGATAAGTGCTGAAAATTCTACACTGTATCACTAGTACTGTTTCTGGAATAAAGCAAATTATTATTATTATAATCATAGGGGGATTAGCTTGACTAATATGGTATCTAAAGTTCTAGATTCAATAATAATGCGTAGAGTAAGCGGTCCACGAGAGCAACAAACACGAGAAAACCAACAGGCTTTAGACCAGGGCGAGGGTATTTGCATCATATATTCACCCTTCGACAGATTCTGGAACATAGGCATACTTACCGTCGGCGTCCAACAATCGTTATATTTCTTGACCTGGAAGCTGTATTCGATTCTGTCGTCGAGAGATACTCTGACGACGCTTAGCTGTAAAGGGAATTCCGAAAAAATACATTGTACTGATCAAGGCACTCTACTCACGGAGCAGTAAATGAAATCCACAACAGTTAGTTTAAGCCAGCCACGTAGGGAGGTGTAGACTTCCTGATTGGCTGATTGGGGTCCTCAGGATGATAAGAACCAATGACGGTGGCTGGAGACAATTGGTGATATGGCTCAAGCTCATCGTTGTCGGTGAGATGGCTGGTGCAGATGTATCCTTTCTTGGTCATTTATAATATCCAATAAAACTCTACTATTGTTCTTCCATATTGCTATTCTTTTTGCTTCATATTTCTGTCTTGAATCTCACTTTACCAAATCTCTTCTCTTGCTTTGTGTGCTATACATAGAGGGAGTGTGTCAACTGGAACTGCTGCACATTTGTGCAAAGTTCTACGTTGAAACCAGTCAGTCAGGGTATGGATATTTGTATAGATGTATTTTTCTTAAGAACGATTACTGAACAAAGAATACCCTTTTCGATAACTGCATCATCAGGTTCTTTTTGTTTTGTTTTTAACTTACAGAAATTTCTTTAGAGTCAAACAGCTTAAATGGCGTATCCCTTAAAGAAGATACACTACAGAAGCCTGTTGAAATTCCTGATCAAAGTGAGTATTGTTAATTAGCTAATGTTACTTTTATTCCTTCCTGTTGTTTGGTTTATATGTATACTTAAATGGTGATTGAAAATTCTGTCGTTTCCATGGTACCTATCTGTACGGTTGTAGTAGACTTTCATCTATATCCTCTTGTTGTTTAAGATGAATTGTTGTCAATTTGTTGGGAGTATTCAGTAAGAAACCTTGAGCTGATGCCTCGTGTCTATTGGCACACTCAACAGCAAGTCAGATTTACAACCTTGAAAGAAGAACTGATTATTCCCCTCGAAAATTTTCACCTGAGCCACCTAGTGCTACAGTCCAGGAGGTTACCGTTAGAGCACTTTTGTGACCACACAGTGTGCCCGTCACAGTCCTACAGAAGATGGATTGTTATGCCAAATACCTCAGTGGTAACGTCTCTTTTGTGGAGATATTAGTTCCTTCAAGGTTCGGATACACCTTTCTGATGGCTACTGACGAGTAAGAGGCGTAGCTCCAGGACTTTCTGCTGATTGTCTCCAAGGTATACGATATTATTCCAGTGTTCAGTCAGTATCCAACTTCTAGGAATGAATGCATTATATGGATTACCCCGCTAGTGACTGACCAATCTACGATTGGTTTAGTTTGTAGTGCACCACGCCCTCTGTCTAACTTAGAGTTAGAAAAACAATATGGGTTTGACGACTTCTGAGGCTTTAATGTAATCTTTATTCATTAATTATCGTAAAACACGATTTAAACCTTGAGTTGGCTAAACGTAATCCACACACTCCAATCACTTCAGTCTGTAAGATTTGGACGAAGGTGGACGATGATCAAGAGAGCTCTGTGTGGTCATAGAATTGTGTCGGCGGTTATTACATCCCGGATTCGTGCACCTTAGAAGTTGGTTTTTTATTTAGTTATCGGGTGACTGACGGGTTTCAATGTAGAAGTGCAGCAGTTCAAGCTGGACACGAAGAAGAAGACACGAGAGAAAGAAGGGATTTAAAAGAATGAGAATAAGGAGAAATGGGAGGAAGCAGAACAATAAGGTTTAACTGTTATAGGAGATCACAAAGTGTTAATGCATCTGCGCCATCGTTTAGAACGATTTCGAACCATATCATCAATCGCTCCAGACATTGATTTTTAGAATCAAGTGGATCCCAGCAAGTTTACACCTCTCTATGTGGCTGTCTCAAACTAACTGTCGAAGATTTTCTGAACTGGTTCCAAGTTTCGATTTAACCACCACTACGACCCTTTTTCAACCTGATTCTATGTTAGTTAACATTGCTCATCGAGGAAGGCGATGGCTAGGCATGTCTAGCACTTATTCCAACTATCACAGTCATTGTTGCTTCAAAGTCTAATTGGTCGACTTTCCCTCCTTACCTAACATTCGACACCTTGACCTCACTGTGGTCTAACCAAAACCTGGCATGAATATATGAAGTCACTGATTGTTGGTTGGTTAGAAGTGTAAATTGCCTGGATGGGTCCTCGAGAAACTAAGAACCAAAGTTCACCGACTGTTGGTGATCTGATTCAAAATTGATCACTGTTTGTAACCTCCTGAGATTCATCAAAATTCTGGTTTCTTCTCTTCCATTCCTTTGTGTTCAAAAGAAACTCGTTCAACGTTTACATTCGGTTTGTCTTTTTAGGTGTCGTGTTTTCATCTGCTTCATTTCCCTTTATTCTTCTTTTCTTCTTTTTCACTTTCATTTTATAAAATATAATTCTTCGAATTTGTTCCCATGCTCATCCCATTCACACCTTTATTCGTTAAAAAGCTATTTTCTAATCCTGTATAATTTTTTCTAAAACCCCTGTTGTAACCTATTTTCGCACCCTCGAACTTTCATATCAAAATTATTTCTCCAGCTATCGAAATATTTATTTTTACATGAATCGTAACAATTTCCCATTCCTATGTGATCTTGTCTCTAAGCCCCCGGGTAATCTATAATCGATATTCACACCCTCAAACTTTCATGTTAGTTGAAAGTTATTATGACCTTTAAACTCCCTTCGTTACTACGTGAAATTAAATAATAATAATAATAAAAGTAATAATAATATTAATGATAATTGTATCTGTGTGAATTTATGTATGTAAATACGATTGTACAGCTGCTTTTGACAATGAAATCACCGAAAAGATCACCGACTTCGCTGAACCTTTTGTTATTTTCTCTCCAATTCACTTGAAAGCTATCAAACAAGGGATTACATATATGAATAAATAGATGACTGACTATTAGTTAATTGGAGGCAATAGGCGGCAGAAAGGCTTTCACTTGCGGTATAATGGTGAGCCACCTAGTGGCATGGTGGCCATATTGTGAATTAGACTGAAACTAAGAACTAGACACACATTACACTAATTCCTAACTAATGTCCAATCAAAAAAGTAAATGAATGACTGATTGTAGTTGTCACGTAGAACTTTGCAGAGAAACGCATCATTTCAAGTTGGTATACTCTGAGTAACAGAAAAAAGTTGAGAAAGTAGAGAAAAGAAATTTAGAAAGAGTTTGATGAGCAAAATTGGAATGGAGAAGGAATGCTAATATGCGAAAACATGAGGAATTGATGGATCTGTGGAGATTACAAACAGTGGATGTCTCTATGACATCATTGAGAATGATTTTGAGGCATATCACCAACAGTCTGAAGCCGTTGCTGTCGAGCGTCTCGAGTAACCCTGTCGAGCAGATCACACCTTCCTATATGATTCAAATTAGGAGTCAAATAAATAAACGTCGTGACCAGTAGGGTGCAGCCGGTCGGGTGTGAAGACAAATACTCGCCGAAGACATTCACTAGGAGTCGTGCTATATCGTGAATTGGCAGAAGTTAGAATTCATGGGCCATTGGATCGGGTTCCAGTGGCTGAATGGTATACGCGCTGGCCTTGTAACCAGTAGGTCCTGAGTTCGAATCCCGGTGGGTGCGTACTGATCAAGAGTCCCAAACTAGGACGAAACAGCTGTCCAGTACTCCAAGGTTTTCCAATGGTTCTCTAACCAATGTCAGCTCATGATGAAATCCTGTAAAGGTTCATCTTTCATCCTTTATCTATCATAATTTATCAAGCAAATCAAGTGTTTGAAACAGTCAAGGACTTCATGGATTGTTGTCAGGGTTTGATTCGCTTACCCCTAACTCTTTTCCCACCTCAGAAGAATGGGGAAGTTCAGATGTGAGGCTAACAACTCCATCCCTTTGAGACAACACTCCCAATATTGAAACTTCTAGGTGTAATGCCATATTTTTCAGGCGAAGCGATAAGAAGAGGTAGTTTTTCCCAATACTGTAACGCATTGGGGGACAGATTTCGAACAATCTGATTACACACGGACTTGTCATGCGAATAAAGTTGATTGGACATAAGAAGGAGTTAAAGGGTGAGAAAATAGACTTAGGTCAAGTTAAAAGGAGGACATATTGAAGGTCAAAACAACAATGGCGACCAGTAAAGCAAAGAAGGGAGGTGATAGGAGATCTACATTGGCTGGTATGAAAACAAAGTTTACCAAGGAAGGTTTGTTGTGATAATTAAATTGTTTTGGTTTAAACATCCAAATTGCTAGGTTTTTATTGACAAAATTTAGGTTACGCCCACTCCAAACACGTTTTTGGAGATAGGTTTAAAAGTCATGTATAGAGATCAATTTTATATCGTATCTCTATAATGTTTCTGAATAGAGGAACTAGGTCGTCAATTCTCACTATTGATGGGTTCTGGAGATTTAGTTTGGTGCTGATGTCACTTAGAATTATGCATTGATGCCCTTCTTTGCAAAGATTGATGCGTCCTCCCTATGCGTGTGTGTGTGTGTCTAAACGTAAATTTCAGTTGGCAAATATAGTGAGATTTGACTTCATTTTTAACATGTTCGAGGAGATTAGATGAGTGTATGGCGTGCATATTCTCAGTTATACTGATCTGATAAGTTTTCAGACTGTAGATGTTACCAACCTCCTGGAATAATTTGAACACCAAGTAAGATTGATTCATTATAAATTATTTAAATTATTTCCAGCTTGTTTAAAAAAAATTTTGTTTTGATTTTTTTCTTAAACACACTGGGATTAATTTGAATAGTTTCTACTGATCTTAGTTGTAAAAATACACTTTTCAAACCGCAGTGCTCAATCTTTGTCGAGTTACCAAGTTGCTGTGATCATCCATACTGATGAGGATGGCTTGTTTATACACGTCTGTCTTGGTGGAGAGTTGAAGAATTGGTTTCAATGGGAACACAAAAGAATGGAAGGGAAACAACCAGAATTTGATGAATTAAGCAGGTTACAAAGAGTGATCAGTTTTAAAATCAGATCAGTAACAGTCATCGAGCATTAGTGTTTAGTTTAGTGTTTCGAGGACTCCATCCAGGCAGTTTACACTTCAAACCAACCAACAAGGAGTAACTTCAACACAATGATGCCAAGTTTTGATTAGACCATCATCTAACCTTTCTCTAACCTAATCCCTTATATCATCTAACAAGCATAGATCAATTTACAGTACATTGAATATCTAATCTTGCTTGAATGGACCATAATAACAACAACAGCAATAATACGAACATACTTTCATGAAGCGTTAATTCATGCTCTTTCAAGGTACTTCCATATTAGTTTGTTTATTAGATGTATCACTCACAGTGAGTGAAACAGTATTATTTACTGGATGACAAGGTTTCGAACAAAATTTATTACTGTTCATAATCATATCAATTGTGATCACACTACTTTGAAATTTGAGTTTTATAGTTTTCTTTGTCTTCTCCTATTTGTCGTCGTTGGGGTAGTAGAATTTTTCATATATCTGGGACCGGTGTTGAATCATTTCTATTACATGTATTTGCAGTTGATTCGATAAACAAAGCTTCTGTTATCAATCCTCCCTCCCTACACCCTGTGACATTACATTTTAAAACTGTCATCCTATCCCATCCATCCTATTGTATGGTTGTGTGTAACTGCATGTAGTGAGTGCTATAGCTGAACTATTCTCTAGATTTTTTATCTTATTTGGGTCAACCAATCTAGATTTAGCTAGGTTTTTATGTTCGGCTAGTCTGACTGTCCCTGTTCTACTAGTTTGACCTATGTATTTGAGCTGACAATCATTGCAGGCAGGGTATTAGACAAACTTAATTGTTTTGTTTTAAAGGCTCCACAGGATCCTCCACTTAACCGACAAAGCTTGATTCTAATTGAGTTTAAGGGTTTGAATGCCAGCCACTTTTATTCCTGCCTTGTTAAGTATTCTGCGTAAGGCTTCCTAGGTTCCTTCCTTGTATGGAATTACTCTTGATGATTTAGATTCCTTATTGTTGGTGTCGTCATTAATATTATTATTATTATCACTATCACTATTATAATTACTTATTTTATTTTTACATTTACTTACATATTTCTTGATTAATTTATCCGGGTAATTATTAAGTTTCAGGGCTTCTTTTATGTGTATCACTTCCCGTCTTAGATTTTCCTTAGTACTACTTAGTTTTTGCGCTCTGTCATTTAAACATTTCAATAATCCTATTTTTACTAAAATAGGATGGGATGATCGGAAATCCAAATATCTGTTTGAATGTGTGGGTTTTCTGTAAACACTCACTAGTGTTTAACTTCCCATCTTCTTTCTTTCTTTACTCTACAATCTAACATTGGAAGCTCCTCTTCCTGAATTACCAATTCATAAGTGAATTGAATTGCCTCCAGCTTTGAGTTAATGTGCTCGAAATATCTATCTATATCTTGTGTTCTAAGTACAGTGAATGTGTCGGTTAAAGGACCAATCTTGTGGATCCTTTAAAACAAAACAATTTAGTTTATCTAGTACCCTGCAATGATTGTTAGGTCAAATACACGGATGGGTTATAATAGTGGAACAGAGTCAGTCAGTCAGGCTAGTGGGGCATAGAAACCTAGCTAAATCTAGATTGGTTGACCCAAATAAGATAAAAAGTCTAGAGAATAGTTCAGCCATAGCACTACATGCAATCACACACAACCATACAATAGGATGGATGGGATAGGATGACAGTTTTAAAATGTAATGTCACAGGGTATAGGGAGGGATTGATAACAGAAGCTTTGTTTATCGAATCAACTGCAAATACATGTAATAGAAATGATTCAACACCTGTCCCAGATATATGGAAAATTCTACTACCATTACGAGAAATAGGAGAAAACAAAGAGAACTTTAAAACTCAAAGTCGTGTGATTACAATTAATGAAATGATTATGAACAGTAATAAATTTTGTTCGAAACCTTGTCATCCAGTAAAGAATATTGTTTCACTCATTGTGTGACACATCTAATAACAAACTAATATGGAATATTACTTACTACCACAGTGCCCAAGTTTTACACATATGTCTTTCAAGGTACTACTACTGCTGGTAAATGTTATATAGCGCTGATAGCATTTGAAGATAATGGTGCCCTCCAATGAAACGTAATCGAAGTCAACAGTTCAAACCTATGACAGTACTGATGTGGATGTGAAGAAAAAGCGTAATAATAATGTTTGTTGGCGAAGTTAAACTTTAAGCACCACTAACTACCAATCAGCAAATGACCTCGAACTTTAACCAGTCTTGTGAAGGAAGCATTTTCGTGAATGGAATACATATTTATTTATGAAAAACAATGCATAAAAACTGTAGAAAGGTGTTACAGAAGATAATTTGCTCTCACTTATGATAAAAATAGGGCGAGGTTCAACAATAGTGTCACAGGAGTGTGAACGCTCCAATGACCTCGAACGCATGCTAATCGTTGGCTCTCAGTCTCTCAGAGTATCAACAGAGTATAAATCCTATTTTTAACTCAATTATAGATTTTCCTGGATTGCAGACACGTCCAGATGACGAGTCCCAAATAGGGCGAAATGCGTATCCTGGAGTCCACTGCTAGTCACTATCCACCGAGTATAATTCCATTGTGGGTAAAATTTATTTTGATAAAGTCTCATAGTGTACTACGGAAACATTTCCTGAGCAATAAATTGTGTTTGAAACGTAGTCAGGAAATATGACTTTATAACACTGTGAAACTTTATTAAAATTAATGTTACTCACAATGGAATTATACTCTGCCATAGTGCACAAGTGCTATTCATCATATATCAACAGAATAATTAAACCACATTCTATGCATGTAATTACTTAAGTTTTCTAAACCTAACAATAAACCCTCATCTTTCCTGAACCTATCCGTAGCGTGACAATATCCCTAAACTGTAATCTAACTCGAATCAACCATAATGTCGCTTTTATTAGATTAACCTAACCTTGAATTGTCCTTGGCTTAGACGAACATTTCTTATTGATGATGACAACATTATTTTGCCAGGTTTCACTGACTCCCTCAGTGAGCGTTTCGAGGTCATTGGTGCAGTCGCACTCCAGTGGTAGTCATTGGTGCTTGAAGTTTAACTTGACTCTTTTTTATTTGAGATATATATGACACGATGGCTAATCAGTGTTATCACTGTGTGTGTGTGTGTTTGGCCTCTCACGTAATTCAGTAGTCGCCATTCACCACTGTTCGTGGTGAGTGAATGCTCAACTTGACTCTGTCGAATCTTGAAACTTCTTTATAGGTCTCTGTCATATATGGTGATCTCAATGATTCTGAACATATCCTTGGTTATAGAAGACTCCGCCTAATATGCATAATACTATGTACGGTAACTAATGTGAAACAACAAAGAACGAAAGGCGGTACGATTGTTTATTGCCTCACCGATGAAGAGACGAAAATATAGGTGACTGTCAGGAGATTCTGTAAATGAACATTAGTAAGATTATGTATGATTATACTTTTGATCGTATATCTTCCCGCCATATGGAGACCAGTTCAAATAAGCAAACGATTCAATATTCACCAGCTTTGATAGATCCCCTATTGGGGAAGGTTATGGGTGCTGAGATGAAACACTTGTGTGTTATTTTTCAATGCTTCTCGCCAACTGAAATCCTTTCTTCCCCCAGCGAAAAACACTTAAAAATTAATGTACCGGTGATAAGTGAGTGACTGTAGGATGAAACTGCGTGGAATCCTACTGAAGATGAATCGTAATTAGCGGGGTCCACCAGTTTGAGCGTAGGAACAGATTCTCACAGATTACAATATCTAGTGGGATCGCTAATATGTATTTCAAATATTCTTCTGTTTTACTGATTCACCGTTATTTTCAAATTTTCTAATAGTCGGTCATGTACAACAAATTTTCTTCAACAATTTTTGATTTTATTTATATTTTTAAAATTTCTTCAGTTTACTGCTTATCTTATTTAAGTAGTGTAGTGAAGGATATTTCAAATGATTCTCTGCATATTCATAAAAATTCTGTCGTGTTTGTATTTATTTCAATCAATATTAGGTGCACTTTTCAAATGTAAACAAAGTGATAACATATTTTCACGTATGTCTCGTCTACATGAACATCGAATATCTCATGAATGTGAGTTTTTTCTTTATATTGAAGTGGAAGAATAATTACTATTCTTCATTATATATTATGTTATTTTGACAGGAACCAATATCAATTAGAGATGAAGAAGCTCGAGATAGCTGTTTCGTTCTAGTATAGATGGGACTCTTCAGTAATTAACTCATCCTTCATCCGACTAGAGAAACCTTTAGGTTACCAGGCGATCCTGTGGACTATTCAGCCACTGGATTTGATCTCCCCGTGGTCGTTGACTTATGGCTTTTGTGAATTCATGATGTAGTCGCACCGCCAGTTAAAGTAATTGATGGAGGTCGTCTGCATACCTGGCATGTTACACTACATTGACTGCAACTTTGTGACTTGAATATGGATATGCTGGAATTCGGATGGATTATCGCGGTTAGATTCCAACCCAGCAACTCCAATTTTCAATGGGCTGTGCTCTTAACCTCAGGGTCATGGGTTAATTCCTAATAGTCTCGTGTTTGGTCATTGAGTAGGAGCCCCTAACTGGGAATAAATAGTTATTCAGCGTCATTATTATGGTTTTCAGTGATTCTGTAACCTTTGTCGGTTCTGCGATCTAACTCTATTTTCCAAGGTGCAACATTCTCCCCCCCTTTCCGGCATTAAGTTGACCGAGAATTAATTCGGAAACTACTTCAACACTACGGCATACACTGTCCGAGTCTTTATAAAACCTCATTCAACAGCTAGCTATATGACAGTGCTACGTGTGAGGTGATCTTTAATGGAAAACTCACCGAGGCGTTCTAAGTGAACTCAGAATTAAGACAAGCTGACTGCCTATTATCACCGATGATATTCTTAATTTTGGTGGACTGGATTATTTATTTTAATTTTTTTCATTTTTGATTACAGCTTGATTCCACACTGTTTTTTTTTTCGGTACAAGTATGGAATTTTCAGCATGGATATTGGTAGCCCAAATTTAGCAGGCCGACCATAGATATCAGGTGTGTGTGTCGGTCGGTAGGGGATTGAACCTCAGATCATGTGCGCATGGTCGGCGAGAGTCCTAACCACTGTGCCACCGACGCACTGGGGAAATGGATGATAAGCTCGGCCTATAACAAGTGCAACTGCTGTCCAACTTTTGGATTGTTTCAATTTGGTCAACAACCACTACTGGTTGATGCAAGTGATGTCTAACTACTCATATCTCAGCTAACCAGTAGTATATAGCATGATGCAATTTTAGTCCTTCTCATCTCTGACATGATCACAATTTTTACTGGACAAATTCATTATATTAGAATAGGCACAAAATACCTTAGGGAAATTATTTCCTCTTAGTTTTTCGTGTTCTAATTACACTCGTATCGCTAAGGGACTTTATCTTTGTGAAAATTAAAGTTTTCTTTGAAAGTCTTACCTAATGCAGGCAATTCTCGTTTAATCAGTCTATACGGACGTGATTTATTTACGTGAATAATACGCTTTAATTTATTTGTTTTATGCTATCAATATTTTGACAAAATTGCGAAAGGTGATCATTAGCGTTTCAAAACTTTAATTAGTTGTGATGGAGAAGATTTGCGGTTCATGTGGATAATTTTGATGTAGTTGTGTTCACTAAGCAGCTGGATGGTTTATTTGCAAAGCTTTTCATCATTGTCCTACTAAGCAACATCTTCAGGGCATACTTCAATTTGATGAAGTGAGCTTTTATATTTCTCCACGAGTTTATTAGTCATCTCCCTTGGTAACCTTGGACATGATTGGTTGTTTTGTGTCAATACAAGTAGCCTGGTGTGTGTGAAAACACACAAAAACGACCAATCACATTCTAGGTCACCCACCAGAAAAGATGGCTAATAAACTCATGGAGAAATCTAAAAGCTAAAATTGAAGTATGCGCTGAAAATGTTGCCTAGTAGGGCAATGATGAAAGCTTCACAATTGAACCATCCAGCTCAGTTATTATTCCCTTGGGTTCCTAGTGGAATATAGGACTTCAACAGCACATCTCCACTTTGTCCTACCCTGTTGCTTTCTGCTCAGATGCATGGCTCCACGATCGCCCAAAATCTTTCATCTCCTCTTCGTACGATCTTCTCCATGTCAACCTCTCACCGACTGACTACCCACTCGTCACTCCCCATTGGGGTCCCACTCGAGGGCCTGGTGCGCGACTTCATTCGACCACCGTTAGGTGGTAATTAATTAAGATCCATAGTTCCATATCGATTGATGTTTCGTTGTAGGCTTTCTGTCAACTAACCCATTTTAACATTCAAAAACAGGTTTACGGTGCACACTAGTGGGCACTCGTGGACCCAGATGTTGAGGGCAGTAAAAATTAGAACAGAATAGAGATGTGTTGTTGAAGCCCTGTTCCACTTGGAACCCGAGGGATTACTAATAGTAATAACGATCTATTCGCATACTTAATTTACTGACATAAGGGATCATTCGTGATCTGCATATATATAACTTAATGGTGAAGTGTACTGGGTAATGCAAGTTGGATTTATATAAGGTTAGGAATTTAAACGAATTTTGCCGTTACACCCGTTGGATCTCTGACGAAAATCACTATATCTGTCATTGAGCTGGTTTCAACAACTCATTATACTTATGTGTTTCCTCGAATCAAAGTCATTGACCAGTGGTTCTTAGTTGTGCTAGGGCATTCTGAATAAGTGGAATGAGAAAGGGCTTTAGGCGAGCATGTATGCTTCCATATTCAGCTGGTTGCAACCTCGAAGCGGCCGCCAAACCTTTGTTTCCCACTTCGATTCTACTAAGCAACCTAACAGGAGTTTGGTGTTACTTGAAAGCCTATTTACTCAGAGTATGTTTAATCCACTCCTCTCCCTTCTGCATATATGCTGGGTTATAAGTTGTTTGCTGGTTCTCTGCCTACCCGACTTCTTTGTTCCGTAATTTTGTTTTGCTTGCCGGTTATCTGGTCGTTACAATTGAGTTTACTAATTTACTAACGAGTCCTAACAACCCCGTCTGTAATAAAACTGAAGTAGTTAATTTGTAGTATGACATCATATTGATATCAGTTAGAGAATCATTGAAAACCAACAGGATTTACTAGACAGATGTTTCGTCTCAACCGGAGACTCTCCATCAGTACACACCGTAATTCGACCTAAGAACCTTCCGGTTGCAAGGCAAGCTTGCCGACCAATCGTCACTAGGGGCAGGATCCAATGACCCATGAATCTTTAACTAGAAGAGCTTGGATCTGAACTCTGGTGAGTGTGTGCATTGTTGAGGAGTCCCAAACAAGGACGAAACAGCTCTCCAGTATTTCCTGGTGTTCTCCAATAGTTCTCTAACTGACATCAATCCGTGATTAAACTTGAAAAAATGAACTTTTTCTTACAAGGATTATCTAAATCTATATGCGTGTTTTTTTTTTAAATTATTGCAGATTCACGACTCACACAAATTGAGTATGAGGAGTCATTATTCCCGCAAAAATATGATTTGAACAAAGACAAGTTATTTCAACATGAAAGTAAGTAATCAACATCTTATTTCTCTTTAATTTTCTTGTTAATTATTAAAGAATACTTTTGTTTCTCCTGTTTTACATCCATGGTGTACGTGTACGTGGTTCAACAGTTGAATATCTGCCAGCCATATGGTGAAAGGTCTGGGTTCGACTTGCAGCCGACCTATCCTCTGAGACATGGACTAGTTTGGTGGCCATCAGTGGACCCGCAAATTAAGGAAGGTTAGACGTCAGAGTAAAATAAAAGCCACTACTGATATCTGGCTGTCGGTCAAATGGCGTGTGTACTGCCCAGGCATGGCGTAGGTTAGCGTATGCCGAATGAGCCTTCTGTATCAGTCCTACAATTTCGTCAGTGATCAACCAACTGGCACTGGCTGACGCGACTTCCCAAATAAGTGAAGTGGTTAACACGCTCTACAACCACTTTACTCATGCCTTCTTATCTTTAAGCTAGTAGTGAGTCAATATAGTCCACTCCTGTAGCATCATCTTACATTTGATGGGAAAGTGTCGAATGCCAAACACTCGAAGATTGCTGCTGCTCAAGGTGTTCAGAAGACTCCGCATTTTTTCAGCGTCTTCACCTAGAATGACTATATAATCTGCTTATTCTAAGTCAATGAGATTATTTCCTGGTAACAAGTCAACCCAAATTCAAATAGACGTTGTGTAGAAATAGGCTTGGGAAAACGAGTAATAAGATTGCGGAAGAATAAGGAAAGGTTGGAAAAATAGGTAAAACATATGAAAAATATATAAGGCGCAGTGGTGATATTGTCAGTTGGTTAGGTCTTAATTGGCCAAGGCAGGGATAATGATTACACGAACTTTTCCTAATCCATTATTTAGGCTTAATAGTTTGAGTACTACCCATCTCAGCTACATGCAGTTAACAAATACAAAGATCATTGGCGAGATTCTTTGGGATGTGATGAATCACCTTGAATGCTTTGATTCTTCCCACTGAATGGTGGCTATAAAAAAAACTGTGACAAAATACACCTTCAGATATCTTCTTCTCTTTACCAAACCACAGTGGCAGATATTCTGTAACACATTGGTTAAGCTGTCCAGTAGTACTTCCAACATATAATATTCCCATTGAGATTTGAACCTAGGACCTATTGTTTCAAGCGCTAAAACGTGATCTAACTGCCCTGGTGGATAATGCATTGACGTTTGGAATGATATCTGCTGAGTTCAAGTTTCAATGAGAGCACCATCAGTCACCTAGCATAACTGTCTCTACAATAGTAGCTGAATTGGTAAATACATGTAATCAAGTGTTGGCTTGCAAGGATTTAATTGGCTACTGGATTAATCATGAGCTGGCATCAGTTAAACAACCGTTGAAAAACCTGGGAGTACTGGACAACTATTTCATCCTAATTTGGGAATCTTTAGCAACACGCACCCACCGGAGTTTGAATCCAGGACCTTCCAGTTACGAGGTGACCTCATAGACCATGCAACCACTGGGAGCCAACCCAATGTTCCATGAATTCCAACTTCTGTCGATCCGTGATATATGTAGCGGAACCGCCAGCCAGTGTCATAGATGAGTAACTGTCTTCTGCCTAACTTGGTGGGAACCACTGGTTACGAATTCTTACTGGAGCCTCATGATCCCGTCGGCTGAATGGTCTACTAGCTCGCCTGGTAACTGGAAGGTACTGAGTTCGAACCCAGGCAACTCCAGGGCAATCCAACGTTTGTCTTACCGAAGTTACCTCGTGATCAGTCTTGAAATACACATAAATATGGAAGAACTAGTCAACGTTTCCTTCGTTTGACTCTCGGTTATGCACCGTTGAGCATATGACATATACACAGTTTTAGACGGTTGAAGGCCATTAGAGGGAAGCCTTACTTAACTTGTGTTTTGTGCTTGTTAGTACCCGTCAGCAGCCTTGAAGAAATTCATGTCCTCTCTGAGATTCAAACCCTTGTCATCCGGTGCTGCAATCAGTGACATTATCATTGAGGTGTTCAGGTCATAAACAACCTGTAATGGATGCTTCGATTGTCCACAGGGTAGTAACCAGTATCATCCGTTTAGGTTTTGGTGTTTATGCAGATTGAGAAGCAAGTTTGCAATGTGGTCACCATGCTAGCTAAGTGACTCACCGTCATAGTGTACTCTGAATTGATGACATATAATTGCAGGCCGTCGGCAGGTAGGTTTCTTGGTTGTAGACAGTCGTCAGCAAGACGTAGCTGTAATCTTGAAGATTTGTTACGCTTGTCTGTTTATTGATCAAATTACCTAAATATAGCATCTGAGTCAAGGAGTCATGAATTTGTATCTGTATGTGTGTACATATTTTTTGTTTTTAGGTAAACCATTCATTTGTCAACAATGTGGTAGAGCTTGTTCATCGAAAGGCATTTTAAGGCGACATATTCGAGTTACTCATGAAGGTATGATATATACATGCATATATATATATATATATATATATATATGTGTCATTGTTCAATTTATATTCATTTTTACTCGTATTATTGTGGAAGAAGCGTTGGTGGCACAGCAGTAAAATGCTCGCCAACCACGCATGGGGCGAGGGTTTTGATCCTTGGGCGACCCACTCCTTTACCTCACTAAGCCAGTGATAACACTGGTAAAGCAAGAGGGTTGGGCATGAGGCTAGCAACCTCATCCCGCATAAAATAAACACCCCTGCTACGGAAACTTGAAGCCCTCGTTATACTCGACTGGTAACGTGAAGGAATAAAAAAATTGTGGAAGAGGACTTTGTCGACTGCTTGATAACGTTAATAAGTATAATCATAATAGCTTTATTTCAAAGAGTATTGTTGATACAAATATGGAATTAGATGGTTGAAGGCAATCGGCGGGAAGCCTTTGACACCACCTAGGCTTCTTGCTAGCTGGCACTTGTCAACATGGCGATAGCATTGGGTGACGTGGGTCCGAATCTCAGAAGGGACATGAATTCCTTCAAGGTTGCAGATACGCTTTGTTGACTGGTGTGTACCAACTAGCAAGAAACCTAGGTCAGTTAGGGATTTCTGCCGATCGCTTTCAGCCATCTAATATCATCAAATCAATGTGCACCGTGATGGCGAGCTACCTAGTGGGATGATGGCCACATTGCCAACCTGACTGATAGAATTCAGTCTGCACCAAACATACGAAGGACTAGACACGTCGCATTAGTTACTAGTATCCAGTCAAATACGAAGTTTTCAGCATGTAGAAGTGCAGTATTCCATCTGATTTTCTCATTACACGGGCAATAACCAGAACAGGGCATTTACACTGATAATATGAATGTGAATATTAAATGAAGTGAAAGAAATAACAGCAATATTACAATGAAAAGAAGAGGACCGTTTACCTGGTATTTCGCCGAAATTTTGATAGTGTTCTGCCTTACACTTTTCTGATTACATAAAATGTGTGCTAAATAAGGTATTGTGGAGTTTTTATACTCTGTCATCCGAGTATATTATCCTCTATAGTTGCTTCAAGTTCTTCCTGATGAGAAAGAAGGAGAAAGCGTTGTGTATAGAGAGGATGCTCAGGGTCCGAAAAGACAATATTCACGAATTCCTTACATGAGTTCAAGTGTGTCTATCTGTGGCAATATTAACAAGTTGGTTTAACAACATCTCAGTCGTCCTACCGATAGCTTTTAATGTCCTCCACAGCGTAACAAGATCTGTCTTAACTAGTCTAAGTAGGATTATTATTATTGTTCCCTTTGGTTCCTAGTGGAACATAGGGCGGCAAAGGTCTACAATAGCGACCCAAGGGATGCAAACGCACAATGACCTTGAGCCGACCAGTCAGAAAATAGGAGGATTTTTGCATAAAATTTTACGTATATTTATACAAAAAAGCATGGAAAAAGCATTATACAGGATATTTCTGTCTAATATGAGATAAAAAGTCTCCCAGTTATATTGAGGAGTATCAGTTTTTAAATTAAACCAATTTCTATACATATATTCGTCCAGATGACTAAAAATGACTTCCTTTTGAGAGCCGTTTATAGCTCTGATTCTATTTTTTAGTCTTCCCCAGAAACCTTCGATTGAATTGGTATGGGTACCGGTCCTAGGGTCCACGAAGTCATCTGAATGGTTTACTCGATGGTGTATATATCCCAAAGTAGATAGACGATTATATCCTGCCCATTCATCCGTATGAATGGTTGTGCCTGGCAACACCAGTCTTTGAATAATAGGTAGTAGTGTATCCTCACTCCTATCCGGAATGAGTTCGATGAAACATTTGCGAATCTGCGTGTCGTAAATACCAAGAACCCAAACGTTATTGGCCCTAGCACGTCCCCGGTTATACTTCTTTTTTATAAGCACAGTTTCGTCGGTGTGAACAACGACATTCCCTCCGCCTAGCACTTGCGTGATGCTATTTACTTTCCACGACGCCAAATCTCTGCAAAACTGGAACCATTGCACAGTAGACGTTAAGGTATTGTCTGTCTGGGCTGCAGTTGATCTCACTCCGGTCTTCAAAATCCAGTAATGACATAGAAACAGGATATTCGTCAACGAAAGTTTCGATTTTTCGAAGAAAGTCCCTAAAAGATAATCAACTGACAGTGTTAATTACCAGTGCGAACACTTGTTCGCTTCCTACACTGTGTGCATCTAAATATATATCCATCAATCACCTGGGTATACGGCTGCAGGTTCATAGAAGCACCACAACTACAAATCCGAGTACGTCCTATTAATCCACTGTCTAGGCAGTACTGAAAAACGTGCTCCGGCTGAAATTTGCATCTGAGCAGATGAACAGGCGTCATTTTCGCGCTAGAATAATGGAAAGGTTCCTCAACCAATGACTAGCATGCGTTCAAGGTCATTGAACGTTCAAGGTTTTGGGACGCTATTCTTAAACTTCGCCCGTAGGGCTTCAATTGGACGTCTCCACTTGCTTCTGTCTTCCACTGTACTTTTCACCTGCATCCATGTAGTTAGTCCATACTGTTTCAACTCCCCTTCACACGATCTCCTCCATGTCACCCTTGCACTCACGTCCCACTCGCCGCTTCCCTTTCGGGTTCCACTCGAGCAATGGCCTGACGCGCGCGCGATGTCACCCAGCGGCCTCCTCAACGAGTAGTGTCCAATTCATCTCCACTTTCTCCTGCATATTTGTTGGTTGGGCGACTGGTTCTTGTTTTGTTTCTTCCTTCCCATAGTTTCTTGTTGGTGATTCTTTCCAGCCATCTGGCATTGCATGATTGTAACCTTCCTTCCTTTTGAGTTGAAGCTAGCTGTCATTATCCTGGAGGAGATTGGTTCCGACTGCATGAGAGCTTTGGTTTCTGTTGGTGACATCATGATTGCCACTTCCTTCAGTGTGCTCGTGGTTGTCCTCCGGGTGACTGGAATAGATTACTGCCACTCCAGTTGGTAGTTGGCACCTGCCACATCCGTTCCATCTGCTCTCGCAGATTCCCAACACTTCTATTCTATATCTTCTCATTTCTGCGGCTACCTGGGTAGTCTTTCCAGTGTTGTATATTGTACGAACATTCCACGTCCCCATCCTAATTTTTGCCTTCATCGAAAGAAGGCACATCGGCTGACTGGCTTCCTAAAGGCTTTCACCAGCCTGCGTCATTTCACTCCCCGATTCCAGTGAAAAATAAGGTTACTGTTTATATTTTTAGTATTTTTAATATATTTACGCATTGAGGTTTCTGCAGCAATTTGGTTAAGTTTTGGGGATGGAGTTTCTAGCACCACGCTCAACCCTCCCTCTTTATCCGGGCTTGGGACCGGCTAGAAAACTAGTGAGTTAGTAATCTAGGCGAGGTTAAAGTCTCTGATCCAACCGGGATACAAAAATTAACAAACCTAGACAGTAGAGACAGAGTGATACCAGATGGTCTTAACCATCCCTCCGTAGAATGTTAAACGAAATATCTTTCTAGAAAATAACATGATGTGGAACGATGTAGAAAACGTAAAATGTCCGCACATTTCTTGAGGATAGTAGCTCATAGACCAGCTGGACTTAGGGACTCGGTAGATTTCAAGGATTTTAGACACTTGAGGATGTCATTTGTATTAGAACCGGAGAAGTAATTATTGTTTATATTTGTAGCATTTGAAATCATTACATCTACTGGACGACATATAAAAAGACTTATTAGAGCGTAACAGCATCAACTGAAGAAGGATCATTACATATTTGCTTACCTACGACCGTGGATTTTCTTCACTAGCTTTCACATATTTGATGATGAGGTTTTGCATGACAAGAAATTTTATTTATCGAATCATATTTATTCTCTGTATTTCTAATTTAATTAAAGTGTACCTGTATCCCTTAAGTGAGTGATTGTGTCCCTCTACTACTAGACTTACAGGCGAGAACTAACAAGTTGGTAGGAATGCCAGCCTGCGAAGACGGGACTTCAAGTGAATACAGAGAAAGAGAAGACGTTCAGCGAAGAGACTCTTTTCGACGGCGAATTCATTCACATAGCTGTACAATCGCATTTATATATAATTATTTGTGTGTGTGTGTGTACATGAGATTCGTCAAGTTTAGATAATTAATCAGGTAATACAAGAATGATCTAATATAGAAACAAGGTTAATTAGACAGTAACTAAATTAAGATTGAATTAGTAAGTTAGATGACGTAATATAATTAACTGAAATGTTTCAACTTAGGTCAGGGTAGCAACAGAGGTAATTACAAGTAGAGACTAAGTAGAAGTAGGGTAGAGAATAAGGCCATTTAAATTAGAACTGAAATTGAGCAAATAAATTGGACGATGTAACATAAATGACTAGAAATTGAGCGTTGATCAAGTCAGTAACAGTGGTAGTGGGGTGTAGAAATTAAATCGGTTGAGAGTAGAGAACAAGAAGGTTGAAAATGTAAAATATTACGATTGAGAAGACAACATAATACTAATGAAGAGACAGAAAAAAGAGATTAGGTAGAATTTACTTGTCGGTTAGTAAGATAGATTACGTCTATTGGAAGTGTAGTGATCGAACGAACTTCTTCTGTATGCAGAGTTCAGGACTTAGCAAGTGAATCGTCATTGCTTCTGCAGTTTGAAGAAGTCTGATTTCTACACCTTTAGGAAGACTACTTCCTACTCTGTAGACGACTTTGAAGTTTGTTTGGGGTGTAGCTTAGTGTCCGGATTCTATCAGATGTTGTAAGATGGAGCTGCGGGGCATCGTTTTTCTCCTTCGTATAACCATGTTGGTAAGTGTTCAGTGATACGTTTGGAAAGCGAACGCTGGCTGGGTACGGCCGAGATACCTGGCTCCATACGAGCGGGTGAATTGGTAAACACACATTAATGAAGCCATCAGTGGTAGTTTATCCTTCACGTCCACATGAATCATAAGTTTTGTGGAGAAAGTTAGTCGTAGTTCAGCTGCGAAGAAAGTCTTCTTCAGTGACCGTGACAGTCGATTTTTTTAATGTGACTCAATGGCGAACATACAGAAGACAAAGGTGATAAAGATGCTTGAGCACTAGTCACTCTCAACGAGAGGAATTTAAGAGAGGTTACGTGCTTCAATTCTCTAGGCAGCCCGCATCGTTTCAACTACATGCGGTGAGAATGTCAAAACCAGGATTGAAAAGGCTTGGTAGATATTCATCACTGTGAAATCAGTTTGTAAATTTACTGCACTCAGCATAAAGAACAAAATTCGTAATTTCAAAACCAATTTTAGTCATTTCTTCTAATATGGGTCAGGAACTTGGCCAATGCGTCACGGAAAGCATTTCGAACAGGCTTCAGACGTTTATGAACATCTGTCGTCTCTAGCCAAATAGCGAAGAAAATGCAGATGGATCTGATACACGCTAAGGTGACCGTTGGGTGAAATAGCGTGTCACGTCATTCCTCGAGTGGGACTTGAATGAGAAACGAAGAGTTGGGTGTTGAAGGGTAACGTGGAAGAGATGAAGACCTATGAACAAACGTGGAGTAAGTCGAAGACGACAGGACAAAGTGGAGGTGTGCTGTTGAATCCGTATGTTTCATTCGGAACCTCAAGAAATGATAATAAAACATAGTGGTCATATTCAGACAACACCATCGAAGTATATGTATTAGACGCCGACATGCCAAAAGTGATTGAGTATTTCAGTCTAGTTAGTGTAAACCAAATAAACATTTACCAATAACAACCGATAATTGTTTCAAAATGGGTGACTCTCGTAGTTGAAATAGTCTAGAGAGGACAACGCTTTGGTGAGTGAAACGACGAGGGCGCCGAGTTCGAGTCCCATCGGAAACATCATCATTCACTAGTGATATAGGTAGGTGTATGCAGTTAATAAGTACTAGTTAGAATGAAATGCGCATCCTAGATTCTACATTACCTAATGACTAACTAACATCTTTTATTTTAATTTTAAAGACTTTGTGAATTTTTATACTTTTGTTATTTCACCATGATTGCTGATATGTGTTTTCTTTGATTTTTGTTTCCATGATATCAGGACATAATTTTCCATGTGATCAATGTGGTAAAACATTTACACGAGAAAGTAATTTAAGGGAGCATAGATTAGCATTTCATGAAGGTTAGTTATAATTTTATAGCTTCTAGGATGGATTATTTGCACGTGTGTGTTTGCGTGTGTTTGTGTGTGTGCGTCAGTGGTAAGAGCTTTACTCTTACCTAGGTGTGGCGAGTGAATGTATGTATTGCTTTTGAATGCAGAAGTTCGATTGCAGATCCCGAATAGCCAGTGTTTCAGCTATGTACAGATGGCGTATGCGTAGTCCTTTGTTACGATATTGAGGGACTCTGTGTAGCACTATGAAGTATTCCTGCGGGGTGCTCGATGACAAGGTGTTCGAGAAGAGAGATGCTGATATTCTTCCTTTCTCCTCTGCCTGGCTAACCAAGCTGGACAGTGTTCCAGAATACGTTTGTGGACTTGACGTTGTGTACGACAGATATACGGTGCTCCACACGAACAAGTAAATTGATAAATATACATTGATGTGGCCAAAAGCGGTATCTTTTCTTTGACATTAGACTGGATTAGCTGTCTTCTGGAGAATGTGATACGTAAGGTGGTTGTTGGAAATGTCTTCTTCAGACATTTAGAGAGGCAGTTTCTAAGAATTTCCGCTGTGATGTCACTTTTGAATTCCAGGTTCATGAAGAGAGTTTTCTGAGTAACAGTTGCCCGTTCTAAGTACCAGCTGTGTTGTTACTGTTGTTGTTTATACGGAGTGTGGTTGTTAGCCTCCCACAGAACTTTGTCTCTCTCTCTCCCGGACTTAGTGAGGTTTAGGAGTGCCTTGGTTGGGAATCAAACCCTGGATAGATCAGTATGGTTGGCGAATGAATATTCGACTACTAAATCACCGATTCTCCTTTTTTTGTTTTGACTGCGTAATCCGTTTTGTAATTGTTATTATTCATAGTAAACATCTGTTCCCATAGATTCAGAATGATTCTTTCTAGAGGTATTTTGCGGGCTATTCATTTCACAAGTTCTCACAATTTTTTTTGTTGCATTTTTGATAGCATAATAATTGTACACCAGAGTCAATTTCTATTAATACGTAATGACAGAAGACAAAGACTAGGCAGCTGATTGTTTATTGAGAAAATTAACTGTTATTTATAGATTTTTACGTACATTATTGTCAGCGGAGAAGAGACGCCTTCTGATTGGTTGTTTTCCTGTTTTTGTGAACGTTTCTCAGAAAATGAAGCCATATGTCTGCGAATCATACTTCCATACGCCTCTAATTCCGCTGTGATTGGTTGGTGGTTTTCTTAAGGTTAAGCTTTGTTATTGCTTTTCTCCCGACGCTGATTCGGGATGTGGGTATGGACGTAAATTGTTGTCTGCAATTTCTACCTGTTCTCAGCCAGCTCTCATCACAAATATACCTACATTTTGTTGACTAATATGTTGGAAAATCGTTTCTGTAGATCACCAACTGCCACGGATTAGAGGACTACTGAAAACTAGACAGCTACTGAACAGCCGTTTCGCCTTATTTTAAAACTCTTCAGTGGCGTTGACCTCACGCTGGATCGAACCTAGGGCTTACTCTTTGACCATTCACCTCTGAGATGGAACCTAATGGTGACCAACCCATGAATTGTATCGTGTACCAATCGATGATTCACAGTCCTACCTTCAGCCAATGCTATTGGCTAATAAGCGTCCTCACACCAGACTTGAACGACCTTATTGGTGTTAAGCGTTCACTAGACTTCAACCTATTGTCCGTCACTATTGAGGAGTACATAGTTGACCTCTGGATTCTATTCCAGTGGGTCCTGAGTCTGATCGCATGTGGGTAGCGTCCCCTGGGTAAGTGTTGCTGATGAACCCCAAACTAGAATGAAACAGCTGTTCAGTACAACGGGATTTCCAATCATTTTTTAAATGACATGCTTTCGTGGTCAAATTCGAAATGAATATTTATTAGCCTTGTTATGTATCGAGTGCTACAGGAAACCTTTTTACTTATATTTCTTGTTGAATGTTAATTATCCCTTCAGGAAGGACAGTGAGTGGTTTTCATTATTCGCTAACATCATTCAATACTATGATTAGTTCTTTTGCTGTTGCTGTCTCTCTCTCCGTGTGTGTTTGGGTGATGATTAACGGTCACATGTGTTTCTTCCTTTCTGTTAAGACCATAGAATGTTAATTTATGAGTGTTAAACATTTCTCTACTCAAATCCTTCGTTCTAAATATGTGTTATTGGGCTCTAACACCGTCTTCTTTTCATTCCTCGAAGATCTGAGTGGAACACAAGACTTTAGACGTGTGCTTGGATGCTTCAGTAGCGGTGGTGGAAAGATCGCTACCATCACATCCAACCAACCTTCCTTTCTTCTTTCATTTTCTACCTGCCTAACAATCGGTTAGTAAATAAAACGATATTTGAGAGTGCGTCGGCTAGGAATTGAAACTGGAACACTCCCACCTGCCTGTCTGACGAGTATCTTACCATTGAACTAGCGACTTTTGTTGTGACTTTTTTATGGGAATGCTAATAGACTTCTAATTAGGTTACAGACACACCCACACACATACACACGGCTGTAAATAGCCCTCATTTGAAGATTTCTTACTCATCGCGTTGGTAACTTGTATATAATGGGTGATGATTAACGGTCACATGTGTTTCTTCCTTTCTGTTAAGACCATAGAATGTTAATTTATGAGTGTTAAACATTTCTCTACTCAAATCCTTCGTTCTAAATATGTGTTATTGGGCTCTAACACCGTCTTCTTTTCATTCCTCGAAGATCTGAGTGGAACACAAGACTTTAGACGTGTGCTTGGATGCTTCAGTAGCGGTGGTGGAAAGATCGCTACCATCACATCCAACCAACCTTCCTTTCTTCTTTCATTTTCTACCTGCCTAACAATCGGTTAGTAAATAAAACGATATTTGAGAGTGCGTCGGCTAGGAATTGAAACTGGAACACTCCCACCTGCCTGTCTGACGAGTATCTTACCATTGAACTAGCGACTTTTGTTGTGACTTTTTTATGGGAATGCTAATAGACTTCTAATTAGGTTACAGACACACCCACACACATACACACGGCTGTAAATAGCCCTCATTTGAAGATTTCTTACTCATCGCGTTGGTAACTTGTATATAATGGGTGATGATTAACGGTCACATGTGTTTCTTCCTTTCTGTTAAGACCATAGAATGTTAATTTATGAGTGTTAAACATTTCTCTACTCAAATCCTTCGTTCTAAATATGTGTTATTGGGCTCTAACACCGTCTTCTTTTCATTCCTCGAAGATCTGAGTGGAACACAAGACTTTAGACGTGTGCTTGGATGCTTCAGTAGCGGTGGTGGAAAGATCGCTACCATCACATCCAACCAACCTTCCTTTCTTCTTTCATTTTCTACCTGCCTAACAATCGGTTAGTAAATAAAACGATATTTGAGAGTGCGTCGGCTAGGAATTGAAACTGGAACACTCCCACCTGCCTGTCTGACGAGTATCTTACCATTGAACTAGCGACTTTTGTTGTGACTTTTTTATGGGAATGCTAATAGACTTCTAATTAGGTTACAGACACACCCACACACATACACACGGCTGTAAATAGCCCTCATTTGAAGATTTCTTACTCATCGCGTTGGTAACTTGTATATAATGTATGTCATGATTAACAGTTAAGTGACGTTTACTGTTTTTTAAAGTAATTCTGTATATAATACATATGATGAAAGCTAGGTTGGCATGCGCTAATTTGCGTCACTTCCGTTCTCGTTTTGACGTTAGCCTCACTATCAAAAGTCGGGATTACAATACTGTGTTGCACATAGTCTTTCTGTACGCCTGTGAAACGTGGATTCTCTAAGCTATGAATTTGTAGCGACTTTGTGTATTTGTTCACTGCTATCCCCTTAAGTTTGAACTTGTGTAAGTAACTCTAAGGTCCGACAGCATGTTCGGACATGGTGGATGTTACCATTCGTTGAGTGTGATCATCTTGGAACACTGGCTTCGGTAGTGGCTTTCCGTTCTTCAGTCATGTGACCAGATGCAATCAGCACAGAGGTGGTCAGCCTCTAACATACCACTGCTGGATGAAGAACATACATTTCTTTTTTTGATGTGGTTTTGTTCTCTGAGCTGGATAGTTAGTTTGCAAACTAACTATCCAGCTCAGAGAACAAAACCACATCAAAATTATCCACCTGAGCTACAAATCTTCTCTATCATATCTACATACATTTCTGTTAGCTTAGTATCCTTTGGTACCTCATGACTGTCTTTGTGTGGTCCAGAAGGTAATTTGAATCAGTGGCTCGGGATGTTATCAGATATATGGCCGGGAGTCGCAATGAACGTCGAACATCCCTTCCTTTGTCGGCTTTCCAAAAATAACATCAAATAATGAGTGTTTGAATGGTCGTGATAGGTGTGTGTGTGTATGCACGTTTGCTTTCTGGATATAACTTCTCTCTCTCTCTCTGCAATTTCTCCTATCTATATTTTTCTTTTAATATTGTTCTTTTTCATTATTTTTATATGACGTGACTCTTCCTCACCTAAATTTGTTTTATAATACTAATAAAATTAATTCGTTTATTGATTTTTTTTTCATTTTAGGCAAATTTTTCAAATGCGATGAATGTGATGGTGCATATTCCTCAAGGAGTATATTATTAAGGCATGTTAAATATGTTCACAGAGGTAAGATGGTTAGGCTGGCTAGCTAACTTACTGTGTATATCCATTTGATGGATATTTTATTTTAAAACGTTTCGTTGTCTTACTAGAGAACATATTCAGGGCTCATTACGTAGTGAATTAGTTGGCTTTTAGAATTCTCTTCGTAAATCGAAGTAACCCGTTTTTCGTAGTGACTCCGAATGTTTAGAATTATTTTTCTGAAGTTCTTTTTGATCCTTGATGCTAATTATATTGGTGATCTGATATTTAACCAATATAACTTGTTCTTTAACATATCGTTGAGGATTCCATCATATACTGACATCGCTTAGAAGACTATTGGAAGACCTGAGAGAGCACTGGACAACTGTTTCGTCCTACTTGAATTGGGACTCTTGACTGTGCGGACCTACCGAGGTTCACACACACTAGACCTTCTGGTTACAAGGCGATCTCGTAGACCATTAAGCCACTGGGACCCTATCTGATGGCCAGTCAGTCCATGATTTCTAACTTCTGCTAATTCATGATGTGGCGGAAACACTAGCGAATGTCATCTCTGGTGAGTATTACTCCTCACACCCAACCTGCTGTACTCCACGGGTCACGACTTCCCATCCACTGGGTTCGAACCTCAGAGGGCGCGTTTTGATGAAGGATCACAAACCTGGACCAAACAGCTATCCAGTACTTTCTGCAGGTTTTCCAATGATCCTCTAACCGATGTCAGTTGTGATGATGAAATCCTGAAATCCATCAAAATCCCTGCTAACCAACACTTAACTAATATCATTAAGTCTGTTGATAAACGACCTGGTAACACCGATAATAGCTGGATTTCTGTCTTCCTCTCAAAATGTTGTCATGTTACCATGCGCCTTCACACCGTCTGTCAGATAAGTCCTATTCAAAGTCACACTTGAACGAACAGCACACAATATATTATGTATCATAAAGAAGAGTAATTCTCAAACAAAAGTGATTGAAAATAGAATATTTCGTTGCCGCTTGTTCTAGATTTTACAACAATACTTATAACGCCTAACTGTTCAACACTGTATCTCTGAGTTTTCGATGTAGGTCTTTGCTAAGAAGTTCAAACTACCGCACATAAAGGTATTTTTTAAAAATTATTTTATTCCTTCACGTTCCCAGTGGAACATAGCGAGGGCGTCAAACTAGAGGCTTGAACTTTCAGCAGCAGCAGAAGTGGTGTTGATTTTTACGGGATAGAGTTGCTAGCCTCATGCCCAGCCTTCTTTCTTTACCAGTCTTACTACCGGCTTAGCGAGGTAAAGGAGTACGTTTTCAGCCGGCGATTGAATCCCGAACCACCTGCTTGCTTAGCGAGCCTCCAAAGCCTCAGGATGGTCGGGGTGGGTGTCTTGCGCTGCGGGTTGGCCACCCCTCCGTACACCTCTTGAAATGCTCCCATATGACCGGGCGTCTTACATAGCCTCTCATGAGGAAGTCCTACTCACTGCCTTCACGTGGCGGAGGTGTTTCTCACCAAAGTGAGAGGGCAAAAGCGGATGCCCGGCGCTCTTCACCGGGTTGACTGTCCATTGGATGACAGTCTAGGGGAGATGGCTAAACCCTGATTCCAAACCTCCAACGACTGGCGTATGAAGCTCACTGGAGCTCACCGGCAGACGTATGGACAAAGGGCTTGTTGGATGTCCTGGATGACTGGCCCCATTCAAAAAGGCGAATGAACCGGACTCCGGTCACCGGCTGCCAATGGATAGTGGACTCCCTACTCCACTCCTACTGCCTTGTAGGTCACACTTGGTTGTGTAAAGGCTAGAGCTGCACTCTCAAACAAAAGGCCGAGCGATTCTGGGGACATCACTCGTACCCAATTCCCATGAAACTTCATGGTTCATGAAGCCGGCTCATCCTCCCGTAGGAGATAGCCGAAGTAAGGGGAAGTAAGG
Source organism: Trichobilharzia regenti (assembly GCA_944472135.2). Classification (NCBI taxonomy): domain Eukaryota; kingdom Metazoa; phylum Platyhelminthes; class Trematoda; order Strigeidida; family Schistosomatidae; genus Trichobilharzia; species Trichobilharzia regenti. The sequence continues at coordinate 20,964,331 of OX235266.1, read as the reverse complement.
TTAGCGAGCAGTCTACCGCTAGGCTATTGCCACACACACACACACATAAAACTATAGGATAGGAGAACATGCCGACTAACTACAGTGATCGGCAGCGTATGAGTGAGAGAGACACACACACACACAGGTAGAATAAGCAAATGGAGGACAATGAAAATTCCAAACATCTAGGAGCTCACCATTGAATATATCACCAAAATCCAGTGAACATTAGTTCTTACAGTCTTAAGTACCCCAACCAAATAGTCCATATCTCTCCCTACAAGTTTCAAACCAACAGTCAAATATTTCATACAGGATTTCACCATGAGCTGACATCAGCTAGAGAACCACTGGAAAACCTGGGAGTACTGGACAGCTGTTTCGTCCTAGTTTGGGACTCTTCAGCAGTACACGCCCACCGGGGTTCGAACCTAGGACCTACTGGTTACAAGGCCAGCTCGTAGACTTTTGAGCCACTGGGACCCGATCAAATAGTCCTTGAATTCTAAGTTCTGCCAGTTCATGATATAGCGCGTCCACTTCGCAATGTCTTCTTCGAAGAGTCACTGTCTCATCTTCAACCTGCTGTACCCTACTGGTCGCGGCTTCCCACTAGAACCTAGAGTCTAACTGATGTCAGCTCATGGTGAAATCCTCCATACAATCAAACAAAATCCCTACAAAACCAATACTTGAAAATATTTCATAGAGTGATGTCGTGTTTTGGTTTGATCTTTGGCGAGTATTTGCCCTCACACCCGACCTGCTGCAGAAGTTAGAATTCATGGGCTATTGGATTGGGTCCCCAGTGGTTTAATGGACTATGAGCTCGTCTTGTAACCAAAAGGTCCTCTGTAGATGCGTACTGATGAAGAGTCCCAAACTAGGCTGACGAGACAGCTGTGTGTCCAGTACTCCCAGCTGGTTTTCCATTGGTTCTCTAACCGATGTCAACTCATGATGAAATCCTGTAACCAACCAATCAAATCCCTACAAACCAACACTTGAATAATAAGTTAGTCATATTGCATGTCCGTTTTTGTCGTTCACAGGTATACACTTTCGTTGTGACCTTTGCGACAAAATATTTTCGCGGATGTATCATTTACGAATTCATCAAATGTCTGTACATGAAAGTAAGTAGTAGTCGGTTTTTACTTATATTTAAGATTTTGGATCTCTTTCAAGTCAAATTATACATTACTGCTATTCATTTGATGGTATTGGAGTAGAATTCACCTCTGTAATGACGCACAGCTCCATTAAGTTGTGTCCTCCGCCATTACATTCAGTCAATTTCGAAACTATTCACAAGCTTTTCTTTCCCACCACCCCCCACCCCGGATGTCACCTTCAAAGTGATGTCTAACTCATCGATTCCCATTCGGCGGATTCCACTGGAGGGTGTAACATGTGCGTGTGTGGTGTCACTTGAATACCTCCTCAGTGTATACTGAACCCATCTCTTCATTTCTTTCTGCACGTCTGTTGGACAACACGTTGGTGGTTAGTTTATTGACCACCAGAGTTCCTTATTCCTTATCGTTTCCATCGGCTGGTCATCTGGTTTTCAATATTTAGTGAAGTGGACAGCTGTGGGGAATGTTCTTGGTGACGCAAACGCTGAGACGACTTTCTTTCAATTTCTTTTGTGGATTCTGACTACTGTTTGTTTCTGAAGGTCGGGTATCTTCATCATCTCTGTCTTCTTTATGCTTAGCGAAAGTTCAGCTTTCGCTTCCCTCTTACATCAACTTGTTGGTATCCTTTTGTTTATCTCCAACTTTGTTCAACATGAGACATAAATCATCCACGGAAGACAGATCTTCTGGGAGGTCTTTTTTTGGGTCTACTGTCAGTGTTCACTCGTCATTGTGTGTCTAAGTGGCGGTCATTGATTGATTCCTTTGTTCTACTCTTTTGTGAATTGATTTGCCTTTTCTATCCTTCTGTGGTTCCACCTCTGTTGATTTCTTCTTGGATAGCACTTTTCTTCATCCCTGTGTTCAGTGTGTTGTAGATTATACTCTCAGCTTCTGCCTTTTTTCTACATCTTTTTTGTGGTTCATCTGCTGCTTCACCATCCTCCTGCTGTTTTTCATCTTCTAGGAGTCTGTAGTGAGACATTCCTTTTCCTGCCTAAAATGCTTTTACAGGTTTCCCTAGGTGATGTTGTCTTATATCTTTGACTTTAATTTGATTGCTGCCATGAAGGTGTTCATTATGGCTTCATTCTTTATTATTTGAGTATTGAATTTCGAAGTATGGTCTAGTTCCAGCTTCTGTGAAGGCTCTTAACTTGATCTTGAAGGTTCTTTCCACTAGACAGTGGTTGGAGCTTCCATCTCCTCCTCTTCTCAATCTTGCGTCCAGTAGGCTGAATCTCCACTTTTATTGTGATTGAGGTGTAGTTCATCTAGCGAAACCCACGTCTCTTGTACACAGACACTCTCTAATTACCAAATCATTGAAGTAACGGAAGTCGACGAAGAGTTCTGCGTTCGCATTCACACTGTAATCTAATCATTAATATCTTGTTCATATGATTCTAAGTCAGAAGTCGATCTGCAAATTATGAATGTAGGCGTCAAGTCAAAGTCAAGTATAGTTGACAAGTGAAGTTATAATTTGATCTCCCAGTATTGGTTTGCAGGGAATTGACTGATTGGTTGCAGGATTTCATCATTAGCTGACGTCGGTTAAAGAACCATTAGAAAACCTGGGAGGGAGTACTGGACAGCGGAAATGGCAGAAGTTAGAATTGAACCCTGATTCCCCTTTACCCGTTATTATCATGGTAGGCAGATCACCTACCAACAAACTGATAGGTCAGACATTTGAAAGATCCGTCGCCGACACAAGGTCGACTGCAATCATTCAAGTTATCCAGAGTCATCACAGAATTCAACAGAGACAGCCGAAACTGCCCCCGGTTGGTTCTGTTCTAATAAATGCATCCGTTCCCTTGTGGGTCAGGGCATAAGCATATTGCATGTATTAGCTCTAGAATTACTACAGTTATCCGTGTAGCATATAAGGAACCATAGCTGATTTAATGAGCCATTTGCGGTTTCACCGTTTTAAGGTATGTACTTAGACATGCATGGCTTGATCTCTGAGACAAGCATATTACTACTGGCAGGATCAACCAGTTTATTCACACAATGAGACATCCATTGACTGGGTATTGGTTTTAAAGAGAACCAAACACACCCACCCCTGCCTCTTGCGAGACGAGACCGGCATGCAGGATTATCCTGTGGCGCAACCACTCGACAGTCCTCTCCCTCGGTGGACCATTTACACCGTTAGTATACATAGTAATGCATAGGTAAGCATTGCTACGCTGGTCATTGATCGCGTCAATCAACTATGTACTGCATAGACAAGCCCAATAGAACTCATCTCGCATACAAGACTAGCCAAAGTTATTATTATATGCAAAATTAGCACGCATAGCGACGTTATAGTGACAATAGGCCCCTATAAACGAAGTCTGCAGCCACCAAATTCAATGAAATCGTTATCCCTACCAACCAATTTAGTATGCAAATAGCTTCTATACATCTGCCAAGACTATAGAAAACCATACACAGTCATATAAGCGAGTCATGAGAACCATTTAACCCACGCTCATATCGTCTCTATAGCTTATGCTGTGTTTACCATAGGATTTAACATAGGGTTATAAGCAAGACAGCGTAGCTGAATGATCTACGAGCTAGCTCGCCTTGTAACCAGAAGGCCCTGATATAAGTGTAAAACTTGGGCACTGCAGTAGAGTATAGCTCCATTATGGATAAGATTTTATTTTGATAAATCACACTGTGTAGTGTTATACATTACTATTAATTGATGACGTTTCGATCACAAACTACTGCTCATAATCATATCAAGTTACTCACACAAATTTTTCCTTCATTTATATACATGTGTGGAATCGATTAGATATTGGAATAAAAAATCAATATGAGGTAGTGTACATTCAGAAATAATAATATGAAGGCCCTGAGTTCGAACCCCAGTGGGTGCGTACTGATGAAGAGTCCCAATCCAGTAGGACGAAGCAGGTGTCCAGTACTCCCAGGTGGTTTTCCAATGCTTCTCTAACCGATGTCAGCCCATGATGAAATCCTGTAACCGATTCGATCTTATGTGTATATTCCACTGTGAATTTTCTTCCCTGTTTTACATTTCTATCTTTTTTGAAATTTTGCTTAGGAGTCCGATTCAGTTGTGATCAATGCGACAAATCATTTGCACATAAATTCGATCTGAAAATGCATAAAGCAACTTTTCATGAGGGTAATTTGCTCTATAGCTTCTTTCAGATTCCTTTTTTTGTTTTATATTTCGTTTCTGGAGCTGATGGTTTATATTGAAAATGGGAAATGTGATGTTTTTGTTGAGGAGTGATATGATGAACCCAAATGATGTTAATTCGTCGACAGTCGATATGGCTGATTGAATGTATGTGTGGGTATATTAACGATGACGACGCACTTGACAACTCAACTGATATGTTAGATATGCCTTGCTGTCCTTAGTACCCTTTACTTTCCGCTTCACCGAGACACATAAATATCAAAAGACAAAGACTGGCATCTTGTGACTGTTAGGATACGACTTTATTCAGTAAAAAGCACATTAAAATTTGTCTAGGGTAGTGTGAAATAAATTGTTCTGATTGGTAGGATGATTTGACTAAATCCACAGAAAATAAATACTTTCATTGGTTGGTGATTGGTCCAGGACCCCTAGATAATTAAAAGACGATGAGATATGATGAAAATATCCAGTGACCGGGCAGTGCAAGAGAAGACTGATAACCGGTTCTTTTGAACGTATATATCGGGTTTCAGGCGCTTGGTGGAGATTGCTTCGACACATTTGAGGAAAATTGAACTCGTTTGCTTATTGGTAGTAATTTTGAACAATCTTGCGACGTCCACATCATGACTCGTACCAAGAAGATGTCTGGCAATGACACTGTTGAAACTATTTGTTACATGTTCAAAAAATCGGAGGTTTGCCCTACTTTCTGTTCTTCCAATGTAACTGCTCCCGCAGATATGTGTAAATTTGTAAACACAGTTAGAGTTAACATGAGAAGGGTGGGTATCTGTCGACCTTTGATTGTACCAAGCAGCACTCTGTTCGATAAATGGGAACCATCTTGGCTGTAGGATAGACTCTGGCTAGTGACCTATTCAAATCTCTATTGATTTTCCTGTAATACTTTCACCCTTAGAATAAAGTTGAACGTAGATGGACGTTTTCTCGCCGCTGTGATTAGATTGACATTTGAGCCTTCATATCTTGCGTGCTTGTTGATTATTGCATCAATTCTACAATAAGTTAATAATAATAATAATAATATACCTTGTCCTTTTTTATTCTGCATAGGTTTATACTTTCATTGTAATCTTTGTGATAGAAAATTTTCACGGATGTCACACTTAAAAACTCATCAATTCGCTGTACATGAAGGTAAGCACCAGCCGCAGCAGTAGTCATTTTTACGTATTTCTAAGTTGTTTTCAATATGTCCTATCTCTTACTAGTCAGATTATTATTGTTCCCTTGGTTGCCTAGTGGAACATTGGGTTTCAACTGTTGTACGTCTCAACTTCCATCTGTCTTCCACTGTACTTTTCACCTGCATCCATGTAGTTAGTCCATACTGTTTCAACTCCCCTTCACACGATCTCCACCATGTCACCCTTGCACTCACGTCCCACTCGCCGCTTCCCTTTCGGGTTCCACTCGAGCAATGGCCTGACGCGCGCGCGATGTCACCCAGCGGCCTCCTCAGCGAGTAGTGTCCAATTCATCTCCACTTTCTCCTGCATATTTGTTGGTTGGGCGACTGGTTCTTGTTTTGTTTCTTCCTTCCCATAGTTTCTTGTTGGTGATTCTTTCCAGCCATCTGGCATTGCATGATTGTAACCTTCCTTCCTTTTGAGTTGAAGCTAGCTGTCATTATCCTGGAGGAGATTGGTTCCGACTGCATGAGAGCTTTGGTTTCTGTTGGTGACATCATGATTGCCACTTCCTTCAGTGTGCTCGTGGTTGTCCTCCGGGTGACTGGAATAGATTACTGCCACTCCAGTTGGTAGTTGGCACCTGCCACATCCGTTCCATCTGCTCTCGCAGATTCCCAACACTTCTATTCTATATCTTCTCATTTCTGCGGCTACCTGGGTAGTCTTTCCAGTGTTGTATATTGTACGAACATTCCACGTCCCCATCCTAATTTTTGCCTTCATCGAAAGAAGGCACATCGGCTGACTGGCTTTCTGAAGGCTTCCACCAGCCTGCGTCAATTCACTCCCTCGATTCCGGCGAAAAAGAATGTTATTGTTTATATATTTAGTATTTTTAATATATTTACGCGTTGAGGTTTCTGTAGCGATTTGGTTAAGTTTAGGTGGTGGAGTTGCTAGCACCACGCCCTAACCCTCGCTCTTTATCCGGGCTTGGGACCGGCTAGAAAACTAGCGGTCTAGTAATCTAGGCAAGGTTAGTGAGATTATTGATTATTGTCTTTTTCATTGTTTAGATATAATGGAGAATATTTGTGTTCTCTGAACTGGATGGTTTACTTGAAAGGCTTTTATTGCCTTGCCAGGCAATATCCTTAGCGTATACTTCAATTTGATGAAGTGAGCTTGTAAATTTCTCTCCAAGTTGATTGGTTATCTCTCCTGGTGAGTGACCTTGAAAGTGATTGGTTGCTTTCGTATAATTCCACACCCTTTAATCTATTTGTATTGGTATTGGTGTATTGATTGTTTTAGTTGACCTGAAGTTCAGATTTTTATGTATGGGATTTCCTTCTCATGGATTGGTAAATGTTGTCTATTTCTTCAATGTACATGTTAATTGCTGATTTACTGGAATACCAGGCTTCCAAAAGCAAAAACACATAACAAAATTATCTTGCCACATATAAAGGACGGCTTAGAAATCACTGCAAGACTCTTCAAACCTTTAGCAAAATTGATGTCGCACACAAACCAACAAAGGCAAAGTTAAACTTTCGACACCACTAATAACCAATCAGCAAACGACTTTGAACGGACCAATCACATTAAAGGGGCATATATGATGACTGGAAATGTATATTTATAGAAAAAAAGCATAAAAAATAGAATAAAACGTTTACATGGGATATCTTTCTCGAACATGTGAGAGAAACATCTCCCAGTTCAACATGGGACTGTCAATGGAGAAGTTTCACCACATCCTGTACATATATTCATCCAAATGACTACAAATGAGATCCATTTATAGCCCTTATCCTGTTTTTCAAGAGGCCTCAAAACCCTTCAATGGAATTCGTATGAGTCCTCGTAACGGGATCCAGGAAATCACTTGAATGGTTCACTCTGTGATGAATATACCACAGAGATGACAGGAAATTATAACCTTTCCACTCGTCCGTGTGTATGATTGACCCCCGCTTAACAAGTCTCGTTATAATAGGTATTGAAGTAGTTGCTTTTCTGTCAGCTATCCGTTCGACGAATCCCTTTCGGAGGGAGGTGTCGTATAACCCTAATACCCAAATGTTGTTTGCTTGCTGGCGACCACGGGTGTATTTCTTTTTTACCATCACAGTTTCATCGACATGCACGATAACGTCTTCTCCACCCAGCAAAGAAGTAATTTTCTCCATTTTCCACGAAGCATTGTCTCTGCAATGCTGGTACCACTGAACTGTTGAGACGAGGCTATTCTCCGTCTCGGCAACTGCTGCTCTCACCGACTGTTTCAACACACAGTAGTTGCAGATATATAAAATCTGGGTTAGGGAGAGATGCGACCTAGCGAAAAAAGTTCCTACGAAATATTAAAATTATCAGCTTACCCTCTCTAATGCTAGCACTCTTGAAACATTTTGCACAACGATGAACAAATCCATCAGTTGATCTGCTATAGGTTTTTAAAGTCATGATACCACCACACGAACAAGTTCGCTCCTTCCGGAGCAACCCTAAATCCAAGCAATACTGGAAAACACTGTCCTCCCTGAATTGCAACCGTACCCTTGTAAGGGCACGCATTTGAAATGAATCAAGCGCTATACAACATTGAACTACGTCCGTGAACCTCATTGAATAATTCGACATCGTTCGTGAATCTCATGGGATAATTCGCTGATTGGTAGTTAGTAGTATCGAAAGTTTAACTTCACCCCAACAAAACCATTTCACTTGGCTCTATGTCAACCAAAAGATGCAACAGCGAATCAGGATAAAATCAACATCATCTATAAAATAAATTCCAATGACTATGGAAAACACTACATTGGTCAAAGTAGACACCCTCTCTGTCTTCTCATCCATGGACATCAATTCGACTGGGACAACGCTCAAATATTAGACAGATGAAATATCAAGAACGCCGGAGAATTTTCGGAGATCTGTTATTCCAGTGAATCAACAACTAACATGCACATTGACATAGAGAAGATTTGCCTGTCCATTAGATAGAAATCTCATACATAGAAATTCAAACTTCAGGTCAACGAAACAATCAATAATAATAAGCAATACAAGTAGGCTAAAGGGTGTGAAAACTGAAGAAAGCAACCAATTACTTTCTAGGTCACCCACCGGGAGAGATGGCTAATAAACTTGTGGAGAAATTTGAAAGCTCGCTTCAAATCGAATTTGTTCGGCAAAAGATATAGCCTGGTAAGGCAATGCAAAGCTTCGCAAGTAAACCATCCAGCTTACAGAAGACGTCTATTCATCCTTTGATATATGAACAGAACTTGTGCACTGTGGTAGAGTATAATTCCATTACAGGTAAAATTTATTTTGATAAAGTCTTACAGTGTTATACAGTAATACATTTGATACATATAATCCTACTCCAAAAACATGTTGGAGATATGTGGATGACACTTTCACTCACTAAGTAGTACAAAAAAAGACCGAATGTGATGAAATGAAGCAGATAGAAAAGGCGTCGGTGTCAAATAATTATCCTATGAAATTTATTAGGAAGATCAGTAAAGGCCAAAAGCAAAATAAAAATAATGACGAAACTAATAATGATAACATAAATAAGAGAGAATTTAAGGCATCTACAGTTATACCATATAAGGAGGGGACATCTGAAACCCTACGTAGGATTCTTAACAAAGCAGGAATTAGGGTGGCATTTAAACCTGCGAACTCACTCAGAGACAAGCTCTGTAGCTTAGAGTACCCACTTGACCCAATTAGACAAAATAATATAATTTACAAAATACCTTGCAATGACTGTGGGTAGGATGAACTACATAGATCAAACTAGTAGGTCGGGGTTGGTCAGATTGTCGGAACGTAAGAATTTAGCTAAGGTAAGAATGGTTGACCCCGAGAAAATGAGTAATTTCGAAAATAATTCAGCAATAGCACTGCATGCCTTAACACACAATCAGTAATATAAATAGGTGGAGAGAGAGATTGATTACTGAATCCTTGTTCATCGAGGAATAACTGACCACTCATACCGGGAATATGAGAAATACTATTGTACCAATCATGGTTAGGACATGTGTTACGTATGCCAAGCCATCGCCTCCCTCGACGAGCAATGTTAGCGGATATAGGGTCAGGCTGGAAAAAAGCTAGCGGCGGTCAAACAAAAACTTGGCATCAGTCAATGAAATCCACAACAGTTGGTCTAAGCCATGTAGGAAGATGTAGACTTCCAGGCTGGGGTCCTCGGGACGGTAAAAATCTATGGTTGGAAACAATTGGTGACATGGCTCAAAATCGTTCTCAGTGGCGCAGATGCATCCACTCCCTGTGACTTATGATCTTCAATGAAACTGTTTTGTATTTCTTCATTACTCCTTTGTCTCACACCTCTGCTCACTGTTTCTATTATGCTTTTCTTGTACTTTCTTCTCTTGCTTCGCGTGCTACACGGAGCGTGGCGACTTGAACTTCCGCACATTTGTGCAAAGTTCTATGTCGAAAACAGACAGACAGACAGACCAATCAAGTTAGGCGATGAATTGAAATAATGGAATTATATAAACGAAGTTAGAAAATTGTGTTAATATTGCCTTGATATGATTATGAGTGGTAATGAATTGTGCTCGAAAGGTGGTCATCAGTAAATATTACTGTATAACAACACTGTGTGACTTTATCAAAATAAGTTTTACCCGTAATGAAAGTATTCATTCTTTGCCTTGAGAGTAAAATATCATGCCTTAGTAGCACATGTGCATTGTACTCTACTCTTTGCCGTTATTTTCAATTTTTACCCTCGAAATGAAACCCAGCTTGTTACTACGCATTCTGTTTCCACTCCAGGGTTGAACAGGCAAGTCATGACACTTGAATTTATCGCTTCAATATATGTCAAATCCATGCACTTCCGTTTCCTTGTACATATTTCCTAGTTGGACAATGCCTTGCGAAACAAGGCATGGAAACCCCATACATGAAGTCACTTAGAAATAAATTATTTTGGTGAAGTGATCCTATGAAGTCTATTTCGGTCTATCTAATACCTTGTAATGATTGTAAGGCCCAAGTAGGCATAAGGCTAAGTCAGTCAGACTAGCGGAGCACGAAAACCTAGCACAAAACTCTACATTAGTTGTCTCTAACATGATATGAAATGTAGAAAATATGTTAGCCATAGGACTGCATGCAATTTCACAGAACCATGCAATAGGATGGGAAAAGATGTCATTCTTAAAATCTAATATAACTAATAAGGTGGAAGGAGAGAGAGTGTGTGTGTGTGATAACTGAAGCGTTGTTTTTGAAAGACGACTCTGGTGCAGCCACGTTCGAGAATTGAGCTAGTATCTGTCTTGTATTATTCTGTTGCTAACCATGCAGGATAATATTGAGAAATGCGTTTAGAAAGTGTACGCTTTATACAGCCAATATAAAGAGATGCATTTGGAACGCATCTCTGAACACTATCCGGCATGGTTAGCAAAACGACAATGTAAGACAGTTAGTAGCTCAATTCTCGAGCATTTGGTCGTGAACTTAAGCCACATAGCTCCACCAGTCGTCTTTCAAGATTATCTACAAGGTGAGGCCAAATGGTATGAAGGGCGTCAGGTTTCGGCGTTTACGTATGGAGGAGGCGTCAGCAATTCGTCAATATAACGTCGAATTTGGTATAGAGAGAAGGTGAGAAGCCTTATTTATCGGATCAACTGGGAATATGTGCAGTAGGGATGATGTACTATCTGTTCTACCACTCCTAGTGTAACAACAGAAGACAAGGGCCGGCAACAGATCGTTTTATTACGGAAATCAGCACGTTTTTATATTTTTTTCATGTACATTATTATAGCTTATTCAAGCAGACAAACACAGTCTTCTGATTGGTTGTTTCTGGTTTCTCGGGAATTTAAGCCGTATATTTGCGAATCTTATCTGCCCACGTTAAGTCTTCTGTGATTGGTTGTTGAATCAGCCTTGTTCATATTTTCTCACAGTCAATATTAGTGACCTAGACATTGACATAAATTAATGTCTACCAGTTGGCTAGCAGCCTGCTCTCACCACACTAGGACAGATGGGAAGGAAGAAAAAGAATTATGAAAATGGTATTTCAAAGTTGTATAGTTCAATGACCGATGTGATTATGAACGATAAATTGTGTTTGAAACTTCGTCATCCAGTACATATATTACCATAGTGCTCAAGTTTTATGTTCATTAGATTATGTTTTCTGAAAAGAGTGAATCCAAATCACAAATTGGCTTTCACAGACTAAAATCTAATGAATAACCTGTGACATCTAAATGCTATTGATTTTGTTGTATAAGCTATTACTCATCAACGTAGAGATTATTTACCAAAGAGTGTGAATGCAAAATGTGACCTCTCGAGGATATACACTGTTAGTCCGTTTTTATTTTCTATGCCTTCGGTAATTGGTTTGTAAGGATTTGATTCGTTCCAAGTTTGATAACAGGTCGACTCCAGTTAGACAGCTGTCTTGTCCTAGTTTTGGGACTCCTCAGCAGAACACACCCATTTAGGGTTGGAACCAAGGACCTTCCAGTTACAAGGTGACTTCGTATAATCATTTGGCTATTGAGACCTGATCCAATAGCCCATGAATTCCAGCCATCTACCAAATTCATGATTTTAACGCGACCACCAGTCAATTTCATTGGAGGGTGTTTTTTCACGTCTGACCTGGTGAGCCCCACTGGCCACGATTTCTCATTAAAACTCCAGACAACTTCGCCCTTTAGTCAGTCAGTCACTAGCGAGCCGTTTCATCTTAGTTCGGGACTCTTCATCAGTACGGACTCAGGACTAGTCACACCAGAGGTCGAATCGAGGACCTTCAGGTTATGAAGTGGTCCAGTCGGTCTATCAGCAATTCTGATAAAAAGAATGACCTGTCTATGAATTTAAACTCCTGATAACTCGCGAAATATAGTCCAACCGCCAGTCTCTGTCATCGGTGAGTATCTCTCCTCCTGTCCCTGAAGAAGTTCAAACTTGTTTGCTTTACGTAACATGTCAATAGATGTCGCTGAGGTTTTTATTTATTACTATTATTATTTATCCCTTCCATACGACATGGAACACAGGGCTTTAGTAGGACATTCGTATGACAGCCGTTTCGCTCCACCAACAGTTTCAGCTGACTTCACGACTGCTCACGAAATCTCCTCCATGTCAACCTGAATAATAATAATTTACTTTATTCCAATAACAGTACTTGTGATACAGAATGCAATTTCCAGCATTAATCACAATATTACTGCATCTAATTTCCTCAAATTATAAATAAAAATTAATCACACAGAAAATTTTCCACATTTACAATAGGGTTAATGTCACAAACATGCAACATATCAAATGGAAATAATAATAATAATGATAACAGCTAAGGTAATAATAATAATACAAGTGAAAATTGCCGTGGGCTTGTTTCACACAGTATTGTCGTTATATGCGGTATAGAAATCCTAGAATGTTTAAAAATATTGAATATAATCTTCTCTCTACATGGTATGGTGAGGGGAAAAACAAAGATTACAGACAGCAGTCATAGAGACAAGTTGGTGCTTGCAATTATGAGAGTAAAACAAAGAAGCAACAGGACCATAAATATAACAGAAATAATAAAAGTAAAACTTGAAGGTATATAAGGATGGATGGATGGAGGATATTGTTAGCTCTTGCCTGACACTATTTTCATCACATAAAATACGTGACAAGTATGGTATTATAGAATTTCTATACTTAGACGTGCGAGCATACAGTTTTCTGAAGTTACTTCTTGTTCTACCTGAGGAGATGCGAGGTGAAAACTGAGGGTAAAGTGGATGCTCCAAGTCAAACAAAATCGCTTTATCAAATTTATTGCACGAAGTCAAGTGCCTATCAACAACGACGCTAACTATGTGGTCCACTGGGACACCACTCACCCTACTGACCGTCTTCAGCATTCTACGAATTGTGACATAGTCCTTTTTAAGCAAACCAGGAAAGAATAAGCAAGGGTAAACAATAAAGAAGAATAGGTAGGATTGAAGAGTTTATGAACTGTAAGACGACTAGGGGTTGAGTTATACCCGAGTGCCTAAACTTCTTAATGTAAAATGTCAGGCGGAATATTTTACTGGAGATGGCTAAGACATGGGAAGATCAGGAGGAAGAGATCGGAAGAGAGAATAAGTTCAGGATACTTAGTTTCTGATTAATTTCTGAATGCGATTTCAAACTTGTTGCTCGCTTCCCGTTCAGGTCCCACTTGAAGGCCTGCCTGAGATTTCTACATGTATACACCGTGTTTTTAAATATTATGTTGTTCAATTTTTTCTTGTTTTTGTATTACAGTATCAACTTACTCTTCACAAATACGTCTATTACCTCAATCTGATAAAGTATGCTTATCACACGAAGAAAATTCTGTGGAATATATCTACAGAAGTAAGTCAGAAATTAAAGTGTATTAATCTTGGAATATTATCAAAGTTTTGTACATTATCAACACAGATATCAAGATCAATCAATCAGTCAACGAGGCTGTGCGTCGGTGGCACAGTGGTTAGGACTCTTGCCGACCATGCACATGGTCCGAGGTTCGATCCCCTACTGACGCACACCTGATATCTATGGTCAGCCTGCAAACTTTGGTCTACCGATATCCATGCTGAAAATTCCATACATGTACCAAAAATGCAGTGTGGAATCAAGCTGTAATCAAAAATAAAAAAAAATAAAATTACATCAACTGAGATGATTAGGACATGTGTTACGTTTGCCTAGTTATTGCCTTCCTCGACAATAGGCAATGTTACCTCACATAGGGTCAGATTGGAAAAGGGATGGCGGCGGTCAAACCAAAACATGGCTTCACCAGTCAATGAAATCTACAGCAGTCAGTTTTTGTCACGTAGGAAGGTGCGGACTTCCTGGTTAGGGTCCTCGGGACGGTAAAAACCAATGGTTGGAAACAATCGTTCTAAATGGTGCAAATACATCTACTCCTTGTGACTTATAATTTCCAATGAAACTATATTGTTCTTCGTTATTACTATTCCTTTGTCTCACACCTCTGTTTACTGCCTTCATTATGCAGTTCTTTTACTTTCTTCTGTTGATTTGTGTGCTACATTGAGGGAGTATGACAACTTGAACTGCCGCCAATCGGTGCAAAGTTCTATGTCGAAAACAGACGGACAGATATGAAGATGCTGAAAATCCCTATCCCTTCAAATGTAGTGGGTTTTTTTTCATCAGAGTTATTTGTCATATTTCAGTTGAACAGTTGACCAGTAGTACTCTATTGGTTTTCAATGGTTTCCCAACTACTGATGTCAACTCGTTATATTAGGCAAACTGGATCAAACGTTTGCAAACCTAAACCCACTTGAACATCACTCTGCTCATTGCTAGTGACCACCTACAGAATGATGGGCTGGAAAAGACTGAGTGAGAGATAATAAACAGAAGTGTGAGGCAAAGAGAATAGTATTGTGGGACAACATTAGAGTTTTATTGGATATTATAAATGACAAAGAAAGGATACATCTGCGCCAGCCATCTCACCGAGAACGATGAGTTTGAGCCATATCACCAGTCTACACCTTCCTACCTGTCTCGCCTAAACTAACTGTTGTGGATTTCACTGACTAAAGCCACATCCGTCGAGCAGAGTGCCGTGATCAGTGAAATGTATTTTCTCGGAATTCCCTTTACAGGCAAGCATCACCAGAGTACCTCTCGGTCGACAGAATCGAATATAGCTTCCAGGTCAAGAAATATAACGATTGTTGGACAGCGGTAAGTATGCCTATGTTCCAGAATCTGTCGAAGGGTGAAGATATGATCAATACACCCTCTTCCTCGCCTAAAGCCTGCTTGGTTCTCTGGTGTTTGTTCGTCCTGTGGGCCGCTTAGTCTACGCATTTTTATTGAATCTAGAACTTTAGATACCATATTAGTCAAGCTAATCCCCCTGTGATTATCATATGAAGACTTGTCTCACTTCTTGTATGTGGGGATAATCAGTGACTTACATCAACCCAACGGGACTTCCTCTGATTCCCTGATTATATCTACCTACCTACTTAATACCATAGTTAACGCAGACAGTAAACCATCTTCGCCGTCGCTAAACACCTATGCATTCATTCCATCAGGTCCTGCTGCTTTGCCTCGTTTCAAACTAGTGGCAGCTTTTTAAACTCAATTAGGGATCAAGGACCCATGTTGGAAAAGAGTTAGAGGTTGGTCAAACCACAGCCGGGCATCAATTTATGAATTCCTTGACGGTTGGTTTTGATCCACACAGGAAGATGCAGGATTTTAAGAACCAATGACTGGAAACTGTTGATGATTTGGCTGAAAGTCAATCTCATTGATGCATATACATTCAGGTTTTTTGATCGCTCGTATCTATTGAATCCTCTTTTTTTCCTTGTTACTATACTTCCTTTGTTTGATTGTTTAGATGATTGCATCATGAGCTGACATCGGTTAGAGAACCATTGGAAAACCTACAGGGAGTCCTAGTTTGTGACTCTCCAGTATTACACACCCACACTTTCTAGTTTGTCATCGATGAGTATGTACACTCATGCCCAACTTGAAGAACTTTGTTGGTCACAACTTTTCACTAGAACTCCGTCCGGGTGGTCCGTCCCATTATTTTAGTCACCAGTCAGTTTTAGAGTAATTTTCAAGCCTATGTTTATGGGCATTTGATTTATTTTTAGTAGCATCATAAACTGACATTATTTAGGCTCAACTTGGGATCATAATTTCGAATCAGTCGAATCCCTGTACACACTAATACTTGGAAAATAAAATTTGAGTTTCTGTACAACGTAGGTTTAGTTTGAAATACTTGACTACAATTGCTTCAGCAAATCATAGTAAACTTGCTGTCCTTTGTATGTTTAATATTGTGAAATATTTATAAGTCTCGACAAAATAATCCTTATGCATAAAGTGTTCATTAATTGCACTCTTCGAATATCTGATTCCTTTTAAACATAAAGTTTTTTGGGATACAATCAGAAAATCGGATAAAAAAAAATCCTTCTCTTTTTACTTTCAATGTCTTTGCTTCCGAAAATGCACATAAATTTATAAACGCAGTTGAAGGTGATATTTAGCAGGGTACTTATCCAAGTTAGATTGGATTATAGAGCATGTGGTGCTGTATAGCGCGTTATGAGCTTATTTTTACTGCTCCTTTCATTCTCTTGCCAATCTTTGTCAATCAGCTTAGTGGAGCACAAAAACCTAGCAAAAAAAACCTAGATTAGTTGGCTACAACCATATAAGAAATCTAGAAAATATGTCAGCCATAGGACTGCGCGCGATTACACAGAATCATGCAAGAGGATGAGAAAAACTGGCGGTCTTAAAATCTAATATAACTAACAAGTTGGTTGGAAGAAGAGAGAGAAATGGTGATAATTGAAGCGTTATTTTTGAAAGATGACTCTGGTGGAGCTATGTGACTTGAGTTAACCACCAATTGGTCGAGAATTGAGCTAGTAGCTAGCTGTCTTGCATTGAACTGACCGTTGTGTTTATTATTCCATGGTGAATTGAATGTTTGTTTGGATCTCATTGAGACGGTGAAATAATAAAGAGAGATACTTGATCCATACTGTTTCGAACAACAAACGTATCATATTGACATACTGGCGATAATAGGTTATTTCATCGGCAGTAATTTCTTCGATGTATCATGGTAACCCCAGTAAATGATTCGATTTTTCCGTGTGTAATCTCATCTAATGTACTAACCATTGTGCAGGTTACTTATCTATATTTATGTAGTTAACTGTTACTATAAATGCAAATATTGGTGTGACATTGATATGAATGTATCTGTGTGTGTGTATGTGTGTGTGTAAAATACACAAGCATAGTGTTAATCTTCCTTTTTGTATTTGTTTTCATTTTTCTTCTTATTGCAGAGAAATTCAGATGTATTCAATGTCAAATGTGTTTTAAACGAAATTATCAGCTCAAATTGCATAGTAAACTATTTCATGGTGAGTAGTAGTACTTGTGAGAGTGTACCTTCGGAATTGTGATATCTGAAGTTTTCTTTTCCTTCTATGTGTTCCTAGCGGAACATATATCAGGCTGCAATCTTTGAGGTTTCACTAGCAAGTGGTACTGTTTTTGAAATTGAGCTCATAATAAATACGCGGAAATATCGATGTACTACGTTGCAGATTGTGTCTTCAGTTCTGTCTGCATAACGGCCTCATAGAAAGAAATAAAACATGTAGATTCGCAGGCGTAATGTCTTCACAGGAGATATGCAGTCACTGTTGATAGGTGTGTGTACAGATGTCCAGACTGTCATTTCAGAAAACCTACCTGTGAAGGTATTTCGTTCCATTTTCGATCTCGTGTGTGCTGTAGAGCAGTGAATGAGGCACCAAAGGCATGATATACAGTTATCTGGACGAATTTAATCTTCGATAATTCCAATAAGGAATCGGAAGGTTATCTTGGAACACAAATGAGAATGTTACTCTGTATGATTTTTTTTTTCTAAAGGTAACTTTGATTTCTATAAAAAAGATTTTAAAATTACGCGGGCTCATCTGATTGGTAGATGACGCCTGATCAAGATAAGGTCATTATGACGGCCGTTCACTTGAGTTACTATAGTTTAGAGTAACTGTTTTGGAATCTATGAGGTTGTTAGCGGTACTCCGAACCTCCCCCCTTTCCAGGTGAGGATTAGAAATGCGTCAGCTGGGAGTCGACCCCACACCTCTGTTTTAAATATACCTAATTTTTCCAAAATATTACATACATGTTTGCAGTATAGTGATATCTGTGCGACCTCTGAGCCCTGTTGGTGGTTAACTATCTTAGCTTATCAAGTGGAGATCATTTAAACCACGACCATTAAAGTCTATGTATAGAATAGTTACCAAGTTCTCTACTCAACAGCTCGTCTTCTCCATTATACTTTGTGTCGTGCGTCGCACGTCACTTATATCGTGATGTAGTGGTTGTCGTTGTTAATAGTACTTAGAACAATAGGCTTGAAAATCTACTATTGAGGAAGTTCTTCAGCTCAAGAGACATGTAAACTACGAAGTTGTATTTGTCGGTCATATCAACCTCCCAGGTGTTTGGTGGACATTCTCCCATCGAAGCAGGGATTCATAAACTATCTCCTAGATTTGAAATCGAACTCGAACCTTCTACATGGCATGGCAGCCGGAAGTAATCACCACTCATACAATCAAGGAGCATATTAAGTTTTAATTTATTTCTATATGTTCGCCAAATTACTTAAAGTTTATGTAATGAACGTAGAGGAGGAAGAGGTGGTGATTAAGAAACCGGATTGCCAACACCAATCACTATAAACAGAAGAAATTCAGAGAAAACTGTCTCTTTGACTCACTCAGTCTGAACAACTGCCCACTCTGCTCCATCCTGTGAAGATCAGATGACCAGACGGTAACGATAAGGGATAAGGAACTCTGCTGAGTTAATGAAAGGACCTAACAAGTATGCAGAACATTATGTCAAGTGGATACATTGGACGTTCACTGAGAGATGTTCAAGTTGAAATCTTTAATTTGCTTGACAAACTGAAATGAATCAGAAACCAGATACGTTCCGAAACGTTTTCGCAAGGGCTGCAACCATTCACATAGCCACTGTGCTAATTTGTGGTAGGGTGAGTTTATCATAGAGAGGATAGGTCTTAACGGCGCTCCTGGTTTGTGTATTTTAACGCGTCCGTATAATTTTGGAATTTGTGACCCAATCGGTTTGATATTTGAGTGTGTTTGTGAAAGCAAATACGCACCTACCTGGGTTTGAGTCCAAGACCTTCTGGTTACAAGACGAGCTTGTAGAACATTAAGCCACTGAGACCCAGTCCAACAACCCATGAATAGAGTGGAGTGGAATAGAGATGTGTCACTGATGTTTCTCTCGGAAGGCAAGGAACGAATAATAATAGTAATAATACACAAACACTTGATCATCACCTATTTACCTTCTTCATATTTTGTTTTAGGTAAACGTTATCGTTGTCATAAATGTGGAAGAATATATGAATTTTATGGTTATCTTAAAAAGCATTTATTATTCTCGCATAAAAGTAAGTGGGGGCACTGTTTATTTCATAATGCGCTATGTATTTTCTTACTTATATATGTATTTACACACTACAAATCCAATATTGTATTCGATTGGTGGGTGCGGATTTCGTCCTATTTAGGACTCATTGGATGGATGTACCTGTATTCCCAGAGAGTGACGGTGTTCCCATCGAAGCTCGAACCCAGTACTTGCAGTTTCAAACACCAAGGCGTTATACACCATACCACTTGGGCAACGAAGCATCTGTACAAGGAGACAACATTTTCAACCTGAGATCGAGCTCTACGTTCCAATCAATCGATAGGGAAATCTAAGTTATATTAAACTGAACTGATAAAACCCGTTGCACAAGAAAGAGGTGACCCAAGTGGTCTAGTAGATAACGCTTTCGTGTTTGAAACTACAAGTACTGGGTTCAGGTCTAGGTGGGAACATCGTCACTCTCTGGGGAATGAATACAGTACATCCATCCGACGAGTCCCATACGAGGAGTTGGATCTAGAACCTCTTGGTTAAGAGACCGAACTGAAATGAAACAGCTGTGTTAGTACTCTTTGAATTTCAATGGTTCCCTAAGTGATGTCATTCTGTGGTCAAACTAGGGATCTTTTTTTTTGTTTTTTGTGACGTTCCCTGATCCACTAGTGTGGATAACTGTTATGTCAAGACTAACTGAGCTAGTAACGTAGAATTCTGCACAAACATGCATTAGTTCAAGCGGGCACAGTTTGAAAGAGGATAAAATGAAGATGTACTTAAACTACATGGATAAAAGTATGCTAGAGAGGAAATAATTTGATGAAGTCTAGTGAGGCTTTTTACTATTTAGATAGTTTTAACTACTACTGAATATATCGACAACACTATAATCGTTTTTAAATTGTGCCACCAACTCTATCTCACACCCATTGATTCTTATCATCTTGAGATCCCTCAGACAGACAGTTTCCATCTTTCTGTGTGGTTCTAGCAAATAGTCGAGGTTTTCATGAATTAGTGCTGTTTGCCACCCCACCCTCCCCTTCCGTCTTATCAAACGTAACTGTAAGTCCTATTTCAGCTAACATTCCTCATAGAGGAGAGTAGTTCATGTCATGCGTAACATGTCTAAGAGCCATCTCAGTCGATGTAGCCTCGCAACCTCATTCATTGGCTTTATCTCCTCATCCAAGACTTAACGCCTTACCTCAGTCTTACGATATCATGTCCTCTGATCGATAGCTAAATATTATATCTACGCCAAAGATTGTGCAAATTGGCGAATTTCACACGAGACTTTTATTACTGACAAATTCACTCCCTATCTTCTGTCTAAAAGTTGGTGTATTTCAGTCCTGCGGCATCATATCTTGTATCAGACAGGAGCGAATCGTATACCGAACATTCGAAGATTTCTGCCAGTAGAGTTCAGTTTATGAGTGTCTTCACCTTGGTGGACAATATTCATCCTCATACTGGGCGTAAATAAGACTGTCCTCTGGTAAAAAGTCAACCTCCAAGTCGCTAAACTAAACCAGGATCCCACTAGTGACATGTATGACGAAACTAAACTAGGACTTGGACCATGGGCATCCCATCCCTGATGAACACCACTAACTGTCATCAACATTTCAGACGATAACACTTTGTAAGCTCTTCCTCGATTAGGGCGTCTTTCTTAGTGCGGCACTCCTTTCCCTGTCAATCATTGCCACAGCACCTCTCAATCAACGGAGCTGAATTCCGCCATCAGGTCATGGACTTATAGCAAGTGCTGTTGGACACCGTTAAGTATGCCTACATTCCAAAATCTTTCAGTCAGCCTTTTCTTATCTACCACCTACAATGGTCATGTCACACAGACATAAAAGGACGACAGAGCGGACGATAGTACGCAAGTTGTTTAATCGAATCGATGAATTCCACACAAGCCATTTGTAGCAATGTGTTCAACACCCCCCTGTCTTTAAGCAAGAATTCTATATATATTTAAGTCTTACAGGATCATCATCGTACACTTAAAAGGGGAGTGGATCTCATACTAAATATTCAAAGATTTCTACTCAGGGTGTTCAGAAAACTGTGTGTTTTATCAGTGTCTCCACCTGGAAGGACAACATCACCTACATACTCTAAGTCGACAAAACTACTCGATAACAAATCAACCCCCAACTCGCTAAAGTCAATTCTGTCAGTGACATCAATTATGAAATTAAAGAAAAAGGAAGAAAATGGGCATTCCATCCCCGATGAACACCACTGATTGTCATCATTATATTTCAGGCGATAACTCTTTGTAAGCAAGCTCCGCTGCACGTTTCTCGACATCACTTCTGCTTTCGACTCTGTACCTAGATGTCTCTTGCTAAATAAGCTATCTATGGCACAAACTGAGTCCTGAGTCACTAACTGATTGCATTCCTACTTCTCTAACAGAATGCAGTACACTGTGTACAAAGGTAAATCCTCCTCTGCTGTGCTCACTGAAACTGGTATCCCTCAAGGTACTGTACTCTCCCCATTTCTCTTTTCCTTCTTTTTACATGACTCACCATCTTCAAATGACATTAATTTTGTCAAATATTCTGACGACCTGACTGTATCTTTGCCTGTCAAATTTCAAAGTGACTGCTCCAAACTAAATGGGTTTTTACCAGAAATCAACCAGTGGTCCAAGGAAACTGGTCCAACCTTAAACCCCTCCAAATGCCAAACATTCAATTTCACCTTTGGGCATAAATCTGACCTAAACAAACTGGTTAGCACTCACGAGCTGTGCAACATAGATGGCACTGAAAAAGACACCAAGTCGGAAATTAACAACCTAGACGTCATTCTATCTGCTGATCTTTCCTGGTCGTCTCATATCTTGATGATTTCTAAGAAGATATTACCTCTTACCTTCTACATCAAGAAGTTAAGATATTCTCGAATAACCTAACCCTTACTCCTACGATTCGTTAACTCTTGCATCCTGCCTATTATTCTCTATTGCTTCCCCTTTAGTTTTTCCAGGACTACTGAAGAAAGACTATACCTTATTACGCAGGATGTTGAAGGTTGTCAGCAGGGTGAGCAACGTGCCACTTAACCAGCTCGTTAATATTCTGGTTGACAGGGACTTGGACTCATGTGAAAAATGGGCTAAATCCATTCTATCTATCTAACTCACACCACCATCTTCATTCACAACTCTCCCCTTGTATCTCATCAGGCAGGACCAGGAGCCTATACAGAAAACGATATGCTCACACTAGCAAGTACAAAAACTCAACCATACCCTACTTAGCTTGTGTTCTGTGCGATAAAGAAAGCATTAGGCGTGAAACCTTTAACTTATTAAATAGTCAGTAGAACATCTCGATCTCGTCTTTCCAACTCATATCATTAATGGGTACAACGTTCTCTTTCTTTTCCTTTTCTCTTTTTTGTTGTTGCTTTGTGCCTCTCTTCCTTACAAACTCTACTATAAACATCCTATTATGTACTCGTCGCCAAATTATTGTTATGTACTGGTCGAGAATTTAATAGTCCTGACGCAAGATAAACGGAAATCAGAAGACCACTAGGTTTGCTATGATACTTCTATTTTCCAAACACAAGGAGAATCAAAGTCACACAAGAGTGTGAGAGCAAAAATATATATGAATGTCCGAACAAGTGTGTGAACAATCAATAGACAGTCTTAACATGATTGGCTAATTATAATGGAGTATCGATCCATATATACATAGCAAAATATAGCAGACATGTCAACAAACACACATATTATATGGATATATATCACCAAGGACAGACTGTCAACAAACACACATATTATATATAATATGAGGGGAATATACATTGTTAAAGGAGACATGTTCATCAAAGTGAAATGGTCACAGACTAAGAGAGCAACAGAAAGAGAGACCACCATATATATATGGATACATATCACATTCTTCTTCGTTCTTTCACACTCTTATCTTCAGCTTTTGTTACCGCTTACGCCAGTAAATATGCTGGCATCTACTTTTCTAACACCTTCAAAGATTCTGTTCACTTTTTGCTTTACTACCGACATGCTAATATGTTGTAGTGAAAACTAACTGAGATTACCCATAATGTATGTAGAATTTTATTTATTGTTAATATACTAACTGGATGCAATACTGCAGTAAAATGCTGAGAATTCCATTCTGTATCACAAGTACTGTTATGGAATAAAGCAAATTATTATTATTATCATTACATCGTTGCATAATTTTGAGTTTACGCGCATTGATTAGTGCACCACTAATATCCTTGTTTGGTACTCATTTCAACATTACCCCAATGCCTTCCTGTTGACAAGAAGTCAAGAAGTGCAGCAAGTGTTATTGGACTCAGTGAGTAAGTGCACACCAATATACTAAAATCTTTCTTTTTGTTCTAAAACATGAATTTAGTTACTTATGTGTATCATACTAATACTTATGTCATCGTTTATTTGTCTTTTTTATTTAGATCTATGCAGCCTACAATTATCATAATGTTGACGGGTATTCATCACTTGTAACTCGTAACGTAATTCGTTATGCATTACTGCCTGTATATGTGTATATATGGGTGTATGTGTATATGCAGAGAGAGAGAGAGAGAGAGGTGTGATCAACATGTAGAATTATTTCGACTGCTTATAGTGGTAATTCTATAGATATATCACCACATTATGTAATCATTGTCTACGTATATATCTGGGTGTATTTGACTCTCTCTCTCTCTCCCCCTTTCTTTCTTTCTCGCCTTCTCCCTTTCACTGGCTCAATCTCAGTGTACAATCGAGAAATGTAAATGATGTAAAAAGCCAGGAACAACAAATATTGTTCATATTTGTGCATGCATATATTTTATTGATTTATTCATTGATTTGTTTATTTATTCCATTTTTATTGCATTTGTGTGCTTACTTACACAAAGACTTCTTCTTCGTCTTCTTCTGTTTTGTATTTACTTTTGCCTTCTATATTTTGCGTTTTACTTATATCATATTAATCGATAATATCAATATAATATTAGTGATAATAATAGTAATAATAATAATGCTAGTAACGGTCGCTCATCTGTACACAGTTCTATCAATATTTCTATGAGAATTAAATTCTTATTATTATTTGTTTGTTTGTTTTCTTGTATTTAAATAAATTGCATCTGTGTGTGTGTGTGTGGTTCTCTTTTTTTAGTGGTAATAACGGACTATCAGACGAATCCAAAATGTACATTTTTCTCCTCTTTGACAATAGTCAGCTAGTGACCATTATAGTGTTTGAAGCGTCTCGGCTAGAGGCTGCCAACGTGTCATCAAAGACAAGGTATTTTCTTAGTCCAGCAGGAGATCAATCGAACGAATGGAAATTGAAATTAACCTAAAAACAGTGATATCCGTTGCATAAGATGTAGCTCTCGACGTCCAATAGATGATAATACTTTGACGTTCACGACAATTGGTACAAAGTTTAGGTATCAGTGGGGGAGCAGTACTACGATTATTGAGAATGCAGGAGAAGATGTGAATCTTGGATTCCACTGCTAGTCACCACCATCCAAAGTAACTTCATGTTTAGCAAACCGAGCAGTAGAACCAAGTAGCACAAAAAAGACCTAAATGATAAAATAAAACAGATAGAAGAGGCGTTGGTGTTAAATAACTAACTATCCTATAAAATTCATTAGGAAGATCGAAAAAGGCCAAAAGCAAAATAAAAATAATTTGAAACTAATAATGATAACATAAATAAGAAAGAATATAAGTTATCTACTGTTATACCATATAACGAGAGGACATCTTAGACCCTTCGTAGGATTCTAATACAGCAGGAATTAGGGTGGTATTCAAACCTTTAAACTCACTCAGAGACAAGCTCTGTAGCCTAAAAGACCCGTGAACCCAATTAAACAAAATATAATTTACAAAATAACCTGCGACGACTGTGAGTTCAACTATATAGGTCAAACTGGGAGATTGGGGGTAATCAGATTGTCGGAACATAAGAATTTGGCTAAGGTAAGAATGGTTGACCCCGAGAAGATAAGTAATTTAGAAAAAAAACCCAGAATCGCACTAAAGCATTAACATACAACCACACCATAGCATGGTGGGAGAGGGTTAATATTCTAAGAAGTAATCTATGTAGGTGGAAAGATAGATTGATTACAGAATCCTGGTTCATTGAGTGAGTCTACACCAACACATGCAACAGAAATGACTCAATACAAATACCAGAATTATGAAAGATATTATTACCACCAGTCAGTCAAATCAGAGGAGGATAATAAATAATCTCAAAATTCTATTTCAATTCACGTACATCATAACATTCTATCAAGTTACTTATTATGACCAAAAAAACATTCCTCTTATTTTCCATCTGATTGTAATTGATCAATAACACTCATATTTATAATTCTGAATGTACATTATCACATATTGATTTTTATTCAAATATCTAATCGATTCCACACATGTATATAAACGAAGTCTGATAGTTGTGTGAGTAGTGTCCTGATATGATTATGAGTAATAATTTATGCTCGAAACGTTATCAGTTAATATTACTGTGTGACTTATCAAAATAAAATCTTATCTATAATGGAATTATACTCTACCACAGTGCCCAAGTTTTACACTTACAGCTTCATGTTATCCTTAGGTGTAGTAGAAGCATTCTCACTAGCAGCTGATATGTGAACAAAGACCTTCTCACCGTATGATCTCCATCTGACTGTTGAATGTCCAACTCATCGCTTCGCATTGACGTCCCACTCTGTGGTCTAGTTGCATAATGTCACCCAGAGTATATTTGGTGGACAACAGATACTTGATTGATTCGTTGCCAGAGGTTTCTTGTAGGGTAATCCTTTCCAGTCGGTCATCTGATCTTTCAGTATCAACTTAGCAAAGTGGGCAGTTTTTTGATGAAAGTTGTCAGTGGGGACTGTTGGAAATGGTTAATCTGATGTCCATGCGAAGACTCTGAAACGTACACAAAAGCATGACTAACTTGACATTAGAAAAAGACGTAAACAGCAAGAAAATTTTTCCTTTTCGACGATTCATTTTCATGAGAGCTATACAATCGTAATTATATTTAACAAAGATACAGGTGAAATTTGTCCTTCAAAAATATGTTACGTAATGTGAGGTGAAACTAGAAGGGATGAATAATTGGAAATTAGAAAAGAAGGCAGAAGTTGGCATGACGTTATAGGTGTGAGATAATGACAAATCAATAAGATTGTGTAGAATGGACAGGAACTAGTGGAAAGACGACAAGGTGTTTTTTGTATAAAATCTGTATGAAACGTGATGTTATTAATGAACAGTAATAGAGGGATAGTAAAATATGGTTGATGGGAATAATAATGATAATAATAGTAAACTTACATAATAGAAAAGAAGCAGCGTTATAGCAAGAACGTCACTCTGGCCATAGCAGAGTGAGTTAGTGTATGTTGCGCTTCTGGATGCAGCGGTCCGGTTTCAGATCCTGAATAACTAATGATTCAGCTATGTACAGATGGCCTAGGCGAAGTCCATTTGTACGATATTGAGGGACTTTGTGAAGCACTTATGCAGGGGTGCTCGATGTCTGGAGATGACAAGGTGTTCGAGGATAAAGCTGCCACTATTCTCCTCTGGCTAACCAAGCTGGACAATGTCCAGAATACGTTTGTGGATTTGACGTTGCATACGGCCGATATACAATTAGTCTGTTGAATATTTGAATCTTTATTTTTTATTGCTAATTGCAGTAGATTTTTGTATTGATTTCAGTGCAGTGAAGATCCGTCATGCCTTCTCGAACCATGCTGGCTGTGGCTGAAACGATATTGTCTAGATAAATGAAAGTAGCAACCTCCTTCAAATATACGTTGATAGTGATTCGTTCTGGTTGTTGGGTTTCTTCATCACATCTGTCTTCTTCCTTTATATTCACTTGAAGTCCTGTCTTCGCTGCATGCCTCTTTACAAACGTTTTTGGTTTCTACCTGTATGTCTGGTTGATTTACTGGTTTATACTTAGATCTTTCCATCGATGTGCAGCAGTTCAAGTCGCTACACTCCATGTAGCACACAAAGCAAGGGAAGAAATGCAAAACAGAGACAGTAGACAGAGATATGAAGCGAAAGGAATAGTAATAGCGAAGAACAATACAGAAACGGTGGAAATATGAGTCACAAGGAGTGGATGCATTGAGCAATAGTACCAATCGTTCCAGCCCTCATTGATTTTTACCGTCCGGGAACCCTAACCAGGATGTCTACACCTTCCTACGTGGTCTAAACTAACTGTTGTGGATTCCATTGACTGATTTTGATTTAACCATCACTGGCTCTTTTCCAGCCTGACCCATCCTATGTCAGCTAAAATTGCTCATCCATCGAGAAGGCGATGGTTAGGCATGTCCTAGCCTTCTCAATCGGTGTACCTTCACAACCTTATCTACTGACTTCCCCTCCCTACCTAGCACTTGACCGTAGCCTAACCTCAATATTCCTCACCTCACTATACCGGCTAACATGGGAGATAAAACGCAAACACCTATGATCAAAGACAGTTAGCCGGCCTCTTCATGGCTCCCACTTTCAGTGCCTATGTCTCATCCACAGCCATAAAGGAGGACAGAGCGAACTGCTGCTTTTCAGTACATACACCCTTTGATTGTCAGCGAGCCAGCCAGATATTACGTCTGGTGACATTAAAATACTAATAGGAGACATAAACGCCAAAGTGGGATCAGACAACAAAGAATTGAACTCATCATCGGTAGAGAAGCTCTCGGAGAGATGAATGAAAGTGGAGAACTCTTCGCCAAATTCTGCGCCTTCAATGAACTAGTGATTGGTGGCAGCGTATACAAACACAAAGATATCCAGAAGGCTACATTGGTGTCACCAGATGGGCGAACCAAAAACCAAATCGATTTCATCTCAATCTCAAGGATGTGGAGGCGCAGCCTACTGGATGCAAAAGTAAGAAGAGGAGCAGACGTTGGCTAAGACCACTATCTTGTGCAAAGGACATGGCGCGGCTGAAGCCCTATGTTCCTCTAGGAATTAAAGGAATATATATATATATATATATATATATGTCAATGAAAATGAAATCGTCTCAAGAGGAATTTTCTTCGCTGGAATCTTGTAAATAAGATTAATCATATTTTTTTCAAAATAGCCAACTTTACATAACATATTTTGGAGCTCAAATTCGAATAATTAAGAATGTGAAGCTTGAACACCCATCTAAGTAAGCTCTTAGAACATGCAAATAATAACGTCACATCCAGCTGTATCTATCTATATTTAAATGTATGTGTAAGTCACACGTACATGGAAGTGCCACATCGATCTCTATAACTAAGGGCTTAAGAAGCCTACTGAATCTACCATACCTATTAAAAAATGAAAACAGATAGCGTGGCTGTTCCATTGCGTGACATATCGAAAATAGTGACAGGCCGTAAAATTGATGTTTATACATGTTATAAACCTATCTATCAAATGTGTTGGAGGCGTATCCTAAAGATTATGGAAACCCCATAGAATAAGGTGTTGAAATCACCTTTATATCATCAAGAACCATTTGTCATCATATTAAACCTTTCTTTGGGTAGGCTAACTATTATTATCTCCCTTCTTTGTTTTATTGATTTCCGTTGTTATTTTGACCTTCAGTACGTCTGTTTTTGACTGAACCTGTGTCTACTCTCTCCTTCCTTAACGCTTTATTATTATTATTATTATTATTATTATTATTATTATTATTATTATTATTTATATTCTTATGACAAGTACGTGTGTGATCAGATTGTTTGAAATGTGTTACGCACAAATACATATTACATGATTCAGATAACTTAAGTCTTCATATTGTTTTGTCAAAATAAGATTGTCCTATGCTAAATGTCCAAAGTTAACTACTAATTAGGTCAAACGCGTGTATCACTCAAAATGAAACTGAACAAAACAAAACTGACAAATTAAATAAAGGTCAATCAAGTAAATAGAATAGTAAAATATTCAAGTTGTTGATTTGCAGTGACATTGATTGGTCTCAGGATTTCATTATAAACTCATATCGATTAGACGACCAGTGGAGAACGATCAATGGATGGTTGTTTCGTCCTAGTTTGGGACTCCTCATCAGTACGCACCCACTGGTTTGTCTGTCTGTTTTCGACATAGAACTTTGCACCGATGTGCGGAAGTTCAAGTCGCCACACTCCCTCCATGTAGCACACAAAGCACGAGAAGAAATGCATAATAGAGACATTAAACAGAGGTGTGAGACAAAGGAATAGTAATAACGAAGAACAAAACAGTTTCATTTGAAATCATAAGTCACAAGGAGTGGATGCATCTGCGCCAGCCATTGACAACGATTTTGAGCCACATCACCTATTGTTTCCAACCATTGGTTTTTACCGTCCCGAGGACCCCAACCAGTCAGGAAGTTTACACCTTCCTACGTGGCTTAGACTAACTGTTGTGGATTTCATTGACTGATGAAGCCATGTTTTGGTTTGACCGCGTCTAGCTCTTTTCCAGCCTGACCCTATATCAGCTAACATTGCCCGTTGAGGAAAGCGAAGACCAGACATGCATAACACATGTCCTAACCATCTCAGTCGATGTAGCTTCACAGCCTCGTCTATTGATTTCCCCTCCCTACCTAGCACTCGACCGATGCCTAACCTCAATATCGCTCACCTTATTATACCACTTCACATGGGAGTGGGGTTTACAATGCGAGCTCGTAGACCCTTAAGCCACTGCAGCCCGATCCAATGGTCTGTGAATTCCAACTTCTACCGATTCATAATATGGCGTCACCACTAGCGGATGTCATCCGTGGTGAGAATTTGTCCTCACACCCAACCTACGGTACCCAAATGGTCACGACTTCCTACTAGAACACAATAGAAGAATGTTCAACAATAGCTTTATTTATTCCTGGGTTGGTAAAACATATTATCGATTTATACAGTCATGTATATTTAGTTTTTCAAATCAAAGTTTTTACCAGTCGAGTAGTTATTTTAGTCCATCCGTTTTTTAGGTATAGAGGATGGGGGGGGAGTGAAATTAAAACGTTAAAAGTCATGGAAACATCAATTAACTAGTAGATATCAGTAACAAGATAACTAAATTCTGAAGGAGGGGTGAAAATTAACTAATTATTAAATTTAAGATAAGTTCATGCTTAAGCGTTAGCAAGAAGTTATTACGTGATCAAGAAATTATTAAAATAGCCATGATGACTCAGAAGAATTACGTGAAATACAAACAAGGTAATAGAAATAGCTAGAAGTGTAAAAAATAAAATTTTTTTTTAAAAAGTCAAAAGACAGTTACGAGGGGAAGGGAGAAAATCAGTTATCAACCCCTCCTTCCATCCTGTTACATTAGGATTTAAAATTGTCGTCTAATTGTGTGGTTGTGTATAATTGCATGTACTGCCACAGCTGAACTATTCTGCAGATATCTTATCTTATTCAGGTCAACTAATCTGGATTTTTATGCTCCGGCAATCTGACTGTCTCTATTCTACTACTTTGTCCTATGTATTTCACCTGACAATCATTCCAGCAGGGTATTACATGAACTAAATTGTTTTATTTTATTGACTTCACAGAATCCTTTAACCGAAGAAGCTTGTTCTTAATTTAGTATGCGGATTTGAATGCCAGCCACTTTTATTTCTGCCTGTGTTGTAAAGAATTTTGCGTAAGGTTTCCGAGGTTATCATTATTTGGTGCATGTTTGACAACGCATGTCATAATTAGTATTATTATTTGAACAAGGCATTAAGAAGACAAATTTCGCGAGATGATATCATTTCGTAGTTTCTTTACAACCGCTTTACAACTAACATGGTTAACAATGATAAAATAAAGTTCATGAAATTTACTCAGTTAAATAAAAACAAAAGTACATACTAATGACCAATCATATTAAGATAGGTCATGCAGTCCAGGGTAGGCGAAGATTGAAGTCTATTGATTTTTGTACACACAGTTTAGGCTGTATGTGATTAATCCACCAAAGTGCTTCCATCACCTTCAATAACTAACCGTGAATTAGAGTTATGTGAAATAATTGTGAAACAGTCATTAATATTTATTTTGTGACCAGATATTAATAAGTGTTTTGCAATGGATGATGCTGGATTTCTATTAAGATTAATCGCGTTGGGATTTTCGATATGGTTTACTAGCCATTTTGGAATATGTTCTTTTCGACGACATTGGAACATTCTGTTAGTTCTACCTATATAGGTGTCACCGCAGCTGCAGGTGAACTTGTAGATACAGTTTGAAGTAGAGTCCACAGAATTTCGTCCTTTAATCGTAGGAACAGGTTATCCGGAGAGCTTTATCACTTGTCACAGCAAAGAAAAACCACATCTCGAAAAGACAGCTTCTGTACCAAAGAAAGCCATCTTTATTAATCTACCATTCAAGGGTGACCAGATTATGCAGTTGACAACTCAAAGACTTCGATCAGCCATCAAACGCACATTCTACGCCGCATCTCTTTTTCTCACTTGCCGAACATTTTCGATCCCTGTTCCTACGATTAAAGGACGAAATTCTGTGGACTCTACTTCAAACTGTATCTACAAGTTCACCTGCAGCTGCGGTGACACCTATATAGGTAGAACTAACAGAATGTTCCAATGTCGTCGAAAAGAACATATTCCAAAATGGCTAGTAAACCATATCGAAAATCCCAACGCGATTAATCTTAATAGAAATCCAGCATCATCCATTGCAAAACACTTATTAATGTCTGGTCACAAAATAAATATTAATGACTGTTTCACAATTATTTCACATAACTCTAATTCAAGGTTATTGAAGGTGATGGAAGCACTTTGGATCAATCACATACAGCCTAAACTGTGTGTACAAAAATCAATAGACTTCAATCTTCGCCTACCCTGGACTGCATGACCTATCTTAATATGATTGGTCATTAGTATGTACTTTTGTTTTTATTTAACTGAGTAAATTTCATGAACTTTATTTTATCATTGTTAACCATGTTAGTTGTAAAGCGGTTGTAAAGAAACTACGAAATGATATCATCTCGCGAAATTTGTCTTCTTAATGCCTTGTTCAAATTTATCAAAGGGACTAATTGTTTTAATAGTATTATTATTGTTGTCACTATCGCTACTATCATTATTTATTTTATTTTTGCGTTTTCTTACATACTTCCTGACTAATTTATTAGGGTAATTATTAAGCTTCTCTTATATACTCCACTTCATGGTCAACTCTGTCGAAAGCTTTTTTTCAAACTCGATGAATGTGAGGTAAACAAAGCTATGGCTGCCGCTCTATGCTTCATTCGATGAGGATATATAACATTGCGATTTGATTCGCACATGATTGGCTTTTCCTGAAACCAGCTGGTTACGGGAGGAGTTTCGCATCCAAAGCGTCTTTCAGTTTCTCTACGATAAGGTTGTCATCTGAAGTGGTGACGACTAGTGGTGTCCGTCAAGGATGCTCATTATCCCCATTTCTATTCAACTTCATCATAAATGTACTAATGAACTTAACCCTAACTCACTTCAGAGACTCAGGGATTGACTTCCTTCCACCAGGGAATAATCTCGTTGACTTAGAATATGCAGACGATATAGTCCTTCTGGGCGAGGACGCTGACAAAATCCAGCAGTCTTCTGAACATCTTGAGCTGCAATCTAAGAATGTTTGGCATGAGATTCGCTCCCGCTAAATGCAAGATGATGTTACAGGACTGGACTACTCCGACTCCTAGTTTAGAAATAGGGAGTGAAGTGGTAGAGCACGTTGACCACTCCTACTGCCTTGTAGGTCACACTTGGCTGTGTAAAGGCTAGAGCTGCACTCTCAAACAAAAGGCCGAGCGATGCTGGGGACATCACTCGTACCAAATTCCCATGAAACTTCATGAACTCTCTTACAAATTGCCGCGCCTGGGCAGCGATGATTCGAGGCGTTCATGAAGCCGGCTCATCCTCCCGTAGGAGATAGCCGAAGTAAAGTAAAAGTAAGTAAGTACGTTGACCGCTTCACTTATTTGGGCAGTACCATCAACCAGTGCCAACGGGTTGATCTCTGACGAAATCTTAGTACGGATACAGAGGGCTAGTTTCACATATGCCAGTTTACGCCGTTTCTGGCGTAGACGTGATATCCGGCTGGCTGTCGACCACAGGGCGGCTGTACTGCTCATCAGTCCACTCCGCCCTCCTTTATGGTTGTGAGACCTGGCCATTGAGAGCGGAAGACATGAAAAAGGAGGCTAGCTGTCTATGATCATAGGTGCCTGCATTCTATCTCCCGTGTGAAGTCGCATAATAAGGTGGGCAATATTGAGGTTAGGCTTCGGTCGAGTGCCAGGTAGGTGGGAAGGGAAATCAATCGACGAGTCTGTGAAGTTAAACTGATTGAGATGGTTAGGATATGTGTTACGCATTCCTA
Source organism: Trichobilharzia regenti (assembly GCA_944472135.2). Classification (NCBI taxonomy): domain Eukaryota; kingdom Metazoa; phylum Platyhelminthes; class Trematoda; order Strigeidida; family Schistosomatidae; genus Trichobilharzia; species Trichobilharzia regenti. The sequence goes on along the minus strand of OX235266.1, from coordinate 20,930,261 downwards.
TCCTAGCAACCGCCTTCCTCGACCGACGGGCAACGTTAGCTGACTGATATAAGATGCATGAGGTTGCAAAGGCGCCATTGGTGGTCAATGCAAAACATGGCTTCATCAGTCAATGAAATCCACAACAGTTAGTCTAAGCCACGTAGGGAGGTGTAAACTTCCTGACTGGTTGGGGTCCTCGGGACGGTAAAAACCAATGGTTGGAAACAATAGGTGATGTGGCTCAAAATCGTTGTCAATGGCTGGCGCAGATGCATCCACTCCTTGTGACTTATGATTTCAAATGAAACTGTTTTGTTCTTCGTTATTACTATTCCTTTGTCTCACACCTCTGTTTAATGTCTCTATTATGCATTTCTTCTCGTGCTTTGTGTGCTACATGGAGGGAGTGTGGCGACTTGAACTTCCGCACATCGGTGCAAAGTTCTATGTCGAAAACAGACAAACAGACAGACGATAAGGTTAAGTTAACTTAATTAACGATGTACTAGATTTATTTAGGGGTAGCTTGGAATTAGGTAAGCTATAAATTGAGTTGAGGGACCAAATGTACCTTTCAACCCTATGACTCATTCCAAGATCATTGACACATTCAAACCTGTAGAGTGTCCAAAGTGTTAACTCTGCCATTCTACCCTTTTAATATGTCTTGCCTACAAATTTATACCGGTTAATTGAGTTACACAAATTCACAAAAGAATTAAGTATATAACTGAGAATGTATTTTGTATAAACACACTATCACATATATATAATTGACAATTGGAAAAGACAAACAGAAAGAAGGCTAAATAAAAGTTTTCGTTATGTGAAAGTTAACAAACAGAAAATAATGAGAGGCATATCGACTGATTGTCTGTATAATGCCGACAGTGATGACGACGACGACAATAAGAAGAATAATAATTACAGTATTACAATCAGCAGTAGTAGTTGAAACAGTACACATTAGAATAAGAGAGCGTCTCCCTGCTCAAAACAATCAATGTTCATTTTGTTCAACAAATTAAAAGAAAAGGCGCGCGAAATTCAAAATTACCAATATATAAACAACAGAGCTATTCATTTGTTTGTTTGTTTACTGCTTTTTATTAAACTACTTTTGTTGAATACGTGATTTAATTAAATCTGCTAATATAGTGGAGTCTTTAGCAAAACGTCGTATCCCTTCAGCTAATTTATCACTAGCCATTTCATCTTCATTCATATACCAACGAAATTCTTCTTCAGTTAATGGATGATCTGGTCGATGAGAATGTTGAACACTTGGTGATTTAGCTATTTATGAAAAAGGAAAGACAAAATGAAAATATGAAAGCAAATGAACAATTATTAAATATTTAAAATAATTAGTTCCCTTTATGAATTTAGATAAAGCAAAAAAAGGAGACGTAATTTGTCTGAATCGTGTAATGTGTATTTACGCAACACATTTCCAACAATCTGATCCATGACACACGGACTTGTCATAGGAGTATATATATATGAAATTAATAAAGAGGTAAGAGATGAGAAAATAGACTACTTAGGTCAAGTTAAAAGGACATATTCAAGGTCAAAATAACATATTTTTTAGTCGACGCCTTGATGAGTCAATAAAAACATCTATTTATAGAAAACCTACCTGGACAGGACAGTATCTTAATTACCACAGTTTCTGCCCTGTTCGGTACAAAAGAGCTATAGTGAGTGAGGTGCCTCTTCAGTAGAATCCAACGAATATGCACTGAATACACGCTTGATGAAGAAGAAAGAATGTTGACATAAACTCTGGTTGATAACAATTATCCAGACAAGTTCATCAAGGGATATACAGTAGTCAGAACACCAAGACCCACTCTCCAACTCGCCCCTAAGAAAGACGTGTACATCAAGCTACCCTATATGGGACATCAAAGAAGCTTGATAACTAGACGAAGACTGTATGCTGCTGTTAAAAAGACTTTTTATGCAGCTAAGATCATAATAATAGAGAATGTGTAGTCAATATCTCTATCTAAGCCCTTCAGACATGCGAAAAATGACGTCACATCCCACTGTATTTACCAATTTGGATGTACGTGTGGACACACATACATAAGGAGGACTCATCGATCTCTGCAAGTAAGGGCTTCAGAGCATATTCCAAAATGGCTCCAGAAATAAATGGAATCGTCAGAACCTATTAACGGTGAGAACAGGAGACCTAGCTGTTCTACTGCGAAACATATTATAGAGACAGGTCATAAAATTGATGTTAACAGATTTTTTAAACCTATCTATAAAACGTGTTTGGGGCGTATCCTAAAGTTTGTAGAAGCCCTAGCTGGCAATTAGAAAGTTTAAGCCAACTTTATGCGTTCAAAAACAATTCGTCATCACATTAAACCTACCATGGTAAATTTTGTTTTTATACCATAGCAGATGTACTATTACCTTTGCTATTTGGTTTAGTGGTCTTCATTGTTATTTGACCTTGAATATGTCCTTTTAACTTGACCTAAGTAGTCTATTTTATTTATTTATTTTTGATTACAGCTTGATTCCACACCGTATTTTTGGTACAACTATGGAATTTTCAGCGTGGATATCGGTAGCCCAAATTTTGCAGGCCGACCATAGATATCAAGTGAGCGTCGGCGAGGGTTCGAACCTCGGACGGTGTGCATGGTCGGCGAGAGTCGTAACCACTGTGCCACCGACGCACACCTCTTACCTCTTTATTAATTTCATATATATGTACTCCTATGACAAGTCCGTGTGTCATGGATCAGATTGTTGGAAATGTGTTGCGTAAATACACATTACACGATTCAGACAAATTACGTCTTCCCATTGCTTTATCTAAATTATTAAATATTCACAATGTAGGCTAGGGTTTGAACCCATACCTATGAAACTAACACACCACACATGCACTTTGGCGAGTCTAAAAAATTAAATTATCAGACAATAAGCCCAGAGAAAGATGGAAGGTTGGCAGTCCCATATCTCGTAGAGACAACACCATGGCTTGTAAAACTTCAAAGCTTGAATCACTTTGTCTTTCAATCAGAACACACGGAATAGAGAGAAAAACCGATTGAAGACACTTTTAATTCAATGAAATCGCTTACTATAGCAAAAGAGAAAATCAAAGTGAAGTACAAATGTATATTCAGTATTAATTGTAGACCTTTCATGAATGTGCACACTCCCCCGCCCCGGTGATCCACTTTTAGAGCAGAGAAAGTGGAAAAGGACTACTCACTATGCGTAAACGGGAAGCCTCTTTATACATGACTGCAATTCAAAAGGGCGATATACCAAGTGAAATAATTACGAAGACATCAATAAAAATCAGTTCGCAGAACTTTTAATGTTGGCGAACTACACATCATATTCTCTACACGACCGATGATGATTCCCCAAATGAAAGATGAAGTATCTTGACTAGTCACTTCCAACTGTATCTACCAATTCAACTGCACTGATGGAGGGAGTTATATCGGTCGTTGCCCTATGAACTTGATTTTTCGTGGTCACTCGAGAACATCTCCCAGCATGGCTAAGTAAAGATGTAGTAAAAACCATCAAGCAAGTCAGCTCGTAGACCATCAAGCCAGTGGGACCCGATCCAACGGTCAGTCTATGAATTCCAACTTCTACCAAATCACAACATAGCGCGGCCGTACTCCTGAAGAGTATAAAACTAGGCTGACGAAACAGCTGGCTGTCCAGTACTCCCAGCTGGTTTTCCAATGGTTCTCTATCCGATGTCAGTTCATGATGAAATCCTGTAACCAATCAATCAAATCCCTACAAACCAATATTTGAGTACTGTTTGTCTTGGAATAAAGCAGATCATTATTATTATAACTATTATTATTATAAATTCACTTGTCCATTTAAACAATATAAAAATATAAGATAATAAACAGTGACTTGCCCTATAAATATCCGGATTTCATGATTCTATCTATTAGGGTGTTTATTTTCATCTACAATTTATCTACCTCTAAACAAAATGTTCACCTTTATTCCGGGGTTTTACATGATTGACAACTTGTGTAGGTCACATTTCTCAGGACAAAATAAACCAAAGATTATCAAGTTAGGGGAGGGGGTGTCACAGAATGATTGACATCAGAGTAGTTAGAGAATTACCAATATAAGCCAGCCAGTAAGGAACACACTTATTTCACTCTAGTTTGGGACTGACTTTCTAGTACGATACATCTATGGGCCCAAAACCAACCACAAGAGATTAAACCTAGAATCTTTAGATTAAATGGCGAAGCAATTGACCTTTCAGTCAATGGGATGGAGAGTCATTCGATTTGTCTGTGTACGCTTTGTCTATCATGATATTCTCTCCCGAACTTATTGTGAACATGAAGAGTGATAGGTTGGAATCTTTACAAAATTATGAGAGTGCAAACAACATGAAGAGTGGACACTTTTTGATTGATCACAACAAAAAAACCCACTGAAAGCCACGGAATACTACTAGGTAGAGCTACGTTGTCCCGCTCTATGGGACTCTTCAGTAGCACTCACTCACTCATTCATGATCCCACCAGAGATCGTACCTAGGATCTTCAGGTTACAAGGCAAGCTTGTGGATCATTCAGTGACTAAGATGGAAACAAAATGGTTATCAGTTTTAAATTCGGACGATTAACGGCATGTAGCACAATCACCTGACCATTGTGTCATTGGCGAGTATCTTTATATTCTTACACCCAGCCTTGATGAACCCCATAGGTCACAACTTTCTACCAGAACACAAGATAACCTCATCCTGTAGTCAGTTACTATTAAGCATTAGATTAATTTTCACATATTGGTTTGCGGGGATTTGACTGACCAAGTGATCAAGTTAGATCACGCGCTAACATCCGTTAAAGAACCAGTGGATCTCTATACATGCATTCATTTGATTTAAGAATGGAGTATATAAATGACTTCATGCTTTAATCATTGACGTTTCAGAAGCACTTATGTTTTTTGAAGAGGTGAGGTTGTTAGCTTCTGTCTGTCTGCCTGTTTTCGACATAGAACTTTGCAACGATGTTCAGCATTTCAAGTCGCCACACTCCATGTAGCACACAAAACAAAAGAAGAAAGTACCACGTCAAGGTAGCAGCTATCGGTTGGGGTTGTTAGCTTCACGCCTAACGCGTTCCTTTTTTTCCCGAATTACTACCAGCTCGGAGATGTTTAGGAGTACGTTGGCTTGGAGTCGAAACCAGAGTAAACCTAAACAACCAAGGCACAAAATGGGCCTATCTAATCGATGCCATTTTCTTAGAAATATATTTTACAAATGTCTTTTTAAAAGCTTGCTCTCACAACTTCATGCTTTTCCTTGTTATTATCTTTTAATTTCATGTGATAACAAAAAAATCAGCAATGTACAAAATTGAACATTGAACACAGTGTGTTCAATAACCATGGATCAATATAACTGAAATGAACTTAACTAAATTTCATGCAGTTATAACTTATGATCACAAGTAAATGAAGAAAGGACGAATCACGCGCTTCACTTAAAAGACGTGATTTTTTTCAAAGTTCAATGAATTAAAACATGCTATAGTATTTTAACTGTTTAAGAAATCTTGTCTAAGTTAACTTAATAATACTTCACAATAAGGAGATATATCAATTTTTACAGAAAATTAAAACGATTTGAAGTTTAGAAGGGGAGTAATAGCACTACGGAAAACCAAGCATTCACTAGATAGATGTTTCCGTCTAGTTTACGACTCTTTATCAGTGCAGACTCCTCAAGAATCGAACACAGAATTATTATTATTACTATTATTATTATTATTATCTTCTTTAGTTCACCCTCGCACTGACGACCAACTCACCGCTTCCCATTCGGCTTCCATTCGAGAAATGGCCTGGCTTGTCATGTAACTTGATGGCTTTCTCAGAGTATGGCCAATCCACCTCCATTTCTTCCTGGTTATTTGTTGCACAATCGGTTCCTGCTGGGTTGGAGTGGTTCGTTCGTTGCTAGAGATTCCTCACTACTGCTGATCTTTTCTGGCCGGTAATCTGATCTTGAGTAGTATTGAGCAAAGACAACTGCTGATGAAGGTTTGTAGTTTGTTCAAAGTTCTCTTCATGACTCGGCGCCAAGTCTCTGATCCATAAAGTAGCACTGATTTCACATTGGAGTTGAAAATCCATACTTTATTTTTCATGCTGAGTGCTTTTCATCCCCATACAGACTTGAGAGTAATGAAAGGCTTGTCTTGCTTTCCCCAAGCTCGCTTTGATATCCTCAGCTGTTCTGTCCGTCAGTAGTTGAAACGATGCTTCTCAGGTAGGTAGGTAGGTGGGTAGGTTAAAGGAGGTTGCTTCTTTCAGATTTCTCTCCCATTTATGTTGATTGTTGTCTCGACCTTCATGTTAATTGGCAGGAATACTCACTGTTCAACCATTACACTAGGACCTAAGAATTCTAACTTTTGTCACTGTCATCAATATCTGTCTTCCTTCATATCTCCTTTAGTAAACCCCATAAGGTCCTAACTCATCAGAAGCCAATGACATCCAACGATTATTATTTCATCCGACCAACATTGGTACATTACAACATTTTCACTCATTATCAGAAATTGTAACGTACAAACATATGAACAAGTCTGTTATCATTAACATTGTCGTTGTTCACATATATATGGCTTGTTGAGACCGGCAGTGTTCGACTGTGGAAATAGGTACACACCGATAACATTGGAGATAGATTGTACGAATTGATGACAGTTGAAATTTATGAGCCATTCAACTTCAATTTTGGTTGCTAAATAATACACCTGCTGGCCTCATAACCTCAGTATCATGGAGGTGACCTAGTAAAGAGTCCCATACTGGGGACAAACAATTGCTTGGCGCGTCCTGATTTTCAAGGCTTCTCCAATTTGATATCGATTTGTGACGACACCAATATGTTTAAATTGATTACTGTGTATGCTCCGTAGGTGGTTTCCATGGCAGAATACCCATCAGTCACGTACTAGCTTCTAGTTCGATTCCCAACCGACACATTCATGAACCTTGCCTAGTTTCTTAACCAATACTAGGCTGGGAAAGAGGGAAGGTTGAAACGTAAGACTAGAAACCCCACATCATCAAAAAGCCCAACAACACTGCTAGTGAAACTTTGAAGCTTGAAGGAAAAAATTTTCTACTTAGGATATGCAAGGAATGAAAAACCAAAACTGTCTATGCTAGTGAAATTATCTCAGTGACTGGTATTTTATAACTAAACATCATTAAGTGATAAGCATTTCGCAACAACAAACTGATAATGACACTACCTACTCGTAAGTATAATAGCAAGAGCACTCGAACCGCCAGCAGATATTGATCAGCAGTCTGCTTCGTCCTACTTTATGGCTGAGAGAACTGGCCATTGAAAATGGAAGACATGAAAAGGGAGGCTAGCTGTCTTTGGTCATAGGTGCCTGCACTCTATCTCCCGTGTGAAGTGGTGGTATGATAAGGTGAGCAATATCGAGGTTAGGCGTCGAGTTCTAGGTAAGCGGGGAAAACAATCGACAAAGCTGTGAAGCTACATTGACTGAGATGGTTAGGACATGTGTTACGTATACATGCCTAGTCATCGCCTTCCTCGACTGACGGAGAATGTTAGCTGACATAGGATCCGGTTGAAAGAAAGCTAGTAGTGGTGGTCAAACCAAAACGTGGCACCAGTCAATGGAATGCACAACAGTTAGTTTAAGCCAGCCGCGTAGGAAGGTGTAGACTTCCTGACTGGTTGGGGTTCTCTTAACGGTAAAAGCCAATGGTTGTAAACAATAGGTGATGTGGCTCAAAATCGTTGTCAATGGCTGGCGCAGATGCATTCACTCCTTGTGACTCATAATTTCCAATGAAACTATATTATTCTTCATTATTACTATTCTTTTTGCTTCATATCTCTGTCTTCTATCTCTGTTATGCATTTTTTCTACTTTCTTCTGTTGTTTTATGTGCTACATGGAGGGAGTGTGGCGACTTGAACTACCGCACATCGGTGCAAAGTTCTATGCCGAAAAAAGACTAGTGCTAGGTAAGGAGGAGAAATCAATCGACGAGGTTTTGAAGCAGCTGCATTGATTGAGATGGTTAGGACATGAGTTACGTATGCCTAGGCATCACCTTCCTCGATAGACGGGCAAGGTTAGCTGACTAACACATAGGATGGATAAAGTTGGCAAAGAGATGACAAGTGGTGGTCAATCCAAAACATGGCTTCATCAGTCAATGAAATCGACAACAGTTAGTTTAAGCCAACCAGCCAAGTATACAGTTGTGGACTTCCTGATTGGATGGGGTCCTCGGGACAGTAAAGACTAATGAAAAAGACTGGAGACATTTGGTGATATGGATCAAAATCTTCGTTCTCAATGGCTTGTGCAGGTGTATCCATTCCTCGTGACTATGCGGTTCTTCGACATTACTATTCTTTTGCCTCATATCTCTGTTTACTGTCTTATTTTTGCATTTCTTTTTACTTTCTTTTCTGGATTTGTGTGCTGAGTCAAGTGTGGCAACTCGAACTGGTGCAAAGTTCTACGTTGAAACCAGCCAGTCAGTCAGACAGTCAATCCGATACGACAGGTTGCGTGTCACTACGACGGTGACATGGAGAAGATCACATGCGAGGAAGAGGAGGGAATGAAAGCTTGTGAGTAGTCCTAGAGACAGCTGAAAGTGATGTCAGAGAATTGCATGGAGTAGAGGTATACTACTGGAAGTCCGATGCTCCGATGCTGAAATCCAATGAATAGATGAATGATGAATGTTAAACGTACACTTTTATAAGAACCAATAATACTTTATTATCACTCACCTTTTTCTACACTTAAGCAGACAGTAGGTACTTCAGACATTTTACTTAATTCTTCTAATAAACTTGGTGCTATTGTTAACAGATCACATCCAGTTAGGCCAAGAATTTGATTGACATTTCTGAATGAAGCGCCCATTATCTAAAAGAAAAATGAAAATTATAGAGAGTTTGATATGTATTACCGATATGTCGATGACACACTTATCTTAGCTGATGGGAATGTTAACACAGGCGAATTGTTGCTGAAATTCAACAACGTCGACTCTTCGCTTTCTTTTACTTGTGAAGAGGAACAAGAGAATAAACTGCATTTTCTGGATGTCTTGCTAAGTAGGCGAGAAGATGGGTCACTTGGGAGAAGTGTGTATAGAAAAAGCACATTCACACGGCAATACACACACTTCCTTAATTATGTGTCCATTAAATATAAGAGAAATGTTGTTAAAGGTCTTATGAGCAGAGCAAGAAAGATATGTACGGATGACCTCTTACAAAAGGAATTTGAATATACTCACGATTCCGTGACGGAGATGGGCTATTTCAGTAGTTTCGCAAAGAAACATATAAAAGCATCAGAGAGAGAAAACCTGAGACTATGATTGCACGAAAAAAGCCTCTATTTATTAAGTTACAATTTAATGGTGACTTATCAAGTGAAATTTTATTCCAGAGACTTTCCGGGAGTAGACGAAGAATATTTTATGCAGCCTACCTATGTTTGTCATTCTCTGGCCGACGAATGATTGGCACGCAAACGAAAGATAAGCTATCTAGTTACGCCACATCTATGTATATTTATCAATTCGAGTGCACCTGCGGTGACAGTTATGTTGGGCGTAATACTAGACAGTTTAGCCAACGTGTCACTACTGAACATCGCCCATCATGGTTTGGCAAAAGACGGACAAAAAGAATCCGTAGCTTAATTTTATTACATTTAATTCATAGTGGTTATGTAGTGGAGAAAACGAGAGCTCGCAAAGTAATTCATCGTATCCCACCGAATTTTTCAAATATACTTCGTATTCAATTGAATTTTGATTTTCCCGTCGATTGATTGGACCGAAGTGCTCGGTCTCAGGTTGACATGTCGGCTTCTCGTGCAGATGCCTCGACGATGTCTGGCCATTTAATTAGTATACAGTTGGTGGATGGTGGCTAGCAGTGGAATCATCTCAGTGGGAACATCATCACTCACTGAGAAATGCAGGTACATCCAGTTGACGAGTCCCAATTAGGACGAAATGCGCATCCTGGATTCCACTGCTAGCCACCATCCACCAATTGTATACTTCGTATTCGTCTACTGCATACAGCTGAGGCGATAGGCATTCGAACTATTAAACTAAATGTGCATTCAAAGAAGTTCGTAAAGCCATTATCCCTCCCTTGTCGACCTATTAAGACATAACCAACTAATGACTTTTACACCACCCCTTGTTTATATTTTCAACCCTACCCTTTCTTATCATCCCTTAATCTTGTCACATCTTCATTAAAAACGTGTTTCATTTACTTCCCTTACAATTTAACATTACTTAATCGGTTCATTTGTTTTTACTAGCCTTTATAGACACTTCCACCTGAACATTTGTTTGTTTAATCATGAGGTTTTTCATTATTCGTGTTATCACAGATTGCCTCACTTTTTCATCCTTATTATTGACAGGACCATTATTATTATTACTATTACTATAATCATTACTACTATTATGACTAATTGCACAATTTATATTCACCATCGTATTATCCTATAAACAAAACACCATGAATAGTTTGTATTTGAATTTTATTTGTAAACTTATATATATTAGAGTTAAGGCTGATGAGACCTAAATGAAAACAGCAATATTGTTCGTTAAAATATGTTGTTGTTGCTGGCGTCGGTGGTATGGCGGTTAGGACGCTGGCCAACCATGCACATGGTCCGGGGTTCGATCCCCAGCCGACGCACTCCTTTACCTCGCTGAGCCAGAAATAATACTGGTAAAGAGGAAAGGTTGGGCATGAGGCTGGCTAGCAACCCCATCCTGTAAAATAAACATTGCTACAGAAACTTCAAACCACTAACTTGAAGCCCTATGTTCCACTGGGGAACGTGAAGGAAAAATATAAAAAAATATGTTGTTCTAAATTTTACTATGGGAATATTTAATATAGAGAAAGAAAAAAACAAACAAGTTAATAACAGTTCACCCCCCCATAGGATGATCTGACTTAGTAGTTTGCTCAGAGAGGAAAGGAAAATAATTCAGCGTCCCCAATTCCTACATATTCTTAAGTCGCTCTTCTTTGGAAGCTTGACAAGGTAGTCCTTCATCTATTCGGTAGACACCTTTCCTTCCTCCCAAATCATCTACGATAGTGACATGAGCGGACCTCCTGTGACCTCTAGGTCCATTCTTCAGTGCTTCAGGAGGAATCCCGCACGGTCCTACTGCTTTTCTGGCTCATAGTAACTTTATGGCATTGAAGACTATTATGCTTTTGTCAGAGGATTAATGTTCACCGGCAGTTCTACAACTATCTATGGTATTTATGGACAAGTTCCAGGAGATCGTGTAAGAAGGGAAGGACAGTTTTCGGGTAACCGTGGGGTCATCTTAAAAAGGACTATAGAGAACAAGGTGAAATGGAGCTGCATGTTCCACTTGGAATAATATAAGCAATAATCATATACCAAAATGATGTTAATATATCAGCAATTTCTATCAGACAGATCGCTAAAAAAAATCATAATCAAAATGAATAAACAAACAATGGCGGTCATTTGACCAAATTAACATATTTCTTTCAGGTTGATGAAATGGAATACTACATCATATCTATGATGGAGTAAAGTAAAATTTAAAAAATATTCAACTATACTTCGTCTCATATGCATTGCTGATGCTCCAACTAATTCTACTAGCATAGTAATGATCCTTTTTTCTCAACCAACTTGATCATTTAGAGATCACTGAAAACCAAGGAATATCAAAGAGGTGTTTCTTCCTAGTTCAGGACTCCACATAAAGACCAACCCACAAACGCCATCCCCCCACCCCAGCAATGAGGAATCAAACCCCAGAACTTCCAGATTATGACACCAAGTTGGTTGACCATTCAGCCTGAATTCTAACTTCTGTCAGTTTGTAGTATAGTGCTACCCCCAACATATCAGAGCCTTCGATGAGCACCCACCCACACAAAATCCCATAATCTAAGTCTGATGTTTACTTCTTTTAAACCCGTTCTAGCTCTTCTATTAATGTCAAACTCTTATATAATATATCGCATGTTTCCTCGATTTTACATGCACTCTGGCACTCTAATTTAACTTCTCCTATGTATTGATTAATATTAGCAATTATTGTTTATGGCTGGGGTTCGGATACCCAGCCGACACACTCCCCTTACCTCAATTGGCAGGTTGTAAGCATGGTAAAGAGGGAAAGTTGGACGTCAGGCTGTCTGTTTTCGACATAGAACTTTGCACCACTATGCAGCAGTTCAAGTCGCCACACTCCCTCCATGTAGCACATAAAACAACAGAAGAAAGTAGAAGAAATGCAAAATAGAGACAGTAGACAGGGATATGAGATAGAAAGAATAGTAATAACAAAGAATGATATAGTTTCATTGGAAATTATGAGTCACAAGGAGTGGAGGCGTCTACAACAGCCATTGACAACGATTTTGAGCCACATCACCTATTGTTTCCAACCATTGGCTTTTACCGTTCAGAGAACCCCAACCAGTCAGGAAGTCTACACCTTCCTACGTGGCTGGCTTAAACTAACTGTTGTGCATTCCATTGACTGGTGCCACGTTTTGGTTTGACCACCACTACTAGCTTTCTTTCAACCGGATCCTATGTCAGCTAACATTCTCCGTCAGTCGAGGAAGGCGATGACTAGGCATGTATACGTAACACATGTCCTAACCATCTCAGTCAATGTAGCTTCACAGCTTTGTCGATTGTTTTCCCCGTTTACCTAGAACTCGACGCCTAACCACAATATTGGTCACCTTATTATACCACTTCACACGGAAGATAGAATGCAGGCACCTATGATCAAAGACAGCTAGTCTTTTCACATCTTTCCCTCTCAATGGCCAGTTCTCTCAGCCATAAAGGAGGACGGGGCAGACTTCTGAGCAGTACACCCGCCCTTTGGTAGACAGTCAGTTGGATATCACGTCTACGCCAGAGACGGTGTAAACTGGCATATGCGAACGTCAGGCTAGTAGTCTCACTCCGTAAAAAAGAATAATACCACTGCTACTGGAATTCCAAAGCTTACAGCTTGAATCCCTTTTTCCCTTAAATAATAATAATTACTTATGAGAATTCATCTGTTTGATTAGTAGCTAGTGTCGTACGTCTAGACTCTCGTTTGTCGCAAAACTGAATTCTATCAGTCAAGTTTGCAATATGGCCATCATGCATCCTACGTGGTTAACAGAATTCAGTCTGCATGAAATGAACAACTAGGTGTATCTAATGTCCAATCGAAGTATTCATTACAGTCTTACAGAGGGTCAATTGTGCGCACGTATAACTCAGTGGTAATGTCTCTGATTGCAGCATTCACTAACCTGAATTCGAATCTCAGATTGGATATGAGAATACGCCTTATCGACTTGTAAGTGCACAAGCCAACAAGTACGAAACCTAAGTGCAAGTCTTTCTGCCGATTGCCTTCTACCAACTAACAGCAATTCATCTCTCCTATTACCATCCTTTTTGTGAAAAAGAATTCTTATATAAATGAGACTGTACAGCTAAAGACAGAAATGAAATTGTCGGATAAAAATGGACTCTTCGATGAAGTACTATCCGATTTTTTCCTTCATCAATTACTCCAATTATGCACAGTCTTCTGAAAACCTTGAGAGCATCCATCTTCGAATGTTTGGCTTACGATTCGCTGCTGCTGCTGCTAAATGTGGGACGATACTACGGGACTGGACTACATCGACTCAATCCTAGAATAAAGATAGGGAGTGAAGTGGTAGAGCGCGTTGACCACTTCATTTATTTGGGTAGTTGCATCAGCCAGTGTCAGTGGATTGATCACTGACGAAATCTCAGCACGGATACAGGGCGGGTGTACTGCTCAGAAGTTCGTTCTATCCTCCTTTATGGTTGATACCTGGCCATTGAAGGTGGAAGACATGAATAGGGAGGCTAGCTGTCTTTGATCATAGAGGCCAGCGTTCTATCTGTCGTGTCAGGCGGTGGTATAATAGGGTGAGCAATATTGAGGTGAGACATCGGTCGAGTGCTAGATAAGGGGGGATGGAAAATCAATAGATGAGGTTGTGAAGTTACACTGATTTAGATGGTTAGGACATGTGGTACGCATGCACAGCCATCGCCTTTCTCGACCGACGGGCAATTCTCGCTAACATAAGATGGATTCGGTTGGAAAAGAGCCAGTGGTGGTCAAACCAAAACATGGCTTCATCAGTCAATGAAAACGACAACAGCTAGTGTAAGCCAAGCATACAGAGTTATAGACTTCCTGACCGGTTCAGGTCTTAGGGACGGTAAAAGCCAATGAAGAAGGCTGGAGACAGTTAGTGATACGGCTCAAACTCATAGTTCTCAATGGTTGGTGCAAATGTATCCATTCCTAGTGACTTATCCAATAAAACTATGTGGTTCCTCGACATTACTATACCTTTTGCCTCATATCTCTGTTTACAGTCGCTGTTTAACATTTTTTCTTACTTTGTTCTCTTGCTTTGTGTGAAATGTAGTGACTTGAACTACTGCACATTGTTGCAAAGTTCTATGTTGAAATCAGCCAGTCAGTCAGTCAGTCATCAGTCCAATTCCACTACACATTACTTACAGAAATATTACTCATACATGAATGATCTGTTTGGTAATTTCTTCTGTCATATGATTACAAATCATAGTCTTTCTAATTCAATAAATAATTCAATTAGACAAAAAAAAGAATAGCTAAAAATCACGTGTAAACATGACCGCATAGTACAGAGATAAGCAATTATCTGATAATTACATATATATAAGACTATTAGCATAAAAAGAAAGTATGAGAAAAGTTGAGAGAATTCAATGAGTTCATTCAAACAAAATAGTTATTTTCAGTCACAATCGCCGTTAACATAACTTCAAGTTAGATCACACAAGAAAAACTGACTGACTGACACAGACACATAATTAGAGAACCAATGGAAAACAACATGGAATACTGAACAGATGTTTCGTCCCACTTTAGAACTCTTCATTAGTACACACCACCCATGATCCCAACAATCTTGAAACTCGAAAACCTCACCATACAAGGCAACTCCTACAAATTAGCGATAAATACAGTCACCTCCAGACAATACTATCAACGAGTACTTATCCTTCCTTTTACATCCAAACCTGAGTTCTACTCTGAGCAGAGTCATGTGCACGTACTCCTGAAAAGTCTCAAACCAGTAGGACGAAACAGTTGTCCAGTAATCTCTGGTTTTTCCTAGTCTTCTCATGTTATTATCAGTTTGTTACCTAACTTAAAATCAATCAAATCCTTGCACACTACTAATACTTGAGAAAGTGTTCATTTGTTTTGATAGTGTGAAATATTCCCATATCCCATAAATTAAAAGTCAATCTGAACGAAGAAGAATATTCTTTTCAAAAATCCTTCTCTTCAAGTTCTTACACAATTATAAAATATAATATTTGTGTCGTTACAATAGCCATAGCCAGTTATGCGGCGGATACATTTTTAACGTAGAATAATAGATTAGTAGTTGTGGGATGTCAAAATATATAGTCGTATTTGTGTGACAAACGTGCTCTGGGCTGAAATCTGTTACAAAATATTTCGGTGAATTGGAGACAATGGTGGTGATTAGTCGTCATAACAGATTTGTAGAGTGTGGGTAGGAAAATTGACAAGTCAGTTCAAGGTTATAAAAGGTGTCAGGTGAGTGCATATACCATTTCAACTGTTCCTGTGGTTCAAGTTATATAGGCGCATGATTAGGCAGGTTTGTCTACGGGTTCGAGAACACTTACCAGCTTGGTTCAGCAGGGGGAGATTAATTGCACAAAAAGCTCGATACTGGACATCATACCGATGTCAACACAGCTTTCAGGGTTGTATACCGAATTCCGAAGTTGTTATCACGTACAGTTCGCTTACGTCTCCTACACATAGCTGAAGTTGTTGCAATAAGATCGACTAAACCGGAACTTTGTATCTAAAAAGAACACGTCCAGACACTGTTCCTACCGTGGCCAAACTTGGACCGATGATTCTTCTTCTCACCAAGAGTGCTTCTTCCCCTTAACCCTCTTGGGTTTTTTTTACTTTGCTTATCATTACAGTTATTATTATTCTTCATAATTTATGCCCTTCATGCAAACATTCCCTTAATACTATCGAATTTTTCATTTATACTATCCGGACTTATTATTAGTGATATTATGTCTTTTCTCAATATATACCTCCACCTGTTTCATTTCACACATTCGTTATTTCATAATGAAACACTCATCACAGTCTTACTATCTCCTGTTTAACTCAGACCACTTTGTACTAGCCACTAACCTGACTTGTAAATTTTCCTAACCCACACTCCACAAGTCTATTATGATTAATCACCACCATTGTCTCTCTCCCATTTCACCGAAATATTTCGTAATCGATTTCAGCCCAAAGCACGTTTGTCACACAAATATGACCATTTATTTTGACACCCCATAACAACTAATGTTATTCCACGTAAAAAATGTATCCACCGCATAACTGGCTATGGTTATTGTAACGACAACAAATATTATAACTATTTTATAATTGTAGTAACCTGAAGAGGAGAAATTGTTGAAAAGAATATTCTTCTTCGTTCAGATTGACTGTTCATTTGTTTATCAAACTATCACAAATGATTCCAACTAGTAGTATAAACTCACATTTATTCTGTTACAATATAAACAAATGAATGGTTTTCATAAATTCTAATGATAAGAAGTCACAGTAGTAGCTTATAACCATACACACTCTCAAACTTTTAACTTTAGTTACCACTTTTTTCTTCTTGAACAGATACCTTCACGTAACAACCGATAGAACAATGGACATTTCATATCACTGACCATTGAGATGTACAATGTGATATGATGCCAAGACGTTTCTTCAGTCAGACTGTGTAACTAACTCATCCATGTATAACTTCACCAATTGAAGTTACTACAATTCAGATAAGGCCAATTACTCACCGATGACAATCGCTAGTGGTCGCACCATATCGTGAATTAGTAGTGGTTGGGATTCATGGACTGACTACTGGACCAAGTTCCAGTGGTTTAATGGTATACAAGCTAACTCGCCTTGTAAACGAAAGGTCCTGAGTTTAAACCCCTGTGATGTGGGTGCGTACTGGTGAAGAGTTCGAAGCTAGGCTGACAAAACAGCTGTCCAGTACTTCTAGCTGGTTTTCCAATGGTTTTCTAAACGATATCAGTTCATGATGAAATCTTGTAACCAATCAATCAAATCTCTGCAAACCAACACTTGCTAGAGGGATGCAATCAAACCACAACAGACGATCATGTACAAGAGAAAGAATAACTAAATGAAAATTAGTGGGAATTTTCAAGACTTAGCTAAATTTTGAATACATCCGCATCATTGTAGATAATTCTGAACCAAATACTCAATAGTCACAAACCATTGATTATTAGCCCTCTGAAGGTTCCAGAGCCATGCAGTTGTCTACATCTGTTTACGTGGATTAAGCCAAAAAAACAAACAAGCAATTTATGGATTGATACCGTGTTTACATTTAACCACCCGTAACTCTTCTCTAACCTAATCGTATGTCACCTAACAATAATGGTTGAGGAAGGCGATGCCTGTCATGCACAACGTGCATCCATACAGCCTCACAACTAGTCAGTAAATTTTTTTCATTCCTTTCACGTTCTCAGTGGAACATAAGGATTCAAGCTTGAGCTTTGAAGTTTCAGAAGCTGCAATGTTTTTTTACGAGGTGAGTCTGTAAGTCTCACGCCTGACCTTCCGTCTTTACCGGACTTATTACAAACTGAGACTTCAGGAGTGTATCGGCTGACAATCGAATCTCGGACCATATGCGTGGCATGGTTGACGAGGATTCCACCAATGAACAACCACCAACGCCCAACCAATCAGTACAAAACTATTTACTGAACTAAGACTAACCTTCTCACAAAAACTATGATTCATGTGAACTTGAAGGATAAACTACCACTGCTGGCCTCATCGATGTGTATTTACCAATTCACCTGCTCGTGTGAAGCCAGGTATCTCGGCCGTACCAGCCAGCGTTCGCTTTCCAAACGTATCACCGAACACTTACCAACATGGTTTTACAAAGGAGAAAAACGATGCTCCCGCAGCTCCATCTTAGAACATCTGATAGATTCTGGACACCAAGCTATACCCCAAACAAACTTCAAAGTCGTCTACAGAATACGAAGCAGTCTTCCTAAAAGTGTACGAATCAGACTTCTTCAAACTGCAGAAGCAATGACGATTCACTTGCTAAGTCCTGAACTCTGCATACAGAAGAAGTTCGTTCGATCACTACACTTCCAATAGACGTAATCTATCTTACTAACCGACAAGTAAATTCTACCTAATCTCTTTTTCTGTCTCTTCATTAGTATTATGTTGTCTTCTCAATCGTAATATTTTACATTTCAACCTTCTTGTTCTCTACTCTCAACCGATTTAATTTCTGCATCTCACTAACTACTGTTACTGACTTGAATTAACCAACGCTCAATTTCTAGTCATTTATGTTACATTATCCAACTTATTACTCAATTTTAGTTCTAATTTAAATGACATCATTCTCTACCCCACCTCTAATTAGTCTCTACCTGTAATTACCTCTGTTGCTACCCTGACTGAAGTTGAAACATTTTAGTCAGTTATATTGCGTCGTCTAACTTACTAACTCACTCTCACTTTAGTTGCTATCTAATTAACCTTGTCTCTATATTAGATCACGCTTGTATTATTTTCCAAGTATTAGTTTTGTAGGATTTTGTTTGATTGCACGGAGGATTTCATGATGAACTGACATCAGTTATAGAACCACTGGAAAACCCACTGGGAGTACTGGACAGCTGCTTCGTCAGCCTAGTTTTGGACTTCTCATCAGTACGCACCCAAACTGCGGGGTTCGAACTCAGGACTTTCTGATTACAAGGCGAGCTCATAGACCATTGAGCAACTGGGACCCGATCCAACGGCCCATAATTTTTAACTTCTGCCAATTCACGACACAGTGCGACCATTTCGCAATGTCTTCTTCGATGAGTTACTACCCCATCTTCAACCTGCTGTACCCTACTGGTCTAGTTGGAAGCCGTGACCAGTAAGGTGCAGCAGGTCGGGTTTGAGGACAAATACTCGCCGAAGACATTGGCTAGAGGTCACGCTATGTCGTGAATCGGCAAAATTTAGAATTCATGCACTGCCTGGTCATTGGAAAGGGTCCGAGTGGCTTAATGGTTTACGAGCTAGCTCGCCTAGTAACCAGAAGGTCCTGTGTTCGAATCCTGGTGGCTGCGCACTGATGAAGAGTTCCAAACTGAGACGAAACAGTTGTCCGGTACTCCCAATAGGTTTTCCAGTGGTTCTCTAACTGATGTCAGCTCATGATGAAATCCTCCATTCCTATATTATCTGATTAATTATCTAAACTTGATAAACCTCATGTACACACACACATACACACAAATAATAAATTTAAATGCGATTGTACAGCTATGTGAATGAATTCGTCGTCGAAATGAGTCTCTTCGCTAAAAGTTTTCTCTTTTTCATAAAACTATTTATATCGATTTGTATACACATACCAGATTCAGATAAATATGTAAGAGAATACTAATAATTTAAAAGTTTTTGTTCAATATCTTTTCACTAGCATACACACATTTCATCCTACCTACAATAAATAATGAAAGAAGTTCAGATTCTACAGTATTCACGAAAATGTAATCAAATTAAATCAATTTAATTGAGGTTCTTATTAGCTTATGAATTTAGGAAGTGTGCGCACGCGCGTGTCACACACACAGACAGGAGGAAAGTATATACATACAAAAGAAAACTCTATGGATCATCATATACATATATATAGTCATATTTGTTGTAATGTAGTACAACATTATGAATTATTCAACCACTGGAGGGAGGCCGACTGAATGGTCAGCTCAAATGAATTCCAATTTGTACCAATTTATGGAATTTAGAGCGACCACCAGCCAGCCATTGTGGATTAAGACAAGTACAACAACCTTGCGAGTATTGGTTTGCAGGGATTTGGTTGATTGGTTACAGGATTTCATCATGAATCGAAATTGCTTACAAAACCATTGGAAAACCTGGGGGTACTGGATAACTGTTTCGTCCTGGTTTGGGACTCTTCAGCAGTACGCACCCACACCACGGAGTTCGAACACAGGACCTCCTGGTTACAAGGCGAGCTCGTATACCATTAAGCCACTGGGACCTGATCCAATGGCCCATGAATTCTAACTTCTGCCAATTCACGACATAGCGTGACCCCAGCCAATGTCTTCGGTGAGTATTTGTCCTCACACCCAACCTGCTTACTGGTCACGACTTCCCACTGGAAGTGAAGGTAACTACCTACCTGAATAGGGCGAGTCGCCAGTGAGCATCTCATTGATATTCAAGTATTGGTTTGCAGGGATTTGGTTGATTGGTTACAGGATTTCATCATGAGTTTACATTGGTTAGAGAACCACTGGAAAACCTGGGAGTGTTGGACAGCTGTTTCGTCCCAGTTTGACACTCTTCAGCAGTACGCGCCAACCGGGGACAAACACTCGCCGAAGACATTGGCTAGCGGTTGTGCTATATCGTGAATTGGAAGAAGTTAGAATTCATGGACTAACCATTGGATCGGATCCCAGTGGCTTAATAGTATGCGAGCTCGTTAGCCTTGTAACCAGGAGGTCCTGGGTTCGAACCCCGCGGTGTGGGTGCGTACTGCTGAAGAGTCTCAAACTAGGACGAAACAGCTGTCCAGTACTCCCTGTTGATTTTCGATGGTTCTCTAACTGATATCAATCAAACTTGAAACAAGTCAAATCCTCACAAACGGTAGTGATCGTCTGCAGGACAAAGTTGCCCGAGTTTGTAATGGGAAGTCGTGACCACAGTTGGGTCCATCCAATTGGAAGTGAGAACAAATACTCGCCACGAATAGAACTGTCTGCTATCAGTCGCGCTAAAATCACGAATTGGTAGAAGTTATAATTCCTGAGCTGGCCAGTGAATCGGATCCCAGTAGCTTAATGGTCTACAAGCTTTCCTTGTAACTAACAGGCTCTAGATTCGAAATCCGGTGGAAGTGTACGGCTAATAGGTCTCAAATTATGGATTATATCTAATATATACAATATACAGCTATTCAAAGCAAGTATATATGTGGTATTCATAAGAGAATACCCCACAAAAATTGATTATTTACGAATAACCACTTGTATTATAAAACAGAATACGCTTTTTAACAAGACTAGATAACTTGAGGACATTTATCAGTCAAACACACACACACAAACACGCCTTAACCTTGAACTTTATATATGTAATTTTCTTCTTCCTATTTTTCATCATACTTACTAAAAATGACCTCATTCAATGGAGAATCTTTTATCAGAATTGGTATACTTTAATAAGTATAGCCACTGATTTCCTGAGCGAATAACACATAAATACACAATCTCATCAATAAAATGACTTTTAGTTGTTTTCGTCCTGTTCGGGAACGCAGAAAGAAGGAAAGAAAGAACAGTAACACGGAGAACATGACAGTCAGTGAATCTGCACTAATGACGAACGATTTTAAGCCATACGACCAACAGCTCCAACCCAACCATTAGTTCTTAGCATCTAGAAGACTTCAACAAGGCAGTCTACACTCCATTAAGTGGATGAGATTCAAATAAACAGTCAAACACTTCATGTAATGTTGTCAGGTCTGACTACCCTTAACTTTCTTCCAACCTAATTCAGTTAACATTTCTAGTCGAGGAGGGCAGTGGCTCAGAATGCGCAACATATGTCCAATTCATATCTTAGTTAATGTAGCTTCATAAGCCATGAGCCCTTACCTGCCTACACTGTACTCGAACTCATGCAGCCAGGTGAGGGCTTACGGCGAGTTGTCATCTGAGGTGGTGACGACCAGTGGTGTCCGTCAAGGATGCCCATTATCTCCTTTTCTATTCAACTTCATCATAGATGTGCTAATGGACTTAACCCAAAGTGACTTCAGCGACTCAAGGATTGACTTGCCACCGGGGAATAATCTCGTTGACTTGGAATATGCAGACGATATAGTCCTTCTAGGCGAAGACGCTAAAATAATCCAGCAGAGTCTTCTAAACACCTTGAGCTGCAATCTAAGAATGTTTGACATGCGATTTGCTCCCGCCAAATGCAAGATGATGTTACAGGACTGGACTACTCCGACTCCTAGATTAAAAATAGGGAGTGAAGTGGTAGAGCACGTTGACCGCTTCGCTTATTTGGGCAGTACCATCAGCCAGTGCCAACGGGTTGACCTCTGACGAAATCTTAGTACGGATACAGAGGGCTAGTTTCGCAAATGGCAGTTTACGCCGTGTCTGTCGTAGAGGTGATATCCAACTGGCTGTCGACCAAAGAGCGTGTGTACAGCTCAGAAGTCCGCTCCGTCCGCCTTTATGGCTGTGAGACCTGGCCATTGAGAGCGGAAGACATGCAAAGGGAGGCTAGCTGCCTTTGATCAAAGGTGCCTGCACTCTATCTCCCGTGTGAAGTGGTGGTATGATAAGCTGAGCAATATTGAGGTTAGGCGTCGAGTTCTAGGTAAGCGGGGGAAATCAATCGACGAGACAGTGAAGCTACATTGACTGAGATGGTTAGGACATGTGTTACGTATGTCTAGTCATCGCCTTCCTCGACCGACGGGCAATGTTAGCTGACATATGGTCAAGCTGGAAAAAAGCTAGCGGCGGTCAAACCAAAACATGACTTCATCAGTCAATCAAATCCACAACAGTTAGTTTAAGCCAGCCACGTAGGAAGGTATAGACTTTCTGACTGGTTGGGGTCTTCCGGATGGTAAAATCCAATGAAGGCTGGAAACAAGTGGTGGTATGGCTCAAAATCGTTCTCAATGGCTGGTGCAGATGCGACCACTCCTTGTGACTTATGATTTCCAATGAAACTGTTTTGTTCTTCATTATTACTACTCCTTTGTCTCACACCTGTGTTTACTGTCTCTATTATGCTTTTCTTGTACTTTCTTCTCTTGCTTTGTGCGCTACATGGAGTGTGGCGAATTGAACTGCCACACATGGGTGCAAAGTTCTATGTCGAAAACAGACAGACAGACAGTTACCCTCTTTGTTTAACACTATTTAACACAGGATATAAAGTGTTATTATCCGTGATCAAAGGTGCTTATAGACTTTTTATACAACCTGATGAAGAATTTATCGAAAATATTACTCCATGCTTAATCTCTTCGTTCTCTAATCGACTTAATTGAGGAGTTTTGCAGTTTCTATTTCATTGGCAAAATCATTAGTGATGTCAGCTGATGATGAAATCCTCCAACCAATCAAACAAACAAAATCACTACAAAAAACCAATACTTGAAAATTGACCTGATGCACACCAGCGGCTGGCCCCTATTTAAGTAGGCAGCTACCTGGTCTTCTGGTAGGAAGCCGTGACCAGTAGGATACAGCAGGTTGAAAGTGAGGCAGTAACTCATCGAAGGAGACATTGCGAAGTGGTCGCGCTATGTCATGAACTGGCAGAATTTAGAATTCATGGACTAACCATTGGATCGGATCCCAGTGGCTTAATGGTCTACGAGCTGGCTTCCCTTGTAACCAGAAGGTCCTGGGTTCGAAACCCGCAGTGTCGGTGCGTGCTGATGAGGAGTCCCAAACCAGGACGAAACAACTGTCCAGTACTCTCAGCGGGTTTTCCAATGGTCCTACAATAACCAATACTTGAAAATATGACAGTAATTTAATCAAAACAGTCAAGTATAACAAGATGATTAAGGAAGTCAGGTGAACTTACTTGTGTTTTATAATCATGAGCTTTGTAATAATTATAGATACTTGTAACCAGCTTGACACCAGGATCATCTTGTCTCGAGAATTCTTTTTTACCATGCTTGGCTGTATACCAATCCAGTACTCGTCCAACAAAAGGTGAAATCAACGTGATCTTAGCTTCAGCACACGCCACAGCCTACAAAATTATATGGAAAATTAACAGGGTTCAATAATTCAGTTGACTAATAACATTATATAATGCAAAAAATGGATACATATTTGAAAGGTTGTCAATCATATTTCATGAGTATATTTTATATATTTATTTCTATTGTTGACAAAATGATGTTACTCGATCGTTGTCTTTGTTTTCCTACATCCTCCGAGTTCCGAGTAGAACCTACGGCCTCAAGCTTCGAAGTCTTAGTAGCGCAGGGGGTTTGCTTTATTTTATGCGGTCGGGTTACTAGCCCCACGCCCAAGCTTCCCTCTTTTCCGGGCTAACTACCGGCTGGTAAACTATTCGAGGTTTAAGATCGCCTCGAACGGCTGTTGAACCTGAACCTTCCACCGCCTGGCTGACGAGCATTATATCAATGAAGCACCTAGACTAATTGTTGTGCGGATGCAGCTGTAATGGTGGCGGAAACATTGAACGTTAAATGAGACGAGGAAATCATAATAACATGTCATAACACACCCACATCAAGTTCACGTTTAGATATGATGGGGAAGATTTGTAGCTCAGGTGGATGATTTTGATGTAGCTGTGTTCACTGAGCAACTGGATGGTTTATTTGCGAAGCTTTCATCATTGCCCTACTAGGCAACATCTTCAGCCCATACTTTTATTTGATGAAGTGAGCTTTTATATTTCTCCACGAGTTTATTAGTCATCTCTCCTGGTGACTTTGAACGTGACTGGTTGTTTTTGTGTGCTTTCACACCCTCTAGGCTACTTGCATTGGTAATGGTCTTGATCGGTATA
Organism: Trichobilharzia regenti; assembly: GCA_944472135.2. Classification (NCBI taxonomy): domain Eukaryota; kingdom Metazoa; phylum Platyhelminthes; class Trematoda; order Strigeidida; family Schistosomatidae; genus Trichobilharzia; species Trichobilharzia regenti. Next base: position 20,905,343 of record OX235266.1, on the reverse strand, counting down.
CTAGCTTGACCTGTAACCGGAAGGTCCTGGGTTCGCACTTGGCGGTGGGTGCGTACTGCCGAAAAATCCCAAAGTAGGATAAAACAGCTGTCCAATACTCCTTGGTTCTCTAACTGATATCAATCCGTGGTCAAACATCTGAATAAACCAAAAGTACTTTCATCACCTTTAATAACCGTGTATTAAAGTTATGTGTGTGAAATAATGATTAAGAAACAATCATTATTATTGATTTTGTGACCAGACATCAATCGAAAGAATTTCATTTTAGCCTAATCACTGCATGATTTTATTCAAGGTACGATTAAGCCGTTATTTACAAATTTTTTAAAAATAATACTAATAACAGCTTTATTCGAAACAGTAGTTTTGCTACAATATGGAATTTCCGGCCGGTAATACAATATCGCGTCTAATTACCTCATTACAAGGGCAATAATTATAATAAGCCACTTGCATTAATATATAAGTTACACTTATATTATTGCTCAACAAGAAGGGAATATAAAACTAAATCAAGTGAAAATATTAACGACAATGTGATAATGAGAACAAAAAGAGGAACGTTCACTTAGAGTTTCTCAGTAAGTCGGTAATTTCGTGCCTCACACTTTTCTCATCGCATAAAATGTCCGCCTGCCGAATACGGTATTGTAAAGTTTTTGTACTAGTCGTCGGAGTACACAGTCTTCTATAGTTGCTTCTAATTCCTATACCTGATAAGATGCAAGCAGAGAGTTGTGCATGGAGAGGATGTTCAAAATCTGACAGGATAATATTTGCCAATTTCTTGCAGGAATCCATGTGTCTATCTACAACAATATTAACGAGTTGGTTTAACAACATCTCACTCGCCTTACCAATGGCTTTTAGTGTCCTACGCAGTGGAACAAAGCCTTTCTTAAGTAGCCCAAGGAAGATTAAGGGGGAACAGTAACGAAGTAAAGGCAGAATAAAAGAATTAACAAACGGTGAGAGCAGAGACAGAATGACACTAGATCGTCGTAACTTCCTTATGTAGAACGTCACACGAAAGACCGGGAAAGGTGATCAGAGGAAATACATAGTCCAAGGTATTTAACAGTCTATTTGGTTTCAACTTGAGACACTGAAGTCTGTGATAGTGAGACCGTGCAAACCAACCAGCTCACGTAATTAACGATTGCATTTGAAAATGAAATTGACCACATGACTGACATTTGGAGGGATTTAGCTTAAGACCATTTGACGAGGACAACTGACTAATTTATGATAAGAATAAGGCATTAAGAAGACAAATTTAGCGAGATGATATCATTTCGTAGTTTCTTTACATCCGCTTTACAACTAACATGGTTAACAATAATAAAATAAAGTTCATGAAAATTACTCAGTTAAATAAAAAACAGAAGTACATACTAATGACCAATCATATTTAGATAGGTCATGTAGTCCAAGGTAGGCGAAGATTGAAGTCTATTGATTTTTGTACACACAGTTTAGGCTGTATGTGATTAATCGCAAAAGTGCTTCCATCACCTTCAATAACCTTGGATTAGAGTTATTTTTATGTTTTTCTTACGTTTTTTTATTTTTGACTACAGCTTGATTCCACATTGTATTTTTGGTACAAGTATGGAATTTTGCAGCATGGATATCGATAGCCCAAATTTTGCAGGCCGACCATAGATATCAGGTGTGCGTCGGCGTGTGCTCGAACCTCAGACCATGTGCATGATCGGCGAGAGTCCTAACCACTGTGCCACCGACGCACAGTTATGTGAAATAAGTGTGAAACAGTCATTAATATTGATTTTGTGACCTGACATTAATAAGTGTTTTGCAATGGATGATGCTGGATTTCTATTAAGATTAATCACGTTGGGATTTTCGATATGAGTTAGCAGCCATTTTGGAACATGTTCTTTTCGACGACATTGGAACATTCTGTTGGTTTTACCTATATAGTTGTTACCGCAGCTGCAGGTGAACTTGTAGATGCAGTATGAATTAGAGTCCACAGAATTTCGTTCTTTAAACGTAGGTACAGGGATCGAAAATGTTCGGCAAGTGAGAAAAAGAGATGTGGTGGCGTAGAATGTGAGATTGATGGCTGACCGAAGTCTTTGAGCTGCCAACTGCATAATCTGGTCGCCCTTTAATGGTAGGTTAATAAAGATAGCTTTCTTTGGTACAGAAGCTCTCTTTTTGAGATGTGGTCTTTCTTCACTGTGACTGTTTCACAATTATTTCACATAACTCTAAATCAAGGTTATTGAAGGTGATGGAAGCACTTTGGCGATTAATCACATACAGCCTAAACTGTGTGTACAAAAATCAATAGACTTCAATCTTCGCCTACCTTGGACTACATGACCTATCTAAATATGATTGGTCATTAGTATGTACTTCTATTTTTTATTTAACTGAGTAATTTTCATGAACTTTATTTTATTTTATCATTGTTAACCATGTTAGTTGTAGAGCGGTTGTAAAGAAACTCCGAAATGACGATATCATCTCGCTAAATTTGTCTTCTTAATGCCTTATTCAAATTTATCAAGGGGACTAATTGTTTTATTTATGATAAGAAGTTATTTATTTTGGAACAGTTTGTTTGAGAGGTGACAAGCATAGAAACAGTCATATCACAGGCATAATTAACAAAATTGGCTCCATCAGAATGGAGCAAGTCAAGAAAGACAAGAAAGAAAACAAAAAAGGAGAAACAACAGCTCCCTGAAGAACACAAGCTAGAGTGAGTGTAGCAGGCAGTGGAGGACTTCCCACTGTAAACAGTGTACTGCTTCCAATCAGAAAAATAGGAATGCAACCACTAAGTAATCCAGAAGTGTGCTTGTGATCCAGCAAGCTTTTTTAACGAAAGAGGCCTAGGTACAGTGTCGGAGACAGATGTATGGTTTTCTTTGTGATTTTATAACCTTCAGTCATTCTAGTTTGTAGATAAATATCTGAAAACGATGTGCTTCACCAGTGCTCCTATTATTATTATTTTTTGTGAGTGGAATACATGGCTTTAGCCGGACATCTGCATTCCCCGCTCTCATCTGTCTACTATTACTTTCAGCTGGCCCTTCAACTGCCCAAAAATTTTTATTTCATCTTCAAATGACTTCGTCTCGATGCCACCACCATCAACCCCGGACCCACTTCAAACCACTCATCGCTTCTCATTCAGGCTCCCCCATAGGCGGCTTTGGGTGTGATATCACTCATCGGTCTCTTAAGAGAATATCTAATACATCCCCATTTTCTTCTGTATATTCTTTGGGCGATGGGTTGTAAAGTAGTTCACTGTCTGACAGACTTCTTTGTCACTTAACATCTTCCGGTCGGTCATCTAATCTTCACTACACACAGAAGGCAGATGTTAATGAAAGTCTGAAGTGACCTATCGGAAGTGTTTTCACAGTGATGACCTAGCCACTTCTCTCGACTATACAGAAGCAATCTGTCTGTATGTCTGTTTTCGACATAGAACTTTGCACCGATGTGCGGCAGTTCAAGTCGCCACACTCCCTCTATGCAGCACACAAAGCAAGAGAAGAAAGTACAAGAAAAGCATAATAGAGACAGTAAACAGAGGTGTGAGACAAAGGAAGAGTAATAACGAAGAACAATATAGTTTCACTGGAAATCATAAGTCACAAGGAGTGGACGCATCTGCACCAGCCATTGAGAACGATTTTGAGCTATACCACCAATTGTTTCCAGCCGTCATTGGATTTTACCATCCCGAGGACCCCAACCAGTCAGAAAGTCTATACCTTCCTACGTGGCTGGCTTAAACTAACTGTTGTGGATTTGATTGACTGATGAAGTCATGTATTGGTTTGACCGCCACTAGCCCTTTCCCAGCCTGACCCTGTATCAGCTAACATTGCCCGTCGGTCGAGGAAGGCGAAGACTAGACAGGTATGCGTAACACGTGTCCTAACCATCTCAGTCTTTGTAACTTCACAACTTCGTCGATTGATTTCTCCTGTTTACGTAGCACTCGACCAATGCCTAACCTCGATATTGCTCACCTTATCATACCACCACTTCACACGGGAGATAGAACGCAGGCACCTATGATCAAAGATACCTAATATTTTCATGTCTTCCACTCTCAATGGCCAGTTTTCACAGCCATAAAGGAGGACAGAGCGGACTTCTGAGCTGTACACCCACCCTTTGGTCGATAGTCGAATATCTCGTCTACGCGAGAGACGGCCTAAACTGGCAAATGCGAAACTATCCATCTGTATCCGTACTGAGATTTCGTCAGAGATCAAGCCGTTGGCACTGGCTGATGGTACTTTCCAAATAAGTGAAGCGGTCAACGTGCTCTACCATTTTACTCCCTATTTTTAATCTAGGAGTCGGAGTAGTCCATTCCTGTAACATCATCTTACATTTGACGGAGCGAATCGCATGCCAAACATTCTTAGATTGCAGCTCAAGCTGTTTAGAAGACTCTGCTGGATTTTGTCAGCGTCTTCGCCTAGAAGGACTATATCATCTTCATATTATAAGTCAACGAGATTATTCCCTGGTGGTAGCAAGTCAATCCCTGAGTCTCTGAAGTGAGTTAAGGTTAAGTTCATTAGTACATCTATGATGAAGTTGAATAGAAATGGGGATAATGGGCATCCTTGACGGACACCACTAGTCATCACCAGTTCAGATGACAACTCGCCGAGTAGAGTGCCTAATCAGTGCAATGTATTTTCTCGGAGTTCCCTTTACAGCCAAGCATCGCCAGAGAACCACTCGGTCGACAGAATCGAATGCCGCCTTTAGGTCAAGGAATATAATGATTGTTGGGCGCCGTTAGGAATGCCTATGTTCTAGAATCTGTCGGGGGGGGGTTGAAGATATGATCAATACAGAAGCAATACCTTGACATTAGTGCTAAAAATGCTTATCTTGTTCCTAGTGTTGAGTATGGTAGGTCTCCACACTGATATCAGAGTAATGAACGTGACAACTGCTTCTATTACATGCAAGGTATTTGACAATTGCAGAATATGAGAAGTCTCAAATTCAGTCCGGTGTGAGATTTCATTGATTTTAGAATATAATTATGAAATAAATTCAACACTGACTGCTACTACTAATGCTAACTTAAACTAACAATCTCCAATAAAATTTAGACAAACTTATGACCAAAACCAGAACAGTGGAATCATATACAATTCAATTCTTTCAATTACAACTAAACAGACCTATGTCGTGAATTGGCAGAAGTCAGAATTCATGGGCCATTGGATCGGGTCCCAGTGGCTTAATGGTATACGAGCTCGCCTTGTAACCAGAAGGTCCTGGGTTCGAATCCCAGTGGGTGCATAATGCTGAAGAGTCCCAAACTAGGACGAAACAGCTGTCCAGTACTCCCAGGTTTTCCAATGGTTCTCTAACTAATGTCAGCTCATGATGAAATCCTGAAACCAATCAAATCCCTACAAACCAACACTTAAACAGACCTACGCATTCATCAAGGAATGAGGGTGTAGCTCATCAATCTAGGCGTTCAACTTCTAGACAGTAGGTCACATCCAGCTTTAGCCGACCCGCGATGGTATAACTAGACCTCATACATAGAAGGTGTGGGTCATTATCAACGGCATAGAATTCAGAGTGGTTTTTGAGTAAAAACACTGAGTTCCATTCATCAAACTGCACTGAGATCAGCGTTAAATGTACACAGATAAACAATAAGATTTTGAAGACGAGGAGTGAAAGAAGCGACTAATTCAACTACCTCACTTATTTGCATATAGCACTAAACCTGAGAGCCTGATTTATGTTTGTTTATTGGTCCATGTTGACTAGGCACTGAAATCAGGTAGAGAGCCACTCAAAATCAAGAGACCCTAGAAAAGTATTTCGTATCTAAGGTTAACACGTCTGATTAAACTTTACTACCCGGAACAGATATTTCATGCACCGGACTAAGAGCCACTTTTATCGTGTTAGGTCTGGGCGTGGCACTCGAACCTGTGACCGATCACGCTGAAAACCGAGTGCTTAGGCCACTACGCCACATCTCCACCTCTGAGATTAATACGTTAAAAGAATACAACTTCTAAGTTAATATATTCCATAACTGAAGTTTACCAGAGCTGGCAACTTTGCCATGCAAAAGGATCCTAAAGAACCAGTTTTGATTGCATATTGTATTCGGACATCAAATTAATTCTCATAAGCTCTGTCGGAAAATAATTACAATACTTCTCAGTGTAGATCTAATGTAGAAGAAATAGGAATCTGCTATATTGATATCAACCAACACACATAATTGTTATGCAAGTTAATAGTACTCGACAACTCTGAATGCTTAGTTACTTCTATTCCTGATAAAATATTGGTTTAGTAATTCTGAAATTTTATGGAACATAACCGAACAAACTGTAAATCATCCTTTATTAAGTAGTTTAAGTTTGGACAATCATTTCGATAACCTGAGTATATGTTACGAAGATTACCTCAGTAGCTCTTGCAATACTGTCTTTCTGCTAGATTTGGAACTGGTTAAAAAGGCCTTAGACCAAATGATTATAATATAATAATATTTTACGAAACACTTGTTTGCTAGCTGGGATTAATACATAGAATAAATATCGGCATTTCACAACTGTTGTGTAATGTCGTTTAGAATAATGCGCATATCTTTACAACACCACAGGGTATCAACACTAACATGACGCTTTTATATTTATTTTATTTGGTCGAACAGGAACTTGGTACATTAACTGGCACCAAAAGATGCGCCACGCAAAATCTCATGCTTTGTGTGAAAGCTGGGATACTGTTCGGATACCAACACCGAAGTAGGTGAATCTCTTAAAGGGACACTCATCGTCGGAACTTCGACTTGAAGTCTGCTCTACAAGGTAGTAGGACAACGTTTTCATGGTTTTTGAGGAATGAAACAGGTTCATACCCCGCCCCGCAATTTGATCCGACTGGACGCTGTAGTCCATATATACCATAGTTTTGTAATCAAAGTTTTCCAACTACCCAAGGTAGAACCGCTTGTTCATCAGTCCGGCTGTAAGCACTAGACGTTTGAATTCGCCCTACCGTGTAAAAGGCAGTGAATAGAACATATCTGGCACAGACATATAACGCTGTAGGTGAAATATTCGTATATTAATAGTAATCAGCAGCAGCAATAATTAAACCAAGGTTAATCTTACTTGATATAGCGAAAACATCAGTGTCAGATTACAGTGTATCCCATGTTTTGATTCAAGTATTTCACCTGCTTTTATACCTTCCCAAGTAGAACTCAGCTTGATTAGGATACGTTCTTTAGAAACACCCAATTCTTCATACATTGCAACAAGACGACGAGCTGTTTCAACTTGCTTATTAATGCTAAATGAATATCTGTAAAAATAAAAAGTGGTAAAACGAAGAAAAAAGTGTAAAAGTGAAAGTGATAGTGGAAGGTAATAGACGAAGAAATGTAGAATAAGTAAATCATAAACAAACTTACTTAGCATCTACTTCAGTAGAAACACGTCCAGGAACAACTTTCAAAATTTCACAACCAAACAGGACACATATTCTCTCTACAGCTGTTTCAACTTGTTCATCTAGTGTTCTAATAATAACAATAATATTAATGGTAAGAAATCGTTTATAACACTAGGCGTTACTTTTGTTTCTTTGCATACTGAATAGCAGCATCTAATAAATGAGAATATTGCGGCAATTTGCATGCAGATAAAATTAAAGATGGATTTGTTGTTGAATCAACCGGTAGATACTGCTTCATAGCTATACATCGAGATAAAATGGAAAGAAGAATATGAATTTTTGAGTTATATAAGTCGCTTACATTCAAAATCTCCAGTGTCACCAACGACGATGGTATGTTTTTTCAAATGCTCCAATGTAGACGACATGGTTTCCAGATTAACTATAAGGAAGAGTGAAGCGAATACGGAAATCAATTTCGGAAAGTATACAAGTCAAATAATGAATAATGAATTTGAAAATACTGAAGAATACACGAAGACCAATAAAAGAATAACATAATTTCTCCAGCGGATGAAAACTGATTTGAAGTGTCTCAAGAAATAAGAAACAGTGGATGCTAATAAACTTATTTACGATCACGAACTAGAGGAAAGTCAATAATGGACATTGGTTCCTATTTAAGATGCATAAATTGAAGTGCCAATGAAAAGCGATTGGCTGTAGCACCGAGACGGAGTTTAGGATAAATGCTCCTCGGAGTACTTCACGATAGTTACGCTGTAGTATGGATTGACCACTTATGATTCTATTACTTTAATCACTGGTTAGCAACTGCCACAAGCTATTACAGCATTAACTCGTAAACTTGAACAATCACAGTTGGTTATTTGTAATTTATAAACTCCATGTGGTACATTAGACAAACTTCTAACTTCCGGACAGGACAATTTAATCTTCTGAAGACAGATGTTTCACTTCATTATGTTAGTTTCCCGACTACCTTCCCTAACCCAACGGAATTTGTTATCACGTAGACGTCTTAGTTTACTAAAAGTTAACTGATGAGTAATTTAACTAAGTGCGTACCAGTTGGACTTTATTCAGCCAGTTTGTTGTACTACAGTTATCCATTTCAAAAAATCCACCAATAACCTTACATAAAGTGAAAGTGTAGATTTAGCATGCAAAAAGGAAAGTGTACTAAACATATTTGAAGACCATTTACATATCACACACCACCTATCAAGTCAGCCTCAAGGAAACTTTGTTTTCCTTCGCAAGTTGTTAGCTACATTTCCACGCCAGGCCCAACTTTTTGGACGGAACGCTACTCACGTTTTAACCCACAATACTCATGGTCGCGCGGAAGTACTACGTCATGGTAATTTTACACTCAATTTGTTTAAATGATTTTGTTTCATAAGGCCTGATACATGTCATAAAACCAGTGTATGAGAAAACCCGTTGGGAAAATACATAGTCACATCAATCAATAGATTATCAATTAGATACAATCTAGTGAGAATGTAAGTGTAGAACATAAATGACAACTGATCGCTATCAGTGACCCGAGTTCTTCTTAAGTATACTGGGACCTACACGCAGTTTTCAGACAAAAGGGGATAAAAAAAACCGTTATACTTGCGCTGTGGTTTAAACTGGACAATTATTTATAAAACTGGGAGGTTATAGTACAGTAGTTCAGACAAGGTCTATTAAATCTTATCAATACTAAGGCTTTATATCCAGATATTTCCGGATGAATAAAACGTTACGAAAATCTTTTGACATATTTTTCATTTTAGTTATGGCGAGAAGTTACAATTGAAAAAATTTTGACCTAGTTTGTGGCGACTAAAATTTAAGATGTTTTCTTTATCTATGACTTCATTCTGAAATCATATTTCGTGATATAGGTTACGCATAGTTCTACTGTGAATTCAAAATCACTATGCTTACCGTCTCCAGATTTACAAATTGGTTCTTTGACCTTCAGAACGATGTCAGCCTTGACTTCTGTGCAGTAAAAGTAGCATTTAATGAACAATCTTGACAAGGGTACGAAATATTTTAAAATAAAGTGCAAAATAGATTTTATAGTTTAAAAGTCCCCCTTGAATGCGACAGAAATGTTCGAAATGACAATGGAAGGCTTTGTGAACTACCAGCGCACATAGCCGGCCCACTAACCGCCATCTTCAGGCTATCTCTCCTGAACGGAGTGCTTCCGCGTGACTGGAAAAACTCCATAGTAACCACGATGCACAGAGGAGGATCAGGGCAAGGCCTTCCAGACCACACACCTATTATTCACGCCATCACTTTAATCAAGACATTTTAAAGAATCATCAAGAAAAGCATCATGGCATATCTGGAAGACAACAACCTGTTATTCAGAGCACAGCGTGACCTCTGTAAAAACCTCTCATGCCTGTCGAATCTTCTCACTGCAAGAGGAAGCTGGGTAAAACCAAAGGACGACAGAAGACCAGCTGACGTCGTCTTCATAGAAGAGCCTTCGATGAAGTTCCTCACAAATGACTAATTATGTGGTTGGAAAGTCTCGGTATCAAAGGCAGCTTACTAAAATGGATTGGGGAATTCCTCATACATAGGAGGTAGAGGGTCAGCATCAACTCAAAACTCTCCCCTGGAAAACAGTGAGTAGTGGAGTGCCACAAGGCATGGAACTCGGATCTCTCCTATTTATTTTGTGTATCAGAGAGTTATCTCTGACTACCGATTTGCCTATGGTCCTATACGCAGATGACTCGAAAATCTGCAGAGAGGCAAAGAGCAACAGTAATAAGCTCACATTGCAAGATGGCCTCAACAAACTGTTAGAGCGGCTGAGAGAGTGGATGATCCCGGTCATTGTAACGAAATGTGCAGCCATGTGCAGGGGACATGCAAGCATCAACCCCTACGAACTAGAGGGAATAAAACTTCCTTAAGTTCAGATTCATTTGGATTTAGGTGTCATAGTCAGCCACCATTTATAAACTACAGAACACTGTCACGTGGTGGCTGCACATAGTTTCAAATCCTCGTGGGCGATTCGCAGAGCCTTTACTAGAATCCCCAGAGATATCGTCGCCTCCTTACATACATCTCTGGTGAGGTCGAGACTGGAAAAATGTATTCAGTTAGCCAATCCTTGTCTTAAAGGGGACTCACATGTTCTATAAAGAGTCCAAAGGAAGGCAACATGTGTGATTCTTGGCATGACTAATTTATTGTAAGAGGAAAGACTAGACAGTTTAAAACCCTTCTCCTTATCATACCGGAGGCAGGGAGGAAATTTAATTACAATGTTTAAAGTTTAAAATAAAGACTACGGACCTGATCTATTCTTTCTTTTCCCTCCCATTGGATGGGAACATCTTGGAGGACAGAAGAAGATTTCAAAGGTCAAAGAGAAAACATCGCTCTGGAGCACTGCTTCTCACACATAGTCATCATTCCTGAGACCCACTCCCAGAAGAGGTGGTATCTGCAACCTCAACTGATTCATTCAAGAAGGGTTTCGACAAGCACAGAAATTCACCAGAAAAGGATTAACATAGGCCTAGAAACTTTCATCCCCAAACAATAAACTTGAATCTGATATTAGGCATCTGCGTATTATAATTAAATCAACTATGTCCTCAACTCTGAACGGTAACACACCCATGTCATTGTATCGTAGAATATAGATGACTAACAAACACTCGACGTATCTGACCAACCAAGCGTAGGCACAGAGCAATTTATACCAAAGATAATAACATTCAAATAGTAACTTGAAACTAGAAATGCCTTTATTCGTGCAAGTCAATTTAACAATTAATCTCTCGTTTACACTGGGCTTATTCTCACTAAACTGACCAATATCTTTCGTCTTTTCAAATGCACCAATACTATCAAAGTCATTGCACAAGATACTTGAGTTGATGGGCGTCTGTTCCATTGTCGATGACAATACCAACGACGACTGATTGATACCAGTTGACGAAATTAGCGGTGGATCAGAAGCTGTTGTTGTTCGGCATTCAGATAGTTGTCTAACTCCAAGATTACCACCACTGCTGTCTTTCACTACTAGTTCGGTTTTAGCACTATCATCTGGTGATAGGTGGGCTACACGCTGATCAATTACACTGACGGTCTCACAAGTATCTATACCTTCTGCAACCGTATCTGCCTTTAATTCTACTTCACTTTCAAGTTGCACAGAACCTTTGTTCAACTTAGCAGTAGTAGGCATATCCCTCATCTCATCATGATCGACCAAATACAAATGTGAAGTATCATGATCAGTATCACGACTATTCACTTTACCGTCAATTTCATCATTTTCAAACTCTTTAATAACAGAAGTAGACAATTTTGGTTCTTCCTCACAAATCCTTAAAGGTTTTATATCTTCACTCTGACTAGTAATACCTTGTAAACATGCGGAGTCAGAACTGTCCTCTGAGACTGTAACTGTCTTCTGTGACACTCTATTCAACAATGGCTTACCAGTTGCAACTACAGACTTCTTCACCTCACCGTTATCGTCACACAATTCGGAGTCAGACCTTGATTTCACATTTAGCTTATCACTGAACTTGCTCACTGATTCACAGTTCATCTTTGTATGCACTTCTTGCAGACGTGTAAAACACAACTTTGTTTGTCTTGCATCTTGTAACTTATCTGTTGGGGATGTTACACTCACTAAGTCTATATGCATTACCAGACACCATAGATCCTTCTTGATATCCACCTCTCTGAGACCCTTTCATCATCAATGATTGCGTTTTGCTCTCAGACTGCTCTATTCTAGGGGTGGGATGCAATATACTGGAAAACCTCCTCATAGATTGATTGACATTATCTTTTACCAGTTTCGGAATATCATCGAACTTTGACTCGATGCCTTCATCCTCTATACGGGGGCTTATCTTCACCCACTTCCTTTGCAGTCGAGTAGGTAGGCGTCTGGCTATTACCTTTAGGACGGAACTTGAGTTCAGATAGCTCGCGCAATTTATCGAAATAAATGCGTTCTTGTAAGTCAACAGATTATCCAAAATTTCAGAGAGTGCCTTGGAGTCATCTCCTGATTGACTACCATTACCTTTAAGAGTCTCGATTACGTTCCTTACAATCATCGAATGTCTTGCGAATCTTTGACGCAGTATACCCATTGCCTCAGTATATCCTTCGTTAGGGGGCATGAACTTACGGCACTCTATAGCTCTTGAAGCAACTCCAGTGCAGTACCTCAACAAATACATTAACTTCATTTCATCGTTTATTCCAAATCCACTCAGAATGACTTCAAACTCCTTTACAAATTGTAGATGATCAGCTGGGCTTCCATCGAAACACGGAGGCTCATATTTAGCTAGATCAATATTCCTATTGTCCCTAGACTGAGAAACATTAACATCAATCTTATCATGCTTAACATCACACACATCATTACATTTACCAGGCAACTCAGCATTACTTACTTTCCTGTTTGCTTCCAAGACGCTTTGTCCTTTCTTAGACCCAGGCATTACTGAACTTGACTGAAAATCCAGAAAATTCCAGATGACACTTGTCCAAAGAAGACGGGCAGACACCAGGAAAGACGAACAGAAACGGACAAGTGAGAATTATACTGTGCACGTGAATAAAAGCCAGGAAAATAGCACAACAGGAACTAGAAATCACTTCAGAAGCATTGCAGAACTTTAAGGCAAGTTGTGGGGGCAGTGCAGGATGTTCGTGACTGCCTTAAGGACTTTGTCCCATTTTCGGTGGTGTACCCGAAGAAAATGCTAGCTGGGCATGTAGCAACTTGCGCCGTGGGGTGGGCTCCTAGTAACACGGTGAAATCAGATTAATTGTTTACCTGACTAACTCATAAAGAGTCGATATTTTTACAATCCATATCCAGATTGGTAGATTAACCGACAAGTCTGAAGTTGTGTATAGCACCTCTTTGATAAGAACTATATTAGACATGTTCCCTTTCAGAAGCCCACTTTTCTATCAGAATAATTATCCAAATTACCCACCAACGACTCGTATTATTATGGAAGACCAATAGTGTTCGAGAAGCTTTGTTTTAGAAAGCACGGCAAAGGGTAGTTAAGACAGGTAACACCTAGTCAAACAAACGGAAGGGCATTCATCATTCAGAGGTTAAAGAAGGCCTGAAAAATCACTGAGGTATAATTCGTACCTGGTTGCTCATTCTGTCCTTCTGAATTTCTCGGTTACCTACTACATCTAAGTAGTTATAGCAAAGCGGAATATAGAGGCTCTCCACTAGCTTTGGGTTTATTTGAAATGGTAGAGTTTTGTCGTCGAATTAATCATTTTGTCACTTAGCTTCTTTTAGCAGCCGAGGCATGTGCAAACTGTTGATTCTTCCTCAGTTTTCATTATCTATTTTGGATATGGGTGGTTGAAAAGTTTCCAGCACTAGTTTTGGAGGCACGGTCAGCTTTTCTGAGTTTGGACGACGTGACTGGTGCAAAGACGAGCCCTATCTTATTGACTACTTAACAGACATCATGTTCTGCTTGTGTAGGATCCATTTTTTCAGGTAGCGGCGACGATAAAGTACTGGAGGCACTAAGTGGCATTACAATCAACAACGCTTTATAATAAATAATAAATTGGCTACGAGGATGTAGATTTTATGTGATCACTAATATGTTGCACGCAGTAAGTAGCATGTCTTACTGGAGATGAATGCACTACGTTAACAAGTGTTCCCTATCACATTCTGAAAAAATACTTAAACAATAGTTGTTGTATTTTAAAATGTTAAAAATTTAGAGGTTTGTAGCACTCAATAACCTTACATAATTGATGAGACTTATGGTGAAATATTTCAGATATAATTGACGAGGTAAACTCTATATATAATATTCTTGCCTCCATATCACACGCTCATGGTATGCTTGCGAAGAATAGAGAATCATATTGGACACAGACGCCTTGTGTACATCATAAAATAATGGAATAACAAAAGCCATTGATAAGGGGAAGTCATCCAGCTACTCTGCTGGTATGTTTGATGCTTGAAACCACTTGCTATGATCCAATACCCAACATATCCAATATCGCTTTTACGAGCTAGCATACACCAATTTGATTTCTTTATGCTTGCCTCTTGATTGTGAGGTATAGGTTCCTGAGCTTCGATAAACTTCTGCGCCGCTCGTCCCACCACTCGACTGTCGTAGCTTTGGTTGTCTCCAAAATGAGTAGTACTGGGATTAATTATATGTGGTTTGTAGTATGAGGTGTGTTAAGACTGTTGCTATTGTGAAGGGAGTTGATCCTTTCGTCAATAATTCCCCCAGTATCGTCCTCAACAGAAAAGAGATAATAATAATAGATATAATTAGGGAAGTTATTCAGGCTAACAGTCAGAAAAAGAAATAAGAAAACGCAACAACAGTTAGCTGATTAAATTTGACAAATAATATGAATAATATATATATATATATATACATATATCGGTAATAATGACAATAATAGGTGTAGTTAAAATTGTCAGGAGACTAAGGTGGGAGAGAATGTAAAGAAGTAAAACGACAAGTTTAATTGTCCACCCGTGAATGGTGTATGCGATTTTGAGGGGGTAGACCATTTGGATGCAGTCCTTGTGTCACTGTATGGTTGTCCAGCCTTCGCTTAAAGGCGTCCACAGACGGTGCCGTAGCTACATCTGCCGGTAAGGAATTCCAGAGACGGCGAACCCGCAGAGAAAAGAAGTGGGAGCGCACCCGGGTCCTTGCCCTCTGGTGAGCTAACCTTCTGGGATTTCCACGAGGGAGCATATACCTACTCAATGGTAGAACACCTTTTGTCAATGGAGGTGAACATTGGAGGTTTGTTTTTGGAACTAGTAGCCACTGTTGAGCAGCTCGAAAGCGCAAGTGGTTCGATCGTGTACAAGTTCGATGAGGACGACTGAAAACGAATAAATTACCTCATAATTTTGTATAAAATATTTTTTATAGACTTTTACTGTTCTCCGCTTTAATTGCCAAACAATATAACTTCCTTCTTACAATGCTGGTGTTTTGGAGTTAAAGTCTAAGAAAGTACATAGTATTAATCGGTGCGGAGCGTATTCGTAACAATAGGAACTTAGGGATAAGTCCCTTGACACCTTTGTTTGGGTGATTCCGGTCATTTGTTATTTTGTAGGCCGACGATAGCTAAGTGTGAATAGGCTTAATTTCTACAGCCTTTCATGATATGGTTTGTTTCGGAGACCAACCACTCCTTTTGTTGCCCGTCTTTGGACTCTCTTCTAGAGGCTGGCGTCTCTTCTAAGCATTGGCGGTGCAATAATATTACGCACTTCAAGGTGTAGCCTGATGTATGTTTTGTACAACCTGAACTCTACCCTGGAATTCCAACTCCATTAGTCTTATAGCACTCGCGCCTTTAGGAATAACCAGAATTAGAACTGATAATTTCACTGGACCGAACTAATAAAAACCATAAGACGAATGCTAAAGTACTTCCATAATTATACAGACTCTGTTTTTTTCTTATTATTGCTTAAGATCTCCTGTTTCCTGCGAACTCCTTATTACCATACCATGTAAAAGTAACATTTGTCTTACTGAAATATAAGTGCGATTCGAAAATGAAGGCCGCTGGCTACATTATCGTTACTATTGTAGCAGTATTATCTAAAAATCTGGAGAGATAATTCAGAACATTATTTCTCCGTTGAATGCTCAGTGTCGTGGTAACTCCAAACTATAGCAGCCCAAACCGAAACTGCTGAGCGAACGGACAAATGACCTTGAGCAACCAATCAAGTGATTCAGTGGCGTTATAATAAGTCGTAGTCTGTGCGTTTGTAATTTGATGTAAGAATGCTCGCCAACTACTAGTACTAATCTGTCCGGTTTCAATTCGCAGCCAGCATACCGTTAAAACTCGCCTTGCCGCGGCAAGGCTTACTATCGCGATAGTAAGCCTGGAGGAAACGCTATCGCCACTGAAAATTTCAGTGGCTCACAGCTTAAAACACTGTGTCCCACTCGGAGCGTGAAGGAATGAAAAATGGCTGTAGTTTGCATGAAGCCATATTTTCATGGCCAAGTAGAACTCGACCCCTCTTCGCCCTGTTTATCACTATCAGTTGTGACTGACGACAAGCAATACGTGTCGTGAATAGAGACTAATTTTTTCTTCTAAGAATTAGCCTTCTTAAGATGTTCTTAAATAGCCTGTCAGATCTGTCATTTTATTATTTAAATAATGCAGCGCCGAAATCTGGCATTCACACATGATATGGAGAAAATGAAATGATGTTAGTATTATTAAATAAGTGTAATCGTCGTATTCTTTATGAGTTTGACCGGAACGTCCGGGTTCAAACCACAGCAGTTGCGTACAGTTGATGTTTCCAAAACTAGGATGAAACAGCTGTCCAGTACTCCATGCTGGTTTTCAATGGTTCTCTGACTGATATCAATCCGTGGTCAAACTCGTAAAAAAGTAATAATTGTATTCTGCGTGTACACAGTCATGATAAAAGAGGACAGTTTATATGACAAGTAAAACAACTGATCCGATGAAAAGTTAATTCTTTTCCTAGGGTCTGAATAATCCCGGTTAAATAATTCGGTGTTTTCATTCCTTGCGATCAAGGTGAAACACAGAATCTCAAGTTTTGAAGTTCCACTAGAGACGGTGTTGTTTTACTTCACAGGATTGCATTGTTAGCTTCATGCCCGATCTCCGATTCTTCTAGGTTTACTATCAGTCGATAAACCAGAACTTTAGGAGTGCATCAGCTGGGAATTGAACTCGGACCTCACCCGTGTCTGACGAGTATTTCTAACGCTAAATCACAGGACCGGTGACAGTGAAGTACAATTGTTTAGTGATTAAGAGTTAACTCTATTAAGTTTGTCGAGAATTTTGTTAGCATTTTGATTTATTTGTGTTCTCTGAGCTGGTTGATTTGATTGCGAAGCTTTCGCTGTCCTTCTCAATGACATTTTCAGCGCAGTTCTTTGTACAGAGTGAACTTTTTTGAATTCTTCATGTACAGTGATATAAGTGTATCTCATGACAACTATTGTTGTGATTTATTGTTAGCTCACGTCTGTATTGATCAATTTTATTGACTTAAAATGTGGACTTTTCGTAAATTCGGTCTGCAGTAATGTGTTTGTCAATCGCTGATTCATTTGAATACAAGGCTTCCAGGAATTCCATGGCATTTTTGCCGTTTCTTTTGTTTAAAATTTCTAAACCAAATTCGTATCCATAGTGTAACGGCAGAAGACAAGAGTCAGGCAACAGATCGTTTATTGAGAAACTCAATATATATATATCTGCATTGTTATAGGTTATTGTTAGCTGAGAAACAGCGTCTTCTGATTGGTTGTTTTCTCGCTGAAATTTAATCCGTCATCTCTTTGTGGCCATTTCTTTGAAGGTCAGACCATATATCTGCGAATCGTATCCGCCCACGCAAAGTCTGCTGTTAATGGTTGCTGAGTTAGTCCTTATTCTTGTTTTTTTCTCATTACCAAGATTTTGGACGTAAATATTGACTTAAATTTTTTGCTCCTTCACGTTCCCAATGGAACATTGGGGCTTCAAGCCTCCGGCTTGAAGTTTTTGTAGCAGTGTTTATTTTTACAAGATGGGGCTGCTAGCTTCATGCCCAACCTTTCCTCTTTACCAGCTTTATTAGTGGTTTAGTAAGGTAAAGGAGTACGTCGACCGGCAATCGAAACCCGGAGCATGTGTATAGTCGGCAAGCGTCCTAACCGCTGTGCCACCAATGCACTTATTGACGTAAATTGCTGTCTACGAATTTTTACTAACAGACAGCTCTTATCACGATAGTTGTCTACATGTATTGTTATGAAAGAATACATATCGTGTCTTTACTTAGTAAATTTATGATCAGGGATTCTGACTTGAGTTCACAAAATTTATTTTGTACATGGTGTTGATCTTATCTACTTTTTTGTTGAGTGGTCTGCACAATGAAGTGATTGTGCCGATTGGCTTGTTTGCTATAATTATTTCAAACGGTCTTCATATTCTGGCTGTTATTTCCAAGATCTTTTTTACATGTGGTGCAGTGAGTTTTCTTTTGGCCCTTGATGATGGCTTCTTGTTAAAATTAGAACTCGAGTTGAAGCAATTTTGATGAAACTGAATGGGTATTCATTCTTTTTGAAGACGGAGTGCTACTGTGTGTTTAAACTCTTTTAAACAATGTCCAAATATAGTCCATTATGGCGGTAATTGGATTATTACTATTGTAGCTGAGTATTTGGTCTGTGTGCGTTGATCTTCTGTATGATTGTGCTTCTAAATTTTCCGTGTTGGTTCTCTTGATTAAGACATCTAAGAATGGAATTTTGTTGTCTAATTCTTCTTCTCTTGTAAATTTAACATTTTCAAATATATTGTTGATTCAGTTTTGGTTATACTCCGAATACATATTAGTTTGTTTATTAGATGTATCACACTGTGAAACAGTTTTATTTACTGGATGACGTTTCGAACGAAATGTATTGTTCATAATCATATCAATTACACTCACACTACTTTGAAACTTGAATTTTATAGTTTTCTTTGTTTTCCCCTGTTTGTCGTAGGGGTAGTAGAACTTTCCAGATATCAGGGACAGGTGATGAATCATTTCTATTACATGTATTAGCAGTTGATTCGATAGGCAAAGCTTCTATTATCAATCTCTCCCTATACCCTGTGACATTAGATTTTAAAACTGTCAGTTTTAAAACTGGAATTAATTACTACCACAGTGCCCAAGTTTAACACATATATTTATATTCCGAATCATTTCTTTCAGTTATTACGAATGTATCACTGTGATTACGTAACCGGATTTTTGGTTTAATTATGGGTAGGTCTATTTATTCTAATCTTTGCATAACGACGTCGTCTATTAATCCTAACACAGCTTGTAAATGTTAGCTTATACTTAAGACAGACCTCAAATAACCGCATTTACTAAATACTTCACCGCTTTATAGCGTCAGCAGAACTCTACCTAACGTGTAACTAAAGACAAACGAAATCAAAGTAAAAAGACTTCACATAGGAAATGTGTCTGGGACGGAAATGTATTTTACACAAATGAAATATCAGTTTTAATAAATAAGAATTTATACAACCTATCTGCTGCCTTGACTGGTGGTAGGCTCGAACAGTGCGATGAATGATAGCACAACAAGGGAGCGAACCACGTTTGTGCAGTCGCGTTATAAATCACAAGATAGTGTGGCGCCAAAAGTGGGTGAATGCGTTAAAACAAAAGTTCGAAGGTTCAAGGTACAATAAAGGCTATCCCATAGGTGTTCCTTTTATCTGTTCGTATAACTTATTATTAAATTGAAGATATTTTGTAAGACATAGTTCTATGAGTACCATCCATGTTGTACACTATGTTTTTGTGTTTTCACCTCTATAGAGTAGATATTGCAAAAATGTTTTGACGCTGGAGGTGTTGACGTTCACGGATAGTACGATGTATACTAACACAAGATCTAATGACCACAATTTCTACAGTATTTATTCCATGTAGACCAAAAGCAAGGCGAAACCTCAAAAGTGACCGAACCGTGGTGAGGGGTTGATTGCTTAGCTAGCTGGGGCTATCATGCACGAACGAGCGAGCGTAACACAACGGCGTGCCAAATGGCGTAGATGCTTCACCGTAAGCCTTCAGCCAAACAAGTTGACTTCAGCAGTGAGGGTCAGCATCCAGTGTTGAATGATGAGTGCTGTGGCCAGCAGTTTAGGGGTTTTACCAACTACTACACTTTATTTTACTTGTTTTGGTGCATCTGAAGTGTACTTAACGCTGTGATATCAAAGGACGCTATTATTTCATTGCCATCCACTTGAATGTTTTTGATTTTCTCTAAAAATTGGATTGGCGCATTAACAGAATGGTTACATGATTCTGTTGTTGTTATTATTATTATATCCTTTAGTTCCTAGAGGAACATAGGGCTTCAGCTGTGCACCTCCACTGCCTTTTGTTTTCTGCCAACTTTGTCACCCCCCTCCAAGTCTGCCCACATGTTTTCATCTCCTCTTCACATGACCTCCCCCAAGTCACCCTTTCACTGACGACCAACTCGCCGCTTCCCTTTCGGTCTGGTTCCACTCGAGCAATGGCTTGTCTAGTGATGTCACTTGATAGTTTCCTCAGAGTATGGCCAGCCAATCCATCTCCATTTCTTCCTGCCTATTTGTTTCACAATCGGTTCGTGGTTGGTTTGCTCATTGCCAAAGATCCCTTTTGCTGATCTTTTCTGGCTGGCCATCTGATCTTGAGTAGTATTGAGCGAAGACAGCTGTTAATGAAGGTCTGAAGTTTGTTTGAGATACTCTTCATGACGCGCGGGCCAAGTCTCTGACCCCTATAGTAAGTAGCCCTGACTTCACATTGGAGTTGAAAATCCGGATCTTATTTTTTGATGCTGAGTGCTGTTAGATAAGTTAATTTTCTGAAAAAACTGTTCAGATAGATTATATATTGATGTTCCTGGTAGCGAAACAGTTGGTCGTATAGAAATGTTTGGTTAGTGTAGTCTCTCTCACTCGTTAGCGATAAATCTACATTTAAACGGGATTTAAAAATGTACAGAGCGAATGAATGCATCTGTTTACCCATCTTTGTTGATAATAGAAACTTCATTCTAGACACACACCCACACACAGTACAGCAATCCCAGCTGTACTTTAGTACAAAATATTGCCTCTTTGCATAATATCTTCAAGTCAAGTATAAATCACGGTAAGTTATAGGACGCAACTCTATACGATGTGAAGCAAGATTCAGTATCTTATAATATACTTCCCTCATTTAATTGAAAAAGACCAAAGCAGGAGGTTGAGAGTGAGTGAAAAAAAGTTTGCGTAAGTGTATGCTAAAGTAAAACAAACTACCCTAAATAGCCCAAAGTTACCTACTCACCGAATTTTCACCTAAATCCCTTCAAATGTAGCGAAATTGACCTAAAATTTCCTTAAAATTGACTAATATTTAAGATAAGTTTTAGCTGTCAAGCCAGTGAATAAACTATTTAAAACGAAACAATTTTCTGTGTGCATCATATAGTGAGTCGTTTTGCAAAGAATATTAAGAATGACATGCAAAAACTTATGCGTAATCAAGTTTCCACTTTCATGAAAATACGATTCAAGAAGGGCTACACTTCAGTTTGACGGTTAATCTTGGCATTTGTACAGTTTCTACACTTTCCCAGAAATTTCCCAAAATATTTTGCTCCAAAACTGTTCACTAGGAGAGGACAACATTGCATGATCAAAGTAATAAAAGATGGTGGATGGTTAACGCTTTATGCTGGATGTGAATTTACGTAGGTCAGTGACTTAAGAAGGCTGATTATAATGTTGTATAGTAGTCAAATGTCTATAATTAGGGTGGAATTCACATTCTTTATTGTTTACTATTCGAGGGCTATTCATTAATGTGAAATCAGTTTGGAAATCTACTACTGTACTCAGTATAAAGGGAGAGATTCGAATTACCAACAGTAAGGTGAAGTTGTTCACTGCTTCTGTATGCTTCAGAGACTTGTCATGCAAGTCATTAAAGACAATTCCAATAGACAACTTCAAAATTTCATCAACAAGGACCTTCATCAATGACCACGAGAGAAGGCGTGATAATTGCTGTTTTTGCAATGTCTTCTGGGGCGACTGGTATTTGATGATATGCCCTGACCAAGTCAACTTTAGTAAAAATGGTCTTTCCATGTAAGGTCAAGGAGAAGTCGTGGAGATGAGGTATTGGATAACGGTCTGGGACCGTAGCGTTATTCAAAGCGCGATAAATATTACGGCTTTGTGACGGTGTTCTAGAACGTCGTCTAGATCTTGATTGCCGTTGCTTGGATACCGTATGTGACAGGTTCCGTTGTGCTTGAAGCTCAGACACTTCCAGTCGTAAGTCTTGCATTTGAGATGTTAACTGAGAAATTAACCAGTATAGTGGTGCGTCCTTCATAGATGTGGAATCCGGCAAGGCGGTAACAGAAGAGTTCTGTATCACTTCGCCTTTATGGAGTTCTTCGGGAATAGTGATACGTTTATATGGAGCCATTGTCAAAAAATATTTAAGTATAGAGATATACAAAATAGCAAAACTTGTGGTAACAAAAATTAAAGGAATGCGAGTTTATAAGGCCAAAATAGCAACAGAAATGTTCAAAACGAGTTAACTATCGAAACAAAAAGGTTCGAAAACGGGTTAACCATAAAAAAAGGTTCGAAACGGGCTCACCAATTATTGTGGTGGACCTTTCACTCTGTTAGCTTAGTTACCCAAATTCAAATAGAAAATAAAGTATCAAATCAGCTTAGTTACGGGAAGAATATATTAAAGTTTCGTTACTTGGGTTTACAAAGATCCAAAAATCCACAATAAACGTAATAGACTCCGGAGGCGCTGCGGGAAGACTGCTCCAGTACCAATTCTCCAATGTTGACTTTGCCGGAGGTCGACCAAAGTACGTAGGAAGAAACTACGGTGCTCCGGCAAAAATTTAAGATAGAAAGCAGGTGATTAAAAATTGATCGACAGCAGTTGAGACGGTGGAGAAGACGGAGAGTCGGAGTCAGAACTATATATTTATTCAAAACCCGAGGTAAAGTTCTTTGTACAGA
Organism: Trichobilharzia regenti; assembly: GCA_944472135.2. Lineage (NCBI taxonomy): Eukaryota > Metazoa > Platyhelminthes > Trematoda > Strigeidida > Schistosomatidae > Trichobilharzia > Trichobilharzia regenti. The sequence continues at coordinate 20,882,177 of OX235266.1, read as the reverse complement.
GTTTATGGTTAAAACAAAGTGATGTACAATATGTTCATTTCTTATATAGTAGTAAAATTTGGATAAGTTTATTTTTGAGGACTCCACATATATAACAAATAGTTAAGGGGTAAGAAAAATAGATTTAAGTCAACTTAAAAAGATCTTTACTGTTATTTTGACTTTCAATATGTCCTTTTAACTTGACCTAAGTCTATTTTTCTCACCCCTTAACTCTTTGTTATATATGTGCTGAGAGTTTGTAAATCCTGTTTTAATAATACTTTGATAAGGTTGTTAGCAACATTGAATAGCGAAACGTCAGTGAAAACAATATCGTTTTGTTTTTCATTCATTGGGAAATACAAAAACCTTTATTATAATGAATATCATATACCCAGTGCCCAAATTTTTTCAAACCGTTAAAAGTGAACTTGGTTCGGACATATATAAAGGAATTTTCACTTATTGGTTTGTAGGAATTTCTGTTTGATTGGTTACAGGATTTTATCGTGAGGTGATATCAACTAGAGAATCACTGGAGATCTTGTAGGGAGTGGTCAACAGCTGTTTCATCCTAGTGCTTGAGACTCTTCATCAGTACGCACCCACACCGCGGGGTTCGAACCTAGGACCTTCCGGTTCCAAGGCGAGCTCGTAGACAATTAATCTACTGGGACCCGGTCCAATGACCAGTCCATGAATTCCACCAGCTTCTGCCGATTCACGACATAGCGCGACAGCTAGCCAATGTCTTCGACAAGTATTTGTCCTCACACCCGACCTGCTGTACCCTTCTGGTTCTCTAACTTATGTCAGCTCATGATGAAATCCCGTAACCAACCAGATTATTGTCATTATGGTAAACAGACGGTAGAGATGAATTAGAAGACGCGTATAATATCAATCCCGAGAAATATTTACAGTACAACAAAGATTTTGATTAAAACGAAACACCATCACAATGTGTGAATTTTTTAAACTTATAACAAGACCTGTACAAAACCATCATTGTGGCCTCTATATCAGTGCGTTGACAGGGAGTGGAAGCCACATCATGTGCACAGTTGCTGACCACTATACAGTTAAACCACCACTGCACTCAAGATATGGTAATTAAGGGTAGTAATTTAAGTATTTGTGTTATTGTGGACCTATTAATAAACTCAATAGGGATACACAATATCCAACTAAACCGAAGTTATAAAAGATAATCAGACAGTAAATTACATTTGTAATATCTCAGCGAAATTGAAATGAGTAACTCCAACGTTTCGTGCGGCAAACTCATCCCAACTTCTTCAGGGAAATCAATTGAAATTAACGTAACAGAGGTTGATATATAAAAAGGATATCGCTTATTTTTAAAAACTTTGTCCAATCATAAGAAGACAAATTTTGATCACATCTCATACTGTTTTGTTTATTATACATGTTGATGCCTGTTTCGAGACTCATATGACTGGGCAAAGTTTTTAAAAACAAGAGACGTCCTTTTTATACATAAACCTCTGCTATGTTAATTTCAATTAATTTCCGTAAAGTTCTGACAAGTTTACCGAACCATTTCAATTTCACTGAGATTTTAAAAATATAATTTTTACAAATGTCTACTTATCACTCGGTGCCCAATTATATCCTGGAACTAATCTGTCAAATCTTGATTACAGTTCACATGAATTATTTCGCAGTACATTACAGTTATTAAGAAGAATAATTTAAGAGACTACACACCTACTTGGAGGTAAGTTTTAGTACATTGGCGACAAATTTAGTGACATAATTCACAGGTCCTATATTTCAATGATTCTTCACCCCTGCAGGTTCTCCAATCTGATCGTTAATTCTTTGTGTTTTTTGTAGGAGGATGTGAATGGCCTGTAAATTTTCAAAAGAAACAACTGACAATTAATTAGAATTACAGTCGAGTGGCTACAGAGAGAGAGAGAGAGAACACGATGTACTAACAAACAGGCGTGGATTTTGCGTCTCCCGCGTAATTTGTACATAGTACATAGACAAAGGTTTGCTTCATTCAAGGAGGATACACAATGTTCTGTTAGGAAAGAATTACATAATCGGTTAGTTTCTATTAGAGGACGGAGTTGACCTGAAAACATGGAATGGACTGGCAAAATCATTTCGAACAAGCTGATCACATGCTTACTTTTCAAATCAATTTATTTTGGAAAAGAATGAGAAAAAGAGATTTAAGAATAAGATGGATCAACACATCAGGAGGAGGACGAAGCAGTTTCATCTGGCTTCAGCTCCCCTACCACGTTAGTCAATATCTCTGATTTACTCATCTATTCCCAGGGTAAAAATCTGCATAATCAGTTTTGACTGATCTGGTCCCTACCTAGACAGTGGAACAAAGCTGGTTGAAAGCTAAATTTATTGACAAAGCACATGAATTCCATATTTTGGGTCGTTTAGAAGAAAATAAACATTTTGATTTCAACGCTTTTCGAAGCCTTAGAGGAACCAACTCTCCTTAAACCTGACACAGGATCAGCTGTGGTTAGAATGGAGAAATGTGATTACCGAACAAAAGTGTTTTCCATTCTCATTTCATGATGGAAGAGAAAGTAACATTTCATCTTGTAATATTTCACAGCATGGACATTATTATGACAAAGTTGAGCCTAATTCTTTGAAACATATTGGATATAATCTTTCATACATTTATGGGTTATCCAAAATTCATAAGGTTAACAATCTATTATGCTCTATTCCATCAGTGTATCATTCTAATATTATTATTATTGCCTTGGTTTCCGAGTGGAACATTGGGCTTCACCATCTCCAATTTGTTCTGTTTGACGCTGTCTTCCTCAGCTAGCTCAACGATTGACCATAATCTCTCATATTCTCTTCCCCACACAATCTCCTCCATGTTACCCTCTCACTGACCACCTACTCCTCGTTTCCAAGCGACAAAGATTCCCTGCTAAGGCGTCCCTGCCCTCCTGGTTTGCCTGTTGTTGGTGATGCCTGCCTGCCACCTGAATGATGGCATTCATCTTGACGTTTTGGAGCTAACACTGTCAGAAGATCAACCAGCAGCATGGTCTACAAGCCTAGAATCGAGGTACCCTCCTAGACTTCAGAAATTTCTAGTAGGCCAACAGAAGGGGCCGTACGCCGTTCTGACTTGTATCAAAAGGTAGCTCTCATGAAACTCTATCAATCGATATAAGTCTCCCTTAGGCCTCAAGCTTCCTGCGAAAAATAAAACATACAAGTCTAAACGCCTTAGCATAGTAAGCACAAAGCTATAAAATAAGCCTAATGTGCCAACCTACTTGTAAATATTAAGTAGTAAAAAGGTAAAGGATTTACCTAATATCCATTGGAGTTGTGCTGGAAGCCACCACAGGCATCAAAACATTGATCCTTGCACTGCATGCCATTTGTATTGAGTCGCGCCATTTTGAATTTGAATTTTTCCACGTTGAGTCCATGCTGACTGTCTGTGTCTGGATCTTAGTTGGTTTGTTCCCAATGTTCCTTGCAGCTAATTCAACTGGCCCTTTCATCTTCAATATGGAGGTAGCGAAGGCAGCAGCTGTTGATAAAAGTCTGCGGTAACTTGTTGGAAATCCTTCTTGTAAAGTGTAGTGGAAGTTTCTGACCCGTATAGAAGAACTGGTTGACTGACTGACCTCACATCTGTGTTGAAAATCCGATTCTTGTGTCATAAATTGTTATAACGGTGAGCTAACTTTCCAAACTCAGTACTCAGTTAACTATCTGGGTTCTCTTTGAAAGGTATTTTTGAACTTGTTCACTATACTGTTGACGAGAACTTCAAGTATGAAGGAAGTAATCTTTCTATGTTAACTCTTTGTTCACTGATATACTTATAATTGAAACTGTTGATAGTCTTAATGATTATAAATCTTCTAGTTGTCTTTCATTCTTTATACCTCTCACATATTTGATTTTATATTTGTGGGTGAGCACGTTCAACAAGTGGAGAGATTTGTTATAGGAAGTCCATTAGGACTATTGTTACCAAATGTGTATATGTATAACGTAGGAGGTCTGTCCGGTGGTTTTATCGTTAAGGTGCTTTTTTATAACAGATATTGTCAGCCAACTCTCAGAAACTGTCAATTTCCAGCTGTCACTACGCTGGACCTCACGCTGTCCCTCGAAGACTCTCAGAAACAATGTGTAATAACCAAGGAGAAAAACCAGAACACAGATTGGCGACTCGAGAATCCTTTATTCTTACGCCAATATGTAACCCACAATAAGGTTATTACACACAAGGTCTAAGAATAAATTTTATAATAATAATAAATCACAACAATACTTCTGATAGTTTTCTGTCTTCCACTGAACAGCGAACGATGAGACGATGACTGCTGGATTGCTGACTCCCGCGAAAAATTTGGAGGATTCGGGTTTGAGCAAACAACCATGAATTGATCGTTCAGTCTTCAATTACATTGACAGATATCTTGGTGATATTATTCAGATATGCAATAATCATGAAGACGCAAGTAATCACCTGGAGAGACTTGTAGGGACATTTCTAGCGAGCACAGTAACAAAACGAATATTAGAATAAAAAAAACAAATTTAATGAAATGTCATTGAATTAAACTTTCGATTTTCCCGTCGATTAATTGGACCGAAGTGCTCAGTCTCAGGTTGACATGTCGGCTTCTTGTGCAGATGCTTCGACGATGTCTGGGCATTTGTTTAGTATACAATTGGTGGATGGTGGCTAGCAGTGGAATCCAGGACGAAATGCGCATCCTGGATTCCACTGCTAGCCACCATCCACCAATTGTATACAAATCAAATCCCCAGACATCGTCGAAGCATCTGCACAAGAAGCCGACATGTCAACCTGAGACTGAGCACTTCGGTCCAATCAATCGACGGGAAAATCGAAAATTCAATTCAATAATTAATATGACCCGTCGCACAAGAGGTGGCTCTCGTGGCCCAAGTGGTCTAGTGGGTAACGCTTTGGCATTTGAAACTATGGGCACTGGGTTCGAGCCTCAGTGGGAACATCATCACTCACTGAGAAATGCAGGCACATCCAGCTGACGAGTCCCAAATAGGACGAAATGCGCATCCTGGATTCCACTGCTAGCCACCATCCACCGATTGTATATTAATGAAATGTTATGAAAAATACAGTAATGAGTTATAAAAATTAATTGGTTACTTGGTTGTACAGTTAAAGTTCGCAGCTACAAATTAATAATTAATATAATCCACAGAAGCGTTCACTGCTGGAATCGTGTCTGCTAGTAGAAGCTGTGCACCGGTTGTAGAATAGTCTTCGGATGTGGATGACAGGTTCCTGCAAAATCCAAAGTATACAACACGGTCAGCAGTGAAACTACTAGACAGGTGTTAGGTACTGCTGCTGAGTGGGTTATTAGAGTTTTCCCCGTCGCCAATTATGTTATGTACTCGTCGAGTAGTTAATAGTCCTGACACGGAAGGAGGGAAATCAGAAGACCACCAGGTTTACGATGATACTTGTATTTTCCAGACAAGGAAAATAAATGTCACACAAGAGTGTGAGTGAAAGGGTACGAGTGTACGAAAAAGTGTGTAAACACAAGAATCCAGTACAAAAGTATATATGAAAATGGCTAATACACATGAACCAATAAATAGCCAGTCTTAACATGATTGGTTGTAATGTCGTGTGACAACAAGGTCATACATGTTTATTTAGTTAGTGGACAGACAAAAGCATATTGTCAGTTATAATGAAATATCTATCCATATACACATAGCAAAATATAATAGACGGTCACAAACAAAACACACATCATGTGGATACATATCAACAGTATAGACTAGTGAGAAGACAAAGCGTCTGACAGCACAGTGTATTTTAAATTGTACCCCGCAGTTATGTTCATTTCAACATGAATTGTTTTAAACGAAAGTTGTGTACAATGTTTCTATTTTTCACATCTAACAAAAAATGTGCAATCGTATTTCTACAGACTCCACTGACTTAACTCTGTACAATATCCCAAAAGTCTTGTATGTGAGGAATAAAGTTTCAACCAACTTGCAATCCTAGGCATACTTTTGAGTTGGAAGGATGATGGCTCAATGAAGCCTACTTAGACTGGAGAGTACTTAATTTCTACACTTTCTATTCTTTAAAATATAAAACAGGTTTGGTTAAGGGATAATTCAAGAGGATTCAGTGTATTTATACAGTTGGAGTTGTAGATAATGACAATAAAATAATGACAGATACACTTCAAGAAAAGATGTCATTTGAGGTTTGTCAACCGGTGAAAAGGCTGATGTATATTCTTTTCCAAAGAAAGATGTCTTTATCAAATTACCGTACAATAGGGAAATATATATAGTATGATTTTAAGACAGAGATTAAACTGTGTAATCCATAAAACCAATATGCAGTCCAGCTTATAATTATCGAAAAGGTCAAAAACGTGCTCCTCTGAAAGCCTCAGCATTGCACAAGCAATTATATCACATTCCATGCTATATACCAATTTACATGCGTGAGTGTGTGGACACACATACATAAAGGTGAGCAGTGACGCCTAGCACATGATGGTAGGAGAACATATACCCAAATCTTTAGAATGACAGCTGAACCGGGAAACTTCGAAAAACTCAGATAGCAGATTACCGACTTTGGCCATAGAAAAACACTTAACCGATACGTTGGTGGCACGTCGCCAACCACGCCTCATATGATCCGGGGTTCGTTCCCCGCTCAACGAGGCACTCTTCTACCTTGCTAAGCCAGTAATAAGACTGATAAAGAAGGAAGGTTGGACATGAGGCTAGCAACCCTATCTAGTAAAAATAAACACCACAGCTACCGGAACTTCAAGCCTCTAGCTTGACAGTGCCCTATCTTCCACTGGGAACGTAAAACAGTAACATTTTTGTTTAAATATTAAAATAACCGAATGTTGGTTTGCAGGGATCTGATGGATTTCAGGGCTGATCACAAATCATCTTAACTGGAAAACACTAAAAATCATAAAGTACTGGACATGTGTTTCGTCCTGGAATAGAACTCTCCGTCAGGACACACTCATCACCCAACTAGGTATCGAACTTAGGGTTTCTGTCTAGGCAAATTTGTCTCTTAATCAATCAATAGTGAGTATCAGTTAAATTTTCTTCAGTTAGTTGAAAACTGAAAAATAAATCTTTAAAATTAATTTGATTCTCGCTAGGCTGACTGACTACAGGATGAAGGTGACTGAAGTGAGTCCTAGTGAGAAATTGTGATTAGCGGAGTCCACCAGATTAGGTGTGAGGACAAAAGCTCACTGGTGACATTGGCTGGTAGTCGAGCTGTATACGACGAACTGACAGGAGTTAAAATTCATCAACTGGACACTGGATTCCGTTCCATTGGATGAATGGTCAATGAGCTCAGCGAATGACCTGGAACCCATGAGCTTGATTGCTACTAGGTAAGGTGGTGATTGCGCATTGATGAAGTGTCCCAAACTAGGACGAAACGGCTGTCCTACACTTCCTGGCCTTCAATAGTTCTCCAGTCGACATCATTCCCGCAAACTAACTTTTGGATTTGATGGAGAAGATTTGTAGCTCAGGTGGATGATTTTGATGTAGTTGTGTTCTCTGAGCAGCTGGATAGTTAATCTGCGAAGCTTTCATCGCCCTACTAGGCATAATCTTCAGTGTATACTTCTATTTGAAGTATTTGGATACGTTACGTAGATGATACATTTGAAACAGGCAAAAGAAACAATTTGGATAAAACTTACAACTTAATAAACAACGTCTTCAACGACATCAAATTCACAAGAAAAGAGGAATCTGAGAACACAATCGCATTTTTCGACGCCTCAGTGAAGCGAACAACAACAGGAGAATTCGAAATTCAAGTGTATAGAAAATCAACTCACACAGACCAAATCGTGAATTACAACGCAACAATCCAATAACACACAAATAGAATTGTATACAAACACTATTCAAGAGTGCCAAGATTCATTGCAGCACTTCTACCTTAAGTAAAATTGAAGAAAAATATCTCATGGACGTCTTCAAAAAGAATGGATATCCACGAAACACACACAAAACACATATATCCCCAAGCAACCTATCAAAACAAAGGTCCCCAAGGAAAGCACAAAGAAAATCGTCCTATCATATATAAAAAACATCTCAGAAATCACTGCAAGACTCTTCAAACCCTAAGGAATTAACGTCGTGCACAAATCAACAAAATCACTTCACTCGGTCAGGCAGCTCTATGTCAATCAAAAGATTCAATAGCGAAAAAAGATAAAACCGATATCATCTACAACAACTGCGAAAAACACTACATTGGCCAAAGTGGACAACGCGCTCTTCGTCTTCTTATCCATGAACATAAGCTAGCCGTCCACTTCCTCATTTCACTACATGCAGACGACCACAGACATCAATTCGACTGGGACAACGTTCAAATATTAGACAGAGGAAACACCAAGAATGCTAGAGAATTTTTAGAAACCTGCCTTACATTCCAGTGAATCGTCAATCAATAGACACATCAACATAGACAAAATTTACCAACCGATAAGAAGGAAATCTCATGCACAGAGAGTCAAACTTCAGGTCAAGAAACAATCGGTTCCTATACAAGTACCATAGAGGGTGTGAAAACACGCAAAGACAACCAATCAAATCCAAGGTGGTCACCAAGACAAATGACTAATAGTGAACTCGTGGAGAAGTCTAAACACTCACTTTATCAAATTGAAGTATACGGTAAATATGTTGCCTGGTTAGGGCAGTGAAAGCTTCGAAAATAATCTGTCCAGCTAATTCCTGATAGCGAAAATATTTATTCTACTATTTCTACTGTTTTCTATTATACAATTTGAAATGATTGATCTTAAACCACACAACAACAGGGTCATTCAATGAGTCAGTCATTCTTACCTAGAAAGGCTTGAAAGCCAGACAAAACAAAAAAGTCAAGTCAAATTTATGCAGATACCGATAGCTATATTATTTTCGAGTGGACAAATACTCTTGAAATAAAATATTTCGAAGATTTATTTTTCGTTATAACGAACCGAAAATGAAAAAAAAATTCAGCAAAACAAAACAAGCAAACAAAAATGTGAACCTGTTCTTACTCATCTTACTATCTCAATCCAAGGGCAGGTATTTTTTTGTATTTTGAGAACCCATCAGAAAATGCGCACAAAAAATAATCAAGATCCTGAATAAATGAAAAAAAACCAAAGAAAAGATGAATAAAAACGCACATGTGCAGAGGTAGAAACAGATAGAGAACCAAATTTATTCAAGACATATATATATATATATCGATTTGAGAATGTGTTATGTTTGTATTTTTAAAAATTGAACATTGAAACATTCAAACTTGCGCTACACGTATTGAACACATTTAACTCAAGCATAGTCTATAATAGGCGAAAAAAAGGTACCCTGTGTTGAAATTAATTCCAAAGGAGGAGTAGAAATCACTTTGAACAAATGAAACTAGTTAGATATGTAAGTTTTGTTTGTTTTTGTAATATTTTAACTTTCTTTTCGGTCTTAATTTCAATTAATTCTGAAAATAGTTATAGACAATTAAGCATGTTAGATGACTGGAAGTTGAAGTTCTATCCTCAGTTGATACACTTGTGAAAGCGGCCTAGTGTTTTCGCTTATAACAAAGCGAAATATGTTAAAACAACAATACCTTTTCTTGATAGAGAAAGAAAGAGCAGATTTGCAGGATGAAATGATGCCATCATTCTATTTTACAGGTCCTCATCAGCTGCAAATATCTCATCTGGAATATAAGTATTACAATTTATAGTTTAAGTAACCATCAATTTATATACTATCAGACTATGAAAAAAGAAAAAGAGGGGTGAAGTGAGAGAGGACGGAAAACGAAAAATCTAATAAACAGTGTCAACACGGCAACTCAAGAAGGTCAAAGTTCATGAGTCAGACATCTGCATTATTTGACCGCCTAAATGAGATCCAGCCAAACAGTAAATTCACCATGGAATACGAACACAACGATGAGTTCAATTTCCTGGACCTAAATGTAATAAAAGAAGAAACGATGGAACGGTAGAAAAATCCATCTAAAGAAAAGAAACTTGGACCGGACAATACCTTCACTACAACAGCTTCTGCCCTTTAAGCGGATATTAGTCAGGACACTGTACGACAGGGTTAGGAAGTTATGTTCGCCTAACAAGGCAGAAGAAGAATTAAGCTTTGTTAAAAAATGTATTAAGGAAAACGGGTATCCAAAAGGATTTATCCTAAAGCACAGCAAAGAAAGAGATGAGAAAGAGAAGTATCCAACATTTGAAAAGAAGAAAGTGTCCAACTGAATTTATAAGTTTACGTGTACATGCGGCAGCAAATACATTGCAGGGATAGAAAGAAGGACTTCTATCTGGTCTTCAGAGCATATTCTGAGAGACTTATGCTTATAAGGAAGTAGATATTTATAAAGTGCGATTACCAGACACCTTGTGGATACGGGTCATTTTGTCGAGATTTCTAAATCCTTCAAAACATTAAACATACAAAAGACAGCGAATTTATTACGATTTGCTACTGAAGCAATTGCAGTCAAACATCACAGACTAGACTTATGCATACAGAAAGAGAGTGTAGTCGATCTCTGACTCCCTTGGTCACAGTATTACTTTAATCACACTAATTAGTCAAACACACTAGTAGGCTCAACTCACTAGGCAAGTTGATGAACTTTGACCTTCTTGAGTTGCCGTGTTGACAGTGTTTATTAGATTTGTCTGTTTACCGTCTTCTCTCAGCCCCCCGTCTTTTTTCTTTTTTCATAGTCTGATAGTATATAAATTGATGGTTGCTTAAACTATAAAGTGAAATACTTATATTCCAGATGCGTTCACCCTATAATGTTTTCTCTATTACCTTTCTAACAAGGAAGTATGAAATGTTATTAGTTATAACCATTGTAATTTCAGATAGTCAATGGCAGCTGATGAGAACCTGTGAAATAGAATGATGGCATTATTTTATACTGCAAATCTGTTCTTTCTTTCTCCATCGAAATTTATAAAGGGAAGCAAATGTATGAAATACTATTTTACTGAGACTTAGGAATGGTTGAAGCCATAGGTTCCCCTTGGAATGAAAGGAACTGATGTCACTGACTGTCTCATCAATACACGTTATGCACTGAGCAATACGGACTGCTACTGACATACTCCTGTAGGACTACAATGCGTACATTGATTACTAATTAGTGATCAGTTAGCTTGCGAATAAGTACATTCCATTTAAACGTTTTTATATCCCAAACGTTGAGTGTACAATTCATCAAGAGATAAAATCCAGATATTTCAGGCTGAATAAAAAGTGACCATATTATTATAATAATACTGGTATTATTCCCATGCATTCCAAGAAGAAAATATGACTTCAGCAGCAGATTGACTTTTCACTGTGTTCCTGTGACTGTGCATAACCTACTGTCGTCAGCTTCGCATACGACTTTTTCCATGTTATCCTTAAAGAGACGCCTAATTCATGGTTTTAAATGACAGTATCGCATATAACGTCAATCAGTGTGGTCTCCTCAGCGTCAACCGAATTCATGTCCACTGCCTACTACATATTTATTGAATAATAGGTTGGTTTTTGGTTCATTGTCTGCCGGAGTTCCTTGTTGTTAATACTTCTAGGTTGACTGACTATCTGCATAGTGATAGACCACTATTTCTAAAAACGACTGGACAGCCTGTTTCTGTATAAAAAGTTCAGGGGCTTTTTCCATGTGTTATGTGATAGCTTCCACTGTACAAAGAAGATGAAGCCAAAATCCTTTAGAACAACTTGCCAATACCACCACCATATATGGTGGCACAGTGGTTAGGAATCTCGCCGACCATGCACATGGTCCGAGGTTCGATCCCCTGCCGACACCCACCCGATATCTATAGTCGACTGGCAAAATTTGGGCTACCGATATCACATGCTGAAAATTCTATACTTGTATCAAAAACACAGTGTGGAATCAAGCTGTAATCAAAAAACATATCACTAAAAGATTCCAATATAGCAAAAATATTCATTCACACACCTATAAAACACAAAATAATCGAGCAAAGAATATGCTTTTCGATAAACTCATCTTCCAGCTCTACAACTATATATACATGTGTTTATATACACAGAATATTCCAGATTAGTAGTCAATAACAATATTAGTGCTTTTTAAGTAATATCGATTTGTAAAGTAAGATCACAATGAAATTACAGTTCGTTAGAGATGCTTAAATTATAATAATAATAAAGATATATTACCGAATAGAATATCAACTCAAACTAGGGAAATTCCACAAAAATTGAGGATCATTCGAACATAGGTGGCCAAGGTAAGGATGATGTCTGAATTAACCAGCTTCTTTTGGATGCATAAATTAGGCTTGTTAATATGGATCCCCACAGCCTCAGTAATACTTAGTAGTCGAACTCTTAAGGCGAAATTGAGATTCGTAGGTATTCAGTAAATGACCCTGAAAGCATGGTTAACGTCACTCTTGTATTCTGTATCCACAAGATGAGACAGAGTAGCGCTGCGAATAGATTTTATTTGTCTTTTACTTAACCACTGTGCATGGGTGATGTTCGGAAATTCAATGAGAAACACGCCTAATTGTACGGCCTACGTCTATCTACCAATTTAACTGCTCTTGTGGAGCCAGTTAGCTGTGCACATTTGGACATATCTTACACGTAAGGCCTATGTACTTAGCTCCACTACAGAAAATGATCTTATACGTGCACACGGCTGTCACCAAGACTGAGGCATTGTCTTTGTTGGATGGAGATGATGAAATGTAGAGACGCTTCGACGAATGCGTCTAGAACTGCTCTCTGTAATCTGCTTCGAGAAGTTCCATCCTTGATTTTCAGGTATACAACTGACTTCTTGGGTGCTTCCGCCCTCTGTAGACTGTCAGCTTGACTTTTCATGCATTTGCTGATAAATACCTGTGGGTAATCATCGTGAATCAAAATGTATCTGATGGACTCCGTGGCCCCCCTCCTCAGTGCGTTTACAACTGATTCCTGTGAGAAGGGAACAAAGTCGTTGAAGTTAATTGGCTAGTCGTTCCATTCTACTTTGTGATGAATTAATCTTTGGATCGATCTACAAGTTTCCCTAGAAAGCTAGACGTTTGTGTGGTATGATTCATTTTCTGCAGTAAACTAATTGACCGGTCAGAATTACTAATAATGTCCATAAATATTAGTTAGTTATTCTAGAGGTGAACAAATATGTAAAATAATGGATACTGAACAAAGAGTACTCTTTTCGATAAATTCATCATCAGGCCCTACATTTATACATACATTATAGTGAATGGATGAGTTGGTGTTATGAACGACATTAATGTTGCTGTTTAAATAACATCGAATCAATAATATTGATAGATTACAGCTGAATCGCATAAACATATAATAAGCTGAGTGTTAGAAAAATTACGAAATATGGTATAATAAATTCAAGAAACACATGATAAAGAAAGCTGAATAGTACTACTCACTATCTGTAAAGAAGAAGCCTCTTTATATACAACTACAATTCAGGGGCGATATACCAAGTGAGATAATTACAAGAAAATTAAGAAAATCAGTTCAAAGAACTTTTAATGCTTGTGAACTACACGTATTATTCTCTACACGACCGAAGGTGCTACTTCGACTGAAAGATGAAGTACTAGACTAGCTAACCACTTCAAATTGTATCTACCAATTCAACTGCACTGCTTGTGGTGAAGCGAGTTATACTGGCCATTGCTCTAGGAACTTGAGTTTTCGTGCTCACTTGAGAACACCTCGCACTATGGCTAAGTAAAGGTGTAGTGAAAACCACTAACAGTTCAATATTGGACCATCTGGTGCAAACAGGCGTGGAAGAATCCCCTTCTGTAATATACCGAGTGCTTAATAAATTTCCAAAGTCATTGAAGCACCGCATGCTCCAAACGGCAAAGGCCATTGCAATTCGTCTCAAACAACCAGTGCTCTGTGTTCAAAAGAAGCAAGTCCAGCCAGCCCCTAATACTGCCCTGGCCAGCCTTCAGTGGAGACTATAAATTCATGAATTTGTATTATAACCTTTCCTAATTTTTCTGACATTCAGCTTATTTTAAGTTGGTGCTACTGAGAGGTAATCTATCGATATTATTGATTCGATATTATTTAAACAGCAACATTAATGTTGTTCATAACACTAATTCATTCATTCAATATAATGTATATATAGTGTAGAGCCTGATGATGAATTTATCGAAAAGAGTACTCTTTGTTCAGTATCCATACTTTTGAAAATTTTAAGGGTCAATTTTAATCAGCTAAATCTGTAAAAGCTCTATGTATGTGTGTAATACTATTCGTCATATTAAAAATATCACCTTTCTGAAAGCAAAAAGAATTCTGTGTCTTATCATGAACACACTTCGATCAGAGAACCATGAAAACCAAAGAGTACCTAGATGTATTTCATCCTTGTCTGCTACTGTACAGCAGTACGTAAAAACTATCCTGCCAGGGGTCAAACTCAGCACCCTCAGGGTTATAAGGTGGACCCATTGCCTTTCAGCCATTCCGTCTACTCATCATTTTTCATTTCTGCCTATTCGCGATAGATTGAGTCTCTACCAGCTAAAGTCACCGGTAATTATTTGTTGTCACACACCAACTGGTGGGCCTCACTGGTCACAGTTTCGCACTGGAACTTCGTGCAGCCTCTTCTTTTCTTCAAGTTGGACACAAACGGATATCAGTTGGGAAGCTCTTAAAAATTAGCGGTTGAATGGCTCACCTTGTAACCTCAAGGTTCTGAGGTAGGGTCATGTGTGTGTGCTTTTGAAGAGTCTTAAACCAGTAGGAAACAGCAGCCCAGCAATTTGTTGTTTTCATTGTTTGTATGACTGATATGGGTTCGTGATCCATGAAAACCATAAGTTAAAAATTGATTTGAATGCTTATGTTTTTGATCATGTTACTAATTGCACTACTGTTTAATTATAAGTAGTTTGTTACTGATTTTTTCATTTGATGGCTTTCAGGAAAAAAGTGGCAAACACAACACTGTTGTTCAGTTCTAGTTCATTGTAGTGAATCATCCTTTTCTACTATTTAGCCATTTGACATTTCCTGCGGTTAAGCTATTACTTTGTACGTCTTAACATGTTAAGGTTCATTTGGTATAAACTATCAGCATCGGTGTATTCTGAATAGTGTGTGTGTGTGTATTCCGTTTTCCTTGCAAAACTAGAAAATGGGCCTTATTAATGAACTCGAATTTTATTGTCGGTGCATGGATGTAACACGTTTTTCATTGTGGAAAACGAGAAGGAAGCAAAGGGCATCCTGGATAAATTCAATTAGGTCCATCCTGCAATAAATTATACTATTGAGAAACAAAAAGACACTAGTATTTCATTTTTAGATGTCCTTATGACCGCAAAAAATATGGCACAATAAGAAGTGTACATAGAAAACCTATATCAACTGACTGTCAGTACACACATATTCTCAGCTTCCTGCCATTGAAATACAAACGCAATCTGATAAAGTGCTTGGTCCGCCACAGAGCAAGAGCGATCTGCTCGGACGAATGTCTTGATGAAGAACTTAATATTATTAAAGGGTTACTGAGTGAAAATGATTTTCCTGAAAGGATTATTGATAAGAATATGAATCTAAAACCAAAGTAGCCCAAGTTACCAACAGTTCCAAAATGGCCTTATTCTTACAGGTGAAGTTCCTTGGGGACAACATCAGCGAGATACTAACACAGAGTCTTAGAAATGCAGTAAAAAGATCATTCCCTGCTGCTGAATTACGCTGTGTCTTTAAAACCACTCCTCTTCTGCGTTCGGGAGTAAAAGACAAACTGACTAATTTCACCTCTTCCATGTGTATCTGCCAATTGAACTAATCCTGTGGCGCCAGTTAGTTGCATTGGCCGTACAATCAGACCTGTTTCTCGTCGAATTTACGAACATCACCCATGCACAGTGGTTAAGTAAAAGACAAATAAAATCTATTCGCAGCGTTATTCTATCTCATCTTGTGGATACCGAATACAAGAGTGATGTTAACCATGCTCTCAGGGTCATTTACCGAATACCTACGAATCTCAATTTCGCCATATTAACGAGCCTAATTTATGCATCCAAAAGAAGCTGGTTAATTCAGACATCATCCTTACCTTGGCCACCTAGGTTCGAATGATCCTCAATTTTTGTAGAATTTCCCTAGTTTGAGTTGATATTCTATTCGGTAATATATCTTTATTGCTATTATAATTTAAGCATCTTTAATGAACTGTAATCCCATTGATATTACTTTACAAATCGATATTATTTAAAAAACACTAATATTGTTATTAACTACAAGTCTAGAATATTATGTGTATATAAACATATGTATAGTTGTAGAGCCGGAAGAGGAGTTAATCGAAAAGGATATTCTTTGCTCGATTATTTTGTGTTTAATAGATGTCTGAATTAATTTTTTTTCCGTTACTTGCTTGACAGGCATAAGATATGAGTTTATTGTTCAGTTGACATCACACAGTAGGCCGTCGAGTGGAATCCTACTCAGAAACGATGAATGGGATACCTGAAGTTGAACTGGAGGAGACGAAATGATGAAGAAATGAAACCTTGTGAAAAGTCGAAGAGCTGGCCTGATGTGGTGACTGAGAACTCAATGGAATGGGAATATTCTGGTGAAGTCGCGTGTTCCACTGGGAACGCGAGGAACGAATAGTAATAATAATACAGGTGGTAGGTAGATATAAAATACTATTATAGTTCCATGGTGGCAGCATTTTAATTCGAATATACCGTCAACGACGTTATTATTACATTATTAAATTATTATGTTGTCCTTTAGTTCTTAACATAGGGATTCAGCCACACGTCTCCATTGCCTTCTCTTCCCCGCCAACGTTTTCACTGCCTGGCTCTACATCTGCCCACATGCTTGCATCTCGTCTTCGCATCACAATCTCCTCTATGTTGTCACCCTCACACTGACAACCGACTCACCGCTTCCCATTCTGTCGGGTTGCACTAGAGCAATTGCCTGGAGTATGATGTCACTCACTTGATGGTTTTCTCAGAGTATGGCCGCAATTCACATCCATTTCTTCCAGCATATTTGTTGCACAAATGGTTTCTGCTGCGTTTGTTCTCTCCCAGAAATCCCTGTTACTAATCTTTTCTGGCCATCTGATCATAAGTACTGAGTGAAGACAGCGATTGATGAAAGTCTGTAGTTTGTTCAAATTGCCCTACGTAACGCGGCGCCAAGTCTCTAATCCGTATAGTAGCACTGAATTCACGTGGGAGTTGAAAATCTGGGTCTTATTTTTCATGCTGACTGTGCTATTGATCTTCACACAGACTTGAGAGTAATGAAAGCCTCCCTCACTTTTCCTATTCTCGCTTTTATATCCTTATCAGTTCCGTCCGCTTGTAGTTGAAACGATGTTTCCTAGGTAGGGTAGGTAGGGTAGGTAAAGGAGGTTGCTTCTTTCAAATTTCTCCCATTTGTGCTGATTATCTTCTATCAATGACATGACAAATACTTTTGGCGTTCAACTATAAAGTATAGTCTGGTATTTTACCATTATTTTGTTCCGAAATGCGAAGTAAGAATCACCAAACACTGTTACAAGGAATAAGATGCACACATTTGTCTATGATTATTGAAACATGATCAATTTAGACAACCAATTAAAACAAAATGCACGTATGAAACATGAATAAACTTTAGGTATTAGAGAAAATGAAACAAATGGAATTCAAGTTTGTTTTTTAAACGATTAAATGACAAAAACGCTGAACATTGCAAAAAACTATTTCATGAACACAAATTCTTCATTATTAAAATAACGAACTCAAATGTAATATTGTGGCTGAGAAGTTATACGGAATAAAATGGAATATATCATGGTATTTGCAGAATTTTCAATCTCTAGTTTACATGCTTTCGATTGATTTCAAGCCTTGTTTATGTATTAACTTGCTGCATAAGGAGAAGGCACAAACAGAGAAGAAAATTTCCCCTTTCAATGATTCATTTTCATGAGCTGCTGTACAACAGTTATTATATTTAATAAAGAATTCACAAGATGACCAATCGGTTACTGGTAAACTTTGTCCTCGAGAAATACATTACATAATGTAAGGTGTAAGAATGGACGACTTATTGTAAGTTGGAAAAGAGACAGAAGTTGGGATCGCCTAATAAGCGTGAGATAATGACTAATCAATAAGCTCGTGTAGAATGGACAGGAACTAGTGGAAAGGCGATAAAGTGTTTTTTTAATATAAAATCTGTATGAAAAGGTAATGTTATTAATAAACAATAATACAGTGGTGATAAAATATGGATGATGGGAATATTAATGATAAAATAATAGTATTTATTATTACTATTATATCCCTTAATTCCAAGAGGAACATAGGGCTTCAGCTACACGTCTCCATTGCCTTCGGTTTTCTGCCAACTTTGTCACCCCCCTCCAAGTCTGCCCATATGCTTTCATCTCCTCTTCACATGACCTCCCCCAAGTCACCCTTGCACTGACGACCAACTCGCCGCTTCCCTTTCGGGTTCCACTCGAGCGATGGCTTGTCTAGTGATGTCACTTGATGGTTTCCTCAGAGTATGGCCAACCCACCTCCATTTCTTCCTGCCTATTTGTTTCACAATCGGTTCCTGGTTGGTTTGCTCATTGCCGAAGATCCCTTTTGTTGATCTTTTCCGGCTGGCCATCTGATCTTGAGTATTGAGTGAAGACAACTGTTGATGAAGGTCTGAAGTTTGTTTGAGATACTCTTCATGACGCGCGGCCAAGTCTCTGATCCTTCTAGTAAGTAGCCCTGACTTCATATTGGAGTTGAAAATCCGGATCTTATTTTTGATGCCGAGTGCTGTTGAGCTCCACACAGACTTAAGGGTAATGAAAGCTTGTCTTGCTTTTCCGATTCTGGCTTAGATATCCTCATCAGTTCCTGTCGCCTGTAGTTGAAACGATGCTTCCCAGGTAGGTAAAGGAGATTGTTTCTTTCAGGTTCCTCCCATTTATGCTGACTGATTGTTGTCTGTTGTTGTTGTTGCTGTTGGTGGTGTTGGCGAGGAATCTTCATCATCCTTTTCTGTTTTCTCTGTGTTCACCTGAAGTCCTATCTTTGATGTTTCTTCTGCGAACTTGTTGCTTTTCACTTCCATATCTTCTAGTTTGTAGGAAACGAGACGTATATCATCGGCGAAGCCCAGATCCTCCAAATTTTTTTGTGTGAGTCCATTTTATGCCTGTTTCTTCATTGCCGGTTGTCTGTCGCATTATCCAATCTACTGCAATCAGGAAGATCATTGGCGATAATAGACAGCCTTGCCTCACTCCCGTCCTCACTTCGAAGGCTTCCGTAAGTTTCCCGTTGTGGATCACTTGGCATGCAGCATTGTCGTATAACTGTTGGATGAGATGTATAATTGTCGATGGGACCCCGTAGTAGCGAAGTAGTTACCAAATCACCTTTCGATCGATGCTGTCGAAAGCCTTCTCAAAGTCGATGAAGTTGAGATAGAGAGGTGACTGCCATTCCAAGCTTTGTTCAATGATGATCCGTAGAGTGGCGATTTGATCAATACATGACTTGTTTCTCCTGAGTCCAGCTTGTTCCGGTCGAAGTTTTTCATCCAGAATGGCGTGTTTGATTCTCTCCAGAATGATGAGGCTTAGTATTTTGATTGGGATGGATAGGAGCATAATTCCGCGCCATAATAGTACTACTACTAATAATAAAAGAAACAAATAATAATAATACTAGTGGACTTACATAATAAAATATGAGGCAAATTTATGGTAAGAACATTACTCTAGCCACGGTAGGGCGAGTGCATGCATGTATCGCTTTTTAATGCTGAGGTCCGATTCCATTTCCCGAATAGCTAATGATTCAGCTATGTGTAGATGGCGTATGCGAAGTCCCTTTTTGCGATATTGGGGACCCTGTGTAGCATTATGAAGTATTCATGCGGGGAGCTCGATGTCCGGAGATGACAAGCTGTTTGAGAATAGAGCTGCTGCTATTCCTCTTTTCTCCTCTGGCTGGCTAACTAAGCTGGACAGCGTTCCAGAATGCGTTTGTGGACTTGACGCTGCGTACGGCCGATATACTTTACTCCACACGAACAATTGAATTGATAAATACATATTGAATTGGCCAAAAGCGGTATTTAATCCTTGACTTCAGACTGGATTAACTGTCTGCTAGAAAATGTGGTTCGTAAGGCGGCTGTTGGAAATGTCCTCTGCAAACATTTAGTAAGGTAGTTCTTGATTAATTATTAAAGATTAGTCATTATCTCACACTTATAGCGTCATGCCAACTTCTGCCTCTTTTCTAACTTACAATAAGTCATCCCTTCTTACACCATACATTATATAACGCCTTTTTCGAGGACGAAGTTTACCAGTATCTGAGTGGTCTAAAGATTTCTTTATTAACTGGTATCAATTAGAGGACTGTTGCAGATCAGGGAGTACTGGACAGATGCTTCTGACTCTTTTGAAGTACATACCTATTACCCACGACCTTCATTTAGCCACTAGGATAGAATCTGACAACTCATGATTTCTAGATTTTGTGAATTAAGGATATATGTGACCACCGCTATCTATTGTCTTTGATGAGTTACTGTTCTCATACCGGGATCAGCAGACTCTTTTGGTTACTAATTGCCACTATCCAGAAGTTAGTCACTAGAGAGCATTAGACTGATTTATAAGTAAATCAAAACAAGTGATGATTCACCAAAGAGACTCTTTTCAATGAATTTATCATCAAGCTGTACAATCTTATATATATATATATATATATATATATATATATATATATATATACGGTGTTTTTAAGAAGTTATATCCGGTGAGGGAATCGGATCATAAGTGTGGTTGTATAAAATAATAATAGTAGTAGTATCAAATGTAATTAAAACTAAAATGTTTGTGATTATAAACATAGTTAAATGTCAAGTGGCAAAGCAAATTAATGTCATACACAGAATAATTCATAGGATGGATAGAACTTAGAAAGGGTGAGCAATTATAGATTAGTAGACAAATCGAATAAAATAAAAACGTTACGTAATATTGTGTGAAATTAGCATAGAATTTAACGTAAAAAAGAATTGATTTAGAATGACAAGTGGAATAATACCGGGGACAGTTAAAAGTGAGAATAGTAGTAGTAGAAATTGACGTAATAAAGGAAGAGACTACAAACGGAATAGACAAAATGAAAAAATGAAAAATTAGTAGGGCTAAAATATGATTGGGGATTACCATACTTTAGCATAGAGATATGAAGAACATGAAATATGAGCTGGAGGGGTTGGACGAACGTTTTCTATACACAGAGATCTGGCTTTTCTGTTTCCATAACCAAAGCTTCAGCAATACAGATGAGTCGGGTACGTAGTGATTTCCGTGAATTACGTTTTGCCTTGTAGATGACTTTAAAGGCAGAGGCTATAGAGATAGGGTGATCATTATCGACCATATGCTCAATGATCGCGCTTTTTATTGCTCTGCGTCCACCTCATTGTAACCATGCAGGATAGTGTTCTTGCACCCTCTTGGACAAAACTCGAGTCGAACGACCGATATACCTAGCCTCACACGAACAGGTGAATCGATAAACACACAGAGAGTTGTTGACCGAGCACTTCGGTCCTATCAATCGACGGGAAAATCAAAAATTCAATTCAATAATTAATATATGACCCGTTGCACAAGAGGTGGCTCTCGTGGCCCAAGTGGTTTAGTGGATAACGCTTTGGCGTTTGAAACTATGGGCACTGGGTTCGAGCCTCAGTGGGAACAGCATCACTCACTGAGAAATGAAGGTACATCCAGCTGACGAGTCCCATATAGGACGAAATGCGCATCCTGGATTCCACTGCTAGCCACCATCCACCAATTGTACACAGAGAGCTAGTCAACAGCGGGATCTTGTCCTTCAGGTTATTGAACAGTAATGGTCGACTAGTAAAGGCTATTTTCACAGAAGCAACAGGGAATGTTGTTTTCAGGGACTGTGATATCCTTCTTTTCATCATATATCGGAAGCTAAGTCCCCTTTAAATTCCAAGCTCATTTAGAGCATTTTCTCGGGTACGTATGATAACTCACGTTTTAAAGGATTTGAATTTATATTCTTATCTATAAAACATGGTGAAAATCCATTTTCTATTAGGATTTTCCTCAAAAGATATAGCTCATCCTCCACAGTATCAGGGCTACATATGTGCTGAATGCAAGTAGCAAGCAACCGGATCAGGTTTCGTTTTCGGCCAATGGATACCCAGTTGTAGAAATTTGTCAGTTGACCATTCCATGACAGCTTTCGATGAATCGATCTCTTCAGAGTTCCAACGGTCCACCTTGATAAATTCACATCGAGGAAATAAATGCTAGACTCGTTCTCCATTTTGAGTGTGAATTTTATCGCAGGATTGCAGTCATTAAATACATTTAATATATATTATTCAAATTACAATCACTATTACAAATAATAAAGGTGTCATCTACATATCTTTTATAAATTTGAAAAGTGTCTCTTCGCTGAATCACTTGTTTTGATTTTCTATATGTTTCAACGATAATTTTCCATGATTTTTAAGTGTCAGTTTTTCAGAGAAGTGATTGTTTTTTCGAGAGGTGCGTACTTCTAAAGATTCTTAAAAGTTGAGGCGAAACAACTGTCCTGTACTCCTTGGTTTCATGAGTTCTGCTAGTGAGATTAGATTGGGATCTGACTTGTCATTTTTAGGAACAAATTATACATCTCAGCTGGTCGTATAGATAATGTTTGACCTGTAACAAATTGTTTCTGTGCAGTGAGCATGTTATTAATTTATTCCTGATGGGCTATTTGAATATATCAACTGTAATTCACCTGCTAGTAGAACCCGATAGTTCCCTATAGTCATAAGATCAGCATTTTTGAATTAGGCAAATACATAGGATCATTGAGAAATGTTTCATTCATTTTAGGACTTTTCAGGGGGGAACACCTACTCGCTGAAGATAGAAACTTGGATTCCAACAGATGACATTTCCTATTGGTCACGCCGAAATCGCAAAATCGACAGAAGTTAGAAGTAATGAGCTGTCAGCTGAATAATCAAAGAGCTTAACCTCGTATTCTGAAGGTCCTACATGTGACTCCTGTCGGGGTATTGGGTTCTTGCTGATGAAGGGTGGAAAGTAGGACGAAACAGCTATCCTGTACTTGTTGCTTTTAGATGGTTGGAGACAATCAGCAGGAAGCCTTGGACTCCGCCTTGGTTTCGTGCTAGTTGGCACTCACCGATTAGCAAGGCGTATCTGCAACCATTTTGAAGGAACTCATGTCCCTTCTGATATTCGAACCCGCGTCACTCATTGCCACCTGCAGTCAGTCAGAGAAGTTAACACTAAGCTATTCAGGCTGGCTCGCGATTGATCTCCTTTAAGACTGTATTGAATAGTTTTTCGATTAGACACTAGGCAGTAATTAGTATCCAATCAAAGCAAAACTGTCCTGTACTCCCTGGGTCTCAGTGGTTCTCTGATTGACATCAATCCGCATTCAAACTTGTAACATATCAAATCGCTACAAAGTGACTCTTGAATATGTTTAGAAAACACAGATTCATATTTTACTTCTTGTGGCATAAAAATGTATACCTTTTGGTACATAAAATATATAATCCATGAACTTTATCATCTGATAGAAAATTACTAGTTCAGTCACAAAGGATAATTAAATCTAACAAATATCATACCATGAGTATAAAGAGATGATATATATATATATATCCATATAAAATGTGTGTTTGTTTGACAGTCTGATATATTTTGCTATGTATATATGGATCGATATTCCATTATAATTAGCCAATCATGTTAAGACTGTCTATTGATTTGTTCATTTTGAATATTCGCTCACACACCTGTGTTCACACACTTGTTCGGACATTCATATATTTTTGCTCTCACACTCTTGTGTGACTTTGATTCTCCTTGTGTTTGGAAAATAGAAGTATCATCGCAAACCTAGTGGTCTTCTGATTTCCGTCTTTCTTGCGTCAGGACTATTAAATTCTCGACCAGTACATAACAATAATTTGGCGACGGGGAAAACTATGGATCCTTCTAAATTGGAATTACTATTTGAACGACAAATGAAATTAATGGAAATGTTCGTCAACCAACAGACTGGTCCAACTTCACCTTCAAGCAATCTGAATCATACCATGCTACCATCTGTCGACGGCATTGTGAATAGTATTTCACAGTTCAATTATAATCCAGATGCGAATGTCACTTTTGACACATGGTATCAACGATATGAGGATTTATTCACAGTTGATCTCGCCTCACAAGACGATGCTTGGAAGGTGCGAGTGTTATTACGTAAATTGGGTCCCGCAGAATATGAAAGGTACTGCAACCTAATTTTACCCCAGAAACCACGTGACAAGTGTTTCGATGATACAATAAAGCTGCTGCGTGAACATTTTGGAGACCACTCCTCATTATTCAGCATACGTTATCGTTGCCTCAAGCTGACAATGAATGAAAATGATGATTTTCTTACTCACGTTGGCACAGTCAACCGAGAATGTGAGAGATTTCGACTCAGGTCCTTAACAGATGATCAATTCAAAGCCTTGATTCTCATATGCAGTCTTCAATCTCCTCGTTTCACAGATATCCGAACTCGACTGCTCAATCAGCTAGAACAAAATCCTAAGTTAACATTACATGACATAGCTGATGAATATCAACGGCTGATTAATTTGCAGAAAGACACACACCTGGTCGAATCAACACCTTCGAGAAGCTCTGATATTCATGCATTACGAAAGAGCAAAAATCTCTCATCATCCACTCCTGACCCACCTTCTCCTAATGTTCCGCGTAAATCTACACATACTCGTCCAACTTCACAAAATACTGCAAAGAAGACCCCACCATCACCATGCTGGCATTGTGGCGCGTGGCACTTTGTAAAGTCTTGCCCATACAAAAATCATCGTTGCAGCAAGTGCAAAATCATCGGTCATAAAAATGGTTTTTGTCAGCCACGCAAACCCAGATATCATAATCCAGCGAAAGCTCGACAAACTGTTGGTCCTAAATCTCCAAGGAGATCATTGAGTCTACTCGCAACCTGTCAAGTCACAACACCAGGTATGCGGAAATATATTGACCTTCAGATGAATGGTCATGATGCACGTCTGCAGCTAGATACCGCCTCTGATATTACTGTTATATCAGAGAAACTTTGGAATAATATTGGCAGACCACCAATCGCAAATACTTCTCAGACTGCTCTCAGCGCCTGTGGTGGGCGCCTCAAACTAATTGGTGAACTCAAATGTTCTGTTTCCTTCCGCAATATCAAATTCACAGGAATTTGCTACGTCACCAAGAGTGATTTAAATCTTTTGGGACTTGATTGGTTCGATCGTTTGCATCTGGCTGATGTCCCACTAAATTCGCTATGCAATGCAGCCAAGAAGCATAAAATGTCAGACAATTCCGGGCGAAGCCGAAGCCGCAAACCCAACAGGCAGACGAAGCGACAGACGTCAACAACAAGCTCAACGGTTCCAGATAAACCCCCAGGAAAACACGCTACTAATCATCAATCTTCTCAAAAGGGGAGGTGATATATATCCATATAATGTGTGTTTGTTTGACAGTCTGATATATTTTGCTATGTATATATGGATCGATATTCCATTATAATTAGCCAATCATGTTAAAACTGTCTATTGATTTGTTCATTTTGAATATTCGCTCACACACCTGTGTTCACACACTTGTTCGGACATTCATATATTTTTGCTCTCACACTCTTGTGTGACTTTGATTCTCCTTGTGTTTGGAAAATAGAAGTATCATCGCAAACCTAGTGGTCTTCTGATTTCCGTCTTTCTTGCGTCAGGACTATTAAATTCTCGACCAGTACATAACAGGAGAAATTCATGGGTTTATTTAAACTCAGATTTTATACAAAATACGCTAATTAATTTCCCCATGATGTGTAGTAACTTATAGTACTGAATGAAATAAGTGGTTTGTAAATGTTTGAACAAAAATAATCTCCATCATTATATAAATCACTGTTTTAAGTAGTGACGACTTGGTTGATGATGTTAGCAGTGAAATCTTATATGAGCATTTCATTGTTTTTGGCACTTATCGACTGAAAACTTATCAACTTAACAATGGATATCCGACAAGGTTCCTTGAACGTAACATCAAGAAAGAAACCGCCCCTAGACAAATCACAACGCCAAAGAAAAAACTGTTTATGAGTCTTGCATTCAAAGGTGACACCATTTCGGAATTGATTAAAAATCGTTTATCTAAATGTATTAAACGCACTTTTCCTGCAGCTGACTTCCAACCAGTTTTTACAGCCAAAACATGATTAGACAATGCGTCAAGGATAGATCATTGCTTATGTCTACATCTATGTGCATTTACTCTTTTACCTGCTCTTTTGGAGCTGATTATATTGGACATTGTAAGCGTAATCTCCGAAAACGTGTAGCTGAACACTATCCGGTTTGGCTAATGAAAGGCGAAAGTAGAACTGCGAAGTCCTCTATTTGTGATCACCTGTTAGAGTCTGGTCATTTAGCCCCACATGATTCATCTTTCAAGGTTATTTACATGACGAAATCGAATCGATCCAAAAGTTTACGTTTTCTTCACTTATGCATAGCTAACCGAAGCTTTAGTTATACATGAACAGAAACCTAAATTATGTGTTCAAAAATGTTTTGTCAAACCCCTTTCTTTACCTTGGTCATAGTAATGTTTTATTTTACGACTTGAATTCATTCCACTTCACTTCACATCTTTATTCTTATCATAATCGTACTCCTAATTTTTAAAATTTTTAGACAACGCTTGGGATTTTTCATTTAAAAATATTTTTGGTATCAATTCACTTATAAATCAATCTTTAATAATCTTGTAATTTATTCACTTCAACTCTACCCCTTATAACATTGTAATTATCGTTATTCTTATCACACATATATGTATATTAACTGAGCAATTATTTAGTGCCACTTAATAACCTTTTCCTGTGTTATATAAATACGACTGTACAGTTGGCTTGAAAATGAAGTCATTGAAAAGAAATTTCTTCGCTGAACAAAAAAACTGTGTTTTTACTTATCAACTGGACATGCATACCAAAGTGTTATACACTATGCCATTGGTCACTCAATTGATATTCATAGCTCAAAAAATCTTTTAAACTACAAGAATAATTCATGGCAGAAATTGTTGATGTAGAGAAATTCTATTTCACTGCTAAATTGCAATGTATTTGGGAATTAGGTGAAGACTGGGGTAGGACAAGGCTCTATGCTTAATATCACTGACGGTATTCATATTTGTGGTAAACTGGATTATGTGACAGACTGTGAGAGGTGAGAAGTCAGGAATATGGTAGTCTCATAATAGGACTTCAGTGACTGGAGTCCGGAATTTGCGGACGATTTAAATCTGTGTCATATAAACTCAAAGGTCCACGGACGAAAACGGACAAGTAGGCAGTAGAAATAGCGAAGATGGGACTTTTGATGAACATAAAGAATACACTGGTGATGAAAATAACCAGTCGACAATAACAACAGCGATATACACCAATCACTATCAACGGGAGGGATTTCAGAGAGGTCACTTCCTTCAATTATCTAAGCACTATCGTTTCAGTTACAGTCAACCCGATGGGTGAGGATTCAAAGCCAGAATCGTTAAGACAAAGCAGACCGTCGTCCCTCTGAAATCATTTTGTAAATCTTCTACACTGAGCATTGTAAATAGAATTCAGATTTAAAACACCACTGTTAAGTTAGTTCTTCCGTAGTGGTCAGAGGCTTGGCGCGCGTGTCCCGAAAGGAGTTTCTAACAGGTTTCAGAGTGTTTATCAACAGCTGCATTCACATGGTCAGATAACCGGAAAGGATAGACGATAATAGATGCTGAAGACGAAACAGCAAGCAAGAACCTACTGCGCTAAAAAGATGTCGAAGTAAAATGGAGGTAGCTAGGACATACTGAGAAGACGGTCGAAATGGAACTCAAATGAGAGACGACACGTTGAGTATCACTTCGAGGCGATATGAAATAGATCGTGGGATGAGGAGGCGATGACAGTTTATGAATAATCATGGAGCCAGATAAAAAAAGGGTAGTTCACAAAACAAGAAGAAATGGAGATGTGCAGTTGAAGCCCTGTTTTCCACTCAAAATTCAAAGGAATAATAATCATCACAACAGGAAGTGGGTATGAGGGGAATGCGGTTCTCCAGCTTTCATGTTTCAAATTTGAAACTATCCACCATTATAGCACCTTGTGTGTCTCACTTTTATTCATTCTGGGGGGAGCACATGAATTTAAGCTTCGAATTTTCCCTTGCAATGGTAGTGGTCTTAACGATTGGAGCTGCTAAGTTAGCGTCTGACCTCTCCTCTTTTCCAGGATTACCACCGGCTAGTAATATAAGTGATGACTAGTGATAAGTTATCAGGTAGTCGAATCCGGACTACTTGCTTGGTCAGCTAGCATTCTACCATTGAACCACTCTCTTACCGGCCCAATATGAAGTGGTTTTAGTACACTTACTCTCATACAAGAGGCTATGAGCATTAAGCATGATCTGAAATTAGAAGGCATCGGCAAAGTATTAATACTGGCGCCTATAAAACGCAGCTTAACAAAAATATTTATATTTATAATATTTATTTATATATATTATTATATATATATATATATATATATTTATATTTAAAATATTTATTCAGACATTCAGAAAAAAAGCCGAGTGAAGAATATCCTTTCCGATAATTTCCTCTTCTGGCTCTACAAATATATAGATGTTTCAGGATTTCATCATGAGCTGACATTAGTTAGAGAACCATTGGAAAACCTGGGAGTACTGGACAGCTGTTTCGTCCTAGTTTGGGACTCTTCAGCAGTACCCACCCATCGGGATTCGAACCCAGGACCTTCCGGTTACAAGGCGAGCTCGTATACCATTAAGCCATTGGGACCCGATCCAATGGTCCTTGAATTCTAACTTCTGCCAATTCACGACATAGCGCAACCGCTAGCCAATGTCTTCGGCGAGTATTTGTCCTCACACCCGACCAGCCACACCCTACTGGTCACGACTTCCCACTGGAACCCAGGTAACTACCTACATGAATAGGGCCAGTCGCCAGTGAGCATCTCATTGGTATTCAAGTGTTGGTTTGTAGGGATTTGATTGGTTTCAGGATTTCATCATGAGCTGACATTAGTTAGAGAACCATTGGAAAACCTGGGAGTACTGGACAGCTGTTTCGTCCTAGTTTGAGACTCTTCAGCAGTACGCACCCATCGGGATTCGAAGAGTCCTAAACTAGGACGAAACAGCTGTCCAGTACTCCCAGGTTTTCCAATGGTTCTCAAACTAATGTCAGCTGATGATGAAATCCTGAAATCAATCAAATCCCTACAAACCAACACTTGAATATATATGTTTATCTACTTAGAATATTCTAGAATAATCGTCATTAACAATATTGGCGTTAACAAATACTGTCGATTTGTTAAGTAAGATCAATAGAATTACAGTTCACTAAAGATGAATAAATGATAATAATAATAATATAATAAGATATAGAATATCAACTACAATTCAGGAAATTTCTACAAAAAATTGGGGATTATTCGTACCAGATGGCCAAGGTGAAGACGACAATGTCTGAACTAGCTTCTTTTTGATACATAAGTTAGGTTTCTTATTGTGGATCCCAATAGCCAGCCTCTGCAACATGTAGTGGATAAACTCTTGACGTAAAATTAGGATTAGTTGACATGTGGTAGGTGACTTTGAAAGCCACCTTGTTTACATCAATTTTGTGTTCTGTATCCACGAGATGAGAGAGAATAGAGCTATGGATGGATTTTGTTTGTCCTTTACCTAATCACGCAGGATGATGTTCAGCAATCTGACGAGAAACATGCCTTATTGTCCGGACTATGCAACTGGTTCACTCCACAGGAGCAGTCAGACTGATAGATACACAAAGAACAGGCGAAACTAGGCAGTTTATCTTTTACTCCTAAACGCAAAATAGTGATCATTTTAAAGACACAGCATAATTCAGCAGCACTGACTGCTCTTTCTACCGCCGTTAAAATGTTTCACATATCTTATCCCCGAGGAACTGAAGTTTTAAGAATAAGGTCTTTTTCGGAACTATTGGTACCTTGGGCTGTCTTGACTTTTGATTTATATTCCTATCACTGATTCTTCCGGGGTCACCATTTTCACTCAGAAACTGTTTAATAATACTAAGCTCTTCATTGTTAAGACATTGATCAAAGAGGATCGCTGTAGTTCTGTGGACCAAATGCACTGTATTAAACTGCGTTTGTATTTCAAAAGCATGAGGCTGAATTAATGAATATACTGACAGTCAGCTGATGTAGGTTTTCTATATATGCACGTCTTCTTCTTATTGTCCCGTCCTGCTTTCTAGTCATAAAGGCGTCTAAGAACGAAGAAATACTGGAGTCTCTTTCTTTCTCGATGGTAAAATTTATTCCAGGATGTTGTTTGCCTCATCCTCATTTTTAATCATGAAAATTGCATCATCCGTGAACCGAAAATAGAGTTCCAGATCATCAATTACATTTCCTTGTATTCTCAATGTTCATATTAATTTGTTTTCGCCAACTCTATAGTATGCATATATAAATGTATTATATTGAGTGAGTTATTGATCATGTTGTCACTTGCCTCCTTTTTACAGTTTTACTCAACGTCTACTACATGGCTGTTTGTTATATCTATCATAACACTGGCTGGAATAATTACGTTTATTCAAAAATCAGATTTAAGCGACATGCTTAACTGGAATAGGAAAAGAATACCTCAAAGATGTTTCATTTGTGATAACTATGCCAGTCTAGTCTCAGACTCTGGTCTACGTCCTAATCCCAGCAGTGGACTGGCATGGTTCGGTGGGAAACCAGTTGTCGGTGGTTGGACCAGTATGTCAAGTAATGGAAATCAACTAAGAGGTGGATTGACCGCCTTACAAATTTCAAGGCTATGCTCAGAAAAAGGGAATCGTTCAGCTATTAAATCACTTATTGATTCAGATAATTATGGAAAATGTGAAAATATCAATTATGATGGTTGTGCAAAGATTGTTACTAAAAGTTGGCGAGTGAAACCACAAATTGGTGTACCGAAATTAGCTGCTGTCGTTGTCTCACGTACATGTGCAGCAATTCCAGAGGGTTATGGTGTTGGGTGTTTTAATTCAGTTGGTGGTGCAGGATTGCAAAGAACTGTGTGCTATTGTCGAGGTGAATTTTGTAATAGTTCTACTACACTTAGACATCACAATGTATTTTATCTGGTTTTTCTCATAGTGATGAGTAGTTCTCTGAATAAATTGTAGTTTCTAATGTTGTTAGCAAACAAAATATGATAGAACAAATTGCACTGAAATATCATTTAACATGCATATTTTGAACTTATTACCTGTAATAAATTTATTTAACTTCTAGTTAACTTTAAAGCATTTATATCGAAACTATCCAATGTTCAATTGATATTTTGTACATTGTTTAAATTTATTAAATATATATATATATATATTGATTTATGTGACACACTTTTTAAACTGTTCAATAAATAAGTATTAGAATTTAGAATATTTAATTATTTATTTCCTGAAATCAGAATAAAAACTAGTAAGAAATATGAAAATATATGGCATGGGTTTAATAAGGTCAGAATATGTTTTGTGAAAATTTCTCGTTGAATATTGAAAGTATATACGTGATAATCTTATCGAATCAAATGGTTGAACAACATCTATACATGAAGGCGGAAATGCAAACAGGTATCACATTTAGCTAGTTATTTCAAGCTGTGCGACGGCTTATTCTCCTTCTTATTATTGTTATCTTGGGTTCCGAGTGATATATAGGGCTTCAAAGCACGTCTCCACTTTGTTTTACTCTCTGCAATCCACTTAAGCTGCCCCTATGACTGTCTGTAGACTCTGATCTCCCCCTTGCATGATCTCCTCCATGTCATCCCCACCCGTTGTTTCCACTTCGCCTTCCACTCGTTGGGTTGTGGAATGATATCATTCGGTAGTCTCCTCAATGTGTCTCTGATTCATCTTCAGTTTCTTCAGAATATTTGTTGAGCGATTGGCTCTTGGTTGGTTAGTTCCCAGAGTTTTCTGTCACTTATTTTGTATGGACGATAATTTCATCTTCAATATGGAGCCAGTAAAGGCAGCTGTCGATACAAATCTGCGTTCGGCTGCGAATGCTTTCCATGGCACACTGGCCAAATTTCTGACACGCATAGAAGTACCGACTTGTCATTGGTTTTGAAAATGCGAATCTTGTTCCTTATGCTGACTGAGTGTAGAAGATTTCCAAACTGGTTTCAGGTTGATGAAGGTGTATCTTGCCTTTCTGATTCTCACTGACTTTGACATCTTCACCCGTCCCAACTGTCTGTAGCTGAAACGATGCTTCCTAGACAAGTGAAGCTAAGAAGTAACCTCTGTTAAATCTCTCCCGTTGATGGTGGGTGACTGGTGCTGGTTGTTGTTGCTGTTGGTCAGATGGTTATCTTTATCCCCCGTCTTCAGTATGTTCACCTGCAGTCCTGTCTCCGCTGCCTCCTTTTCCACACAGTTTGTTGGTTTTCGCCTGCAATTCTTTGAGTCTGAGAGACACTAAACATAAATCATCCATACGCGAAATCCAGGTCTTCTAGAACCTTCTTTTCTGTCGTCCAAAGTATCCCTGTCTCCTCGTTTCCATGCAGAGTGTGACACATAGTCCAGTCCCCTACAATTAAAAATATCATCGGTGGCAACAGGCAGGTAGTCTTGTCTTACTGCCGTAAGCACTTTGAATGCCCCGCTGAGTTTTCCGCTGTGGATAGCCTAACACGTGCCACTGTCATATAGCCGTTGAATGAGATTGATAAAGACTTGAGGTAATCCGTAGTGTTGAAGTAGTTTCCAAATTACATCTTGGTCTACGTTGTGTGTTGAAGGCCTCTTCGAAGTTGATGAGCTTGTTCAGGTGGAGGTTTGATCGTCATTCTACACTTTGTTTGATGACGATGCACGGAGCTGCAACTTGATCAGCACACGTACTGCCTTTCCTGAATCCAACTTGTTGAGGGCTAGCGGAGTTCTGTATCCAGTGCATCCTGTATTCTCTTCAGGATGATGCGACCTAGTATTTTACCTGGTGTAGTCAAAGGCATGATTCTACGCCAGTTCTTGCACAAGCCTGAATCGCCCTTCTTTGTTGCCTTGACAAGGTAACTCTTCTCGCTATCAGTAGGTACGTTTCTTTCCTTCCAGATGTTTTGCAATAGGGTTGTAATCACATCCGCTGCAGTCTCTGTGTGTTTACAGTGCTTCAGGAGGAGTTCCGTCTGGTCCTGATGCCTTTCTGGACTTCAGTAGTTTGGCTGCATTCAAGATTTCAGCCTCTGTTGGAGGATTGGTGTCCACTGGCAGTTCTGTGGCTGTTGGTGGTATTTCTAGGCAAGTTGCAGGTGATGTTCGATTCGAGAGTTCTTTAAAGTTACCAGCCCATAGTTTGATTTGTCACTTCTCTCTGGTAGGTAATTCTGTTCACCTGACTGTCTTTGATAGGCTTCATCTGCGTTGATATTTTTCTGGATAGACATCTGGTTATCTGATATAATTAGTGTTCTGAAGTCGCTTTTATCTACGGCCTGTGATGCCTCAGTTGCAAGCAGGTGTATCGTAGAATTGATTTTTGTCTTTCCCAGTACTCTTCTTCCCTTCTTTATTCACTTCAGTGTACATGAACTTAGCTTCTCCTTCTGTTGTGCATCTTTGCATTGGTTCACCTGTGTACAATGGTTAGTAACCTTTAAAGATAATAAATTCACTAAGTCCCAGATTAAGTTAGGAAGCATAAGATATAGATTTGCAAATTAACAAAGCAGGGAAGAAACTAATGTTCTACTGGACGAATCAGCTGAAATAACTCTGTCATTGGTGCGTATAACTTCATTTGGTGACGTTAGTTAGCTAAAGCTCTAGCTACTGACAGGCGCCATTTATCCTTAGATAGTGGAATGATATTTAATTAGTTCTGTAAAACTCTGGCTCGTTTCCCTTACTATTTCACTCCTTTGGTTTTTAGTGTGGTAAAGATAAACCATAAGATCTTGAGTGTTGGGAAACTTCAAAGAGCCTTTTCAAAATACAGTAACATTTGTGTATAATTCTGTTTGTAAGTTTTATTATTGGTTAACTCTTCAGAATATGTTGTACAATATTACAGTTCACTTTGTTATAATGGCGAAGTTAAACGCAGATTCAATATCTGACATGTTACAGGGTTATTCAAACAATTCATATCAGTGAAAATACAAACACACACACACATGATTATGAGCGAACCAGCATTTGGACACATTTATATTAATTTACTTATTTAAATTGCCTTGTCACACGCTTTAGAAGTCATCAGAATAAACCATATGATAAGAAATGACAGTTTTCATAGTTAGGTTTGCAGGGGTTTGAATGATTTCAAAATTCGATCAAGAACTAAGTGATATCGAAACACTGGTTACTGAACAAAGAATATTCTTTTCAGTAACCTGGTCTTCATCAGATTCCACACTTATATATATATACATATTAGTGAGTGAATTAGTGCTATTAACAACGTTAATGTTGTTTGAATAACATCGAATCAATAATAATAACAATGATATCAATGGATTACAGTTCGATAGTGTCAACGTAACAATACACTACAGTGAATATCAGACAGATAGATTAAGAGAGATAATAATACATATTCATGAGTTTATAGCCTCCATTGAAGGCCAGCCAGGGCAGTAGTAGTGGCTGGTTTGGATCTATTTCTTCTGCACATAGAGCACCGGTTGTTACACGCGAATCGCGATAACCTCTGTTGTTTAGAGTATGCAGTACCTGGGGGTTTTTGACAATTAATTTGGTACTCGGTAAATGATAGAGAAGGATTCTTTAATTCTGGCTTTGTAGTTGGCCAGTTTGGACCAAGTGGTCTAATATCGAACTGTTGATGGTTTTTAACTACACCTTTACTTAAACACACTCGAAGATGTTCCCAAGCTAGTATGAAAACTCAACTTCCTAGAAGAACGGCTAAAAACAAAACACTTACTTGATATGATATCGAAACAGCTTTAAAGATTACCTATAACACCGTTAAGATCTCAGAATGGAATATTCTGAGACAGTTATTATTATTATTATTGTTCCCTTTAAATGAGAACGGAATATGTGGCTTCTAATTCTCAACGGTCATCTGTAGCTGTTCCCATGGTTGCCTATAATCTCCAATCTTGTCCTTGCAATCCCTCTTCCAAGTCACCCTCAGCCACATGTCAGACTCGTCGTTTCCATATTCGGGTTCCACTCGAGCCATTGGCCTAGAATGTGACATTATTCAACGGTCTCCTCAAAGTGTATCCGATCCATCACCGTTTCCTTCGTCATACGTGTTGAGCAACAGGTTCTTGGTTGGTTTGTTCCACTGCAGAGTTTCTTGTTGCTAATTCTTTCTAGCCAGCCGGCTGGCCATTTGATCTCCAATATGCAGCCAGCGAAGGTACCCATGGATAAAGGTCTGTGACAGGTCGTTGGAAATCCTTTTTGTGACACTCTGGCCAAGTTTATGACCTGTGACTGACTCCACTATTGTGTTGAACAGAATCTGTATCTTGTTCTTCATGTTGGCTCAGTTAGTATAGAAGGTTTCGAAACTGGTTTCAAGTTGATGAAGGTTTGTCTTACCTTTCCAGTTCTCACTGACTTTGACGTCTTCATCCGTTCCGACTGACCGTGATTGGAACGGTACTTCCTAGATTAGTGAAACTAGTAAGTGACCACTTTCAAATCTCTCCCACTGATGATGATTGCAGTTGGTTGGTTATCTCCGTCTTCTCTATGTTCACCTGGAGTCCCATCTTCGTTGCCTGCCACTTCAGACAGTTTTTTTTGGTTTTCACTTGCGTGTCTTTGAGTTTGGGTGACATCAGACAATAAATCACCCCTGTGAAATCCCAGATCTTTCAGAGTCTTCTTGTCGGTCAGTTCAACGTATTGTTGACCACTCGCTCCATAGGCAGAGTCTGAGGAATAATCCAGTCCACCAAAATTAAGAATATCATCGGTGATAATTTGCAGCCTTGTCTTACTCCTGTAAGCACTTTGAACAGGTGATGCATAGAAGAATCTTTTTTCAACGAATTTGTTATCAAACTATACAATTATATATATATGTGAATTTTGTAGTTGTAGTAATATGAATTCTGACAAACAGTTTTTAGTTATGTACTTTATAATATAGTTAGTGAAATGTACAAGTTCATCCATCCAGGGATTAATGAAAATAAAACACGTAGTTCAGCGAAGAATTTTCTTTTCGGGGAATTCATTTTCTTAGTTGCACAATCGCAAATATATATGTGTTATTTTGCATGTAAGCGTCGGTGGTATAGCGGTTAGGACGCTCGCCGACCAAGCACAAGGTCCGGGGTTTGATCCCCGGCCGATGCACTCCTTTACCTCGCTGAGCCAGAAATAATGCTGGTAAAGAGAAAAGGTTGGGCATGAGGAGCAACCCCATCCTGTAAAATAAACATTGCTATAGAAACTTCAGGCCGCTAGCTTGAAGCCCTATGTTCCACTGGGGAACGTGAAGGAAAAAATAAATAATAATAATAATTTTGCATGTATGTGTACATTAAGTTTGTCAAACATAATTAAAATTGGTTGTGGTTATTTTAACTAAACAGGTGCAGATTGGTAATTGGAGTTACGTGATGCAAAATCGGTCAAGAAAATTGGGTGTTAATGAAATTAGGGTAATAACGAAGGTGATGGGTTGTCACAAACAGTTATGAAGAAGTTATGTAATAATATGAATAGTGTGATGATTGAGTTGTACTCAGGATACACATATGGAATACAGTAGAGGATTCAAAATTACGTAAGAGTTCTAAATGAATACAAGAATTATAAGCAATTAAAGAAGCAGGCAAGCAAACAAAATTAGATCATCAAAAATCAAAAACATTGTTACCATGACAGTAGAAGTGGTTGAGTAATTCTCTTCTGAGTGAACAGCTCCGGTTTTTCTACATGAAATGGCAAGAGCTTCAGTGATACAAAGAAGGCGAAACCGTATCGCCTTTGGTGGTAGGTTATTCTTGACTTTGTAGAAGGAGGTGTTTGTTGAGATGAAATGATCATTGCTAACCAGGTGTTCAATTATCGCACTTCTTATTGAACCACTATTGCCTTTTCAAGACCATGCTAGCTGGATAGTGTTCTTGAATCTTCTTGGACAAGGGGCGCGTGGAACGACCGATGTACCTGGCTCCACAGCAACAAGTGAAGTGGTCATATGCAGGATCTTGTCCTTGAGGCTTCTGCAGATCAGTGGGCAACTGGAGAACACTACTCTTATCCTTGCTGCGAAGAATGTTCTTCTCGGAGATGATTTGATCCTTCTCTTGAAAATATCGCTTGTTAAATCTTCCTTGAAATCCAAGTTCATGTAGGCGCAAATGAAGTTTCATTTCTATAAATTCTTGGTTTGATATTTTTGTTGATGCATCTTACTGGGTATCCATTTTGGATGAAGATTTCTTTCAAAATATCTAATTCTGTTTCTAGAACATTGGAAATACAGATGCGTCGGATGCGAGTGGCAAGTGATTTAATTAAATTCCACTTTTTTTGAATGGGTATCCAGCTATAGAACCTTATTGGTTGACCATTCCATGTAGCTTTTCTATGGATTGATCTTCTTAGACTTCCATCAGTTCTTCTTATCAGTTCTACATCAAGAAACGGAATTTTTCATTCGTTTTCCATTTCAAGAGTGAATTTTATTGCTGAATGGCAACAGTTAAACATCTTCATCCGTGGATTCTGGTCATTGTTGTTGTCACAAATGATGAAAGTGTCATCTGCGTATTTTTTGTACATTCATAAACTGTCAGTACTAGGCTTTAGTGGATCTTTCTCGAGGCTTGCCACGAGGCAATCTGATAATAGTGGACCCAACAGAGATCCTATTGCAATACCATCTTTTGTCTATAGATGGTGTCGTTGAAAGTGAAATGGACGTTCAGAGTGCATCTCAAAAGTAATTCCTTCAGATATGCTGTTGATATTCCAATATTGAGATGGTTCACATCTATATATTTGCATATGAAGCAGATCGTTTCCGTGGGTGAGATATTGGGGAAAAGTGACTCAATGGTAAAGGACTGCATAATTTTGTTAGATACATTCAGGTCTTGTATGCAGTCGATGAACTGGAAGGTGTCACGAAGCGAGTGATTACATAATTGTTTCCTTACAGGTTCCAGAATATCTCCCAGCCATTTTGCAATAGAGTGGTAAGGGAACCTGACATATCCAGAATTGGGAGACCAACCTTGTGTACCTTTGATAGACCATAGAGTCTTGGTATTATTGAACCTGTTGGCCGGATCTGGTCATAGATATCCCCACTGATTAGTTGACTGGCTCACATGTTTATGTCCCCAAGGTGTGTAAAAGTAATAAGATTAGTAAACGAATAAAACATTGCGAAACACAGTGATAATTATGATAAGACAACACTGTAAAGAGAAGGTTATACTGAATTAATTAAATAAAGGTGACAAGGGAGGTAACCCCGGAATTTGTGCAAAGTGAAATTAGTAATAACAATCGACATCTTAAGCGATGAATGTACAAACAGTGAATAAACAAAACAAATTAGGACGAAACAGCTATCCAGTACTCCCAGTTGATTTTCCAATGATTCTCTAACCCGTGTCAGCTCATGATGAAATCCTCCAGCCAATCAAACAAAATACCTACAAACCAATACTTGAAAACAAAAACAAGCAAGGTCAAAGTATGCATGGGAATTTATTACACTTTACCATGGATGGATAAAAAACCATGAGCGTTGGTGAAGTGTTGAACAATCCTTTTCTGTATACAGAGACATGGTTTTTCTATATTGATGGTCAAACTCTCAGCAGTTTAGATGCGTCAAATACGTAATCATTTGAGGAAATTACTTTCTACCGTGTGTGTAACTTCACAAGAAGAGGCTGCAGAAATAAGGTGACGAGCATCGGACACTAGGTGTTCAGTTATTGGGTTTCGTATAGCCCTACAATTACCCGTTCGTAACCCCTCTATGATAGTGTTCTTGCACCATTTTGGACAAAACTTGGTCGAATGACTGATATACCTACTTCAACAAGAGAAGATGAACTGATAAAAGCACAATGAGTTGGTCAACTGCAGGATCTTGTTCTTCAGGATATTGAACAGTAGCAGTCGATTAGGAAACGCTATTCTCAACGATGCCGCAGAAAACTTTCTCTATAGGGAATGTGAAATCCTTCTTTTAAATGGATAACTGTTTCGTTATAGTCTGCAATTCTTCTGTAGTACATGCCCCTGTAAATTAATCCGATGTACACCAGCGACTGACTAAAGAATGAAGCTTACTGACGTTCTCTTGAACAGTGGAGTCCACCAAGTTGGGTGTGAGGACAGGTAGCCACCGATGAAGTTTACCGTTGGTGGCATTGTGTATCACGGAATGGCAGAAGTTAAGGCAATGGGATTCCAGCCCAGTCCATCAACGGGCTCGCTTTGTAACCATTAAGTTAGGGACACATACTTTTGAAGAGCCTTAGACTAGGATGAAACATCTTTCGTTATCTGACACCAGATAACTACGAAATTCAAAATCAGCTGAAACTTCTAAAATTTCCTTACTGAAAATAGATCAAGTGATCATTTGTAGTTAGTTTTGCGATTATATCTCTCAAGTTTTATTGAGACGTTGTGATCAGTAGGATCTCGAAAGTTGGGCTACTTTGCAGAGATATAAGAATAAAACTTGTGAACTGTGGCAGAGTGTAATTCCATTATGGGTAAATTTTGTTTTGATAAAGTCTCACAGTGTTATACAGTAATGTTTACTGATGACCCCGTTTCGAGCACAATTTATTGCTCATAATCATATCAAGGTGATTATATATATGTCGACAACAACAAAAGGTGGCAGTGCTGTCAGACTGCTAATTGTACAGCTGTAGTGAGTGAGAGTACCTTGAAAATTGGTCTATTCTCTCTGGATCACGTCTTTTGTTACAATGGGGGTCTTGAATGAAATTCGGCAGAATGCATAACTGGATT
This sequence comes from Trichobilharzia regenti, assembly GCA_944472135.2. Lineage (NCBI taxonomy): Eukaryota > Metazoa > Platyhelminthes > Trematoda > Strigeidida > Schistosomatidae > Trichobilharzia > Trichobilharzia regenti. The sequence continues at coordinate 20,841,757 of OX235266.1, read as the reverse complement.
TAGAATAAGTGGCCTAGCTGTAATTATATTATTATTCTCTTTAGTTCCGAGTAGAACACAGGGCTCCACGACATCATGTTCGCTGAAGTCCTCAGCAGCTGGCTGTGTGAATGGCCATAAGCTTTCATCTCCTCTTCACAGGATCCCCTCCATGTCACCTATTCGTTAACGCCCAACTCACTGTTTCCTATTCGGGTCGCCCCCGATGGCCTGTCGTGTGATGTCACTTGGTGGCTTCCTCAGTGTGTGTCTGGTTCATCTCTAGCTACTTCTACATATCTGTTGGTAAAAATTCTCTTTGCATTCTGATTTGTTCCCAGGTTTCCAAGCTGTTAATCCTTTCTGGCAATTTCATCATCAGTATGGAGTGAACTTAGCTGCAATTGGTACATCATAAAGCCTGGCTTTCCGGACCGCCTTGTCCCATTCAAGACATTATTCTACAGGACGAGAATGATATGCTCTACTGATAAATTGAAGAAGTAACTTCAGATCATAGAAAAATGTCTTCGAGACAACAGATATGCCCAAAGATTTATCGACACGGCAAAAGTATAGAAAAAATACAACAGTGAATAAAATCCGTGTATTCATTTACCTAACCGTTGAAAGTGACGATAATATTGTAAGAATAACCAACAGACAATTTAAGGAATCCTTGCCAGGGGATTTTCTGCAGATATTGTGTGCGCCAAACAGTTTATTCATCGATTCTCCTTCTTTGTTAGCTCCATATATGTATACCAATTTTCGTGTCACCACCAAAGGACAAAGATTGGAAAAACAGAAAGAAGTCTCTAACCTGGACTTTCTAAAGGTATATCAAAATATCTGAAATTCAGAGGAAAGGAATCAACATGGAAGGCAATCATGCAACATCTAACTGACACACGACGTCAGACAAACATCTTGATGCCCTTCCCAGTGATGAGCAGACAAGCAAGCTCAAACGTCTTGCAGTGTTTCGAGAAAGTTATTGCTTTCAAAACAGGGTTAAAACCTACGGTTCGTATTCAAAAAGAGGCTTTCAAGGCTTGTTCCAGTATTCTAGATTTAATCCAATGTGGGTTCATGTGCGTGCGTGTAAGTACTGTAGAGGAGTTTCAGAAGTATGAAAAAACAAACAAAAAAGAACTCACTGTCCAATATTTCATAAGCTTTATTGATTCCCTACCTAATATCATTTCAAATAAACAAATGAAATCTATCTCAATCTCAAAAATCATTAGAATTCATGAATAGCAAGCATTGTATTATGCCAGTCATACAAGCAAATTTTAATTAAAAATTTTTATCAATAATTTAAGTTATTTGCTTTCCTATTCCATTGCATTTTAAGTAGATCATAAGACTTTAAGCTTGAGCTATGAAGTTCCAATAGGTATTGCATTTTGTTTTATTTCATCAGGTAAGATTGCGGCATGTTCAAATATCCCTCTAACGCCGGCTGACTATCGTCAAGTAAACTGGGTGAGGTTTGAGAATTCGTCAACTAGAAGTCGAAACTGGGGCGGTTAGCGTTTCTGAAGAGTGTTCTATAAAGGGTGCACAATCTAGCCTAGTAAACGACAAATAATGTTTATTTGTTTAAAATAGCGTTGTCATAGTGACCGCCAATCAACTTCAATCTATTGTTTTTAAATGTATAATAATCAGTACATAAAAACAATACAAGATTTTGTTTGTTTTCGTTTTTTTTCATGCTTCCTTTATTTAGCTAACTTTATCAAAGTAAAATGCATGATAAATTGAAATTTAACAACATCAAAGTTTGTTTAATAAGGCGGATTCAGTCCTTTTTCTTCGGTATGGTGGATTAAGCCTCTTTGTCAGGCGGTATATTAATTTATTTATTCTCAGGTTCTTCACATCTCAACTATGTCGTTGGTATAGTTAAATTGCAGATATTCCTAATGTTTATTTTTCTGGACCTGAATTGTTTGGTTAGTTTGATAGCCCTTTATGCTATATCTAACATGTTATATACTGCAACAAAACTCCAAATGAAGAAGGTAGACGGTCTCGTCACATCCCAGTGACTGGAATAGTTCCACAGAAGGTCAGTTCTGTATCCTAATAGCTCAGTGGTAACGTCTCTGATTTCAGTGATGTGTGATGAGGGTTTAAAAGTCTGACAGGATGATAGGCACCTTTTAGGGTGCTCATAAGTCTCACTGACGAGTGCTAGGAAGTGTGAAACCAAGTTCAGAATAACTTATTGCTTTCAACCAACTAAGAAAATTTCAAGATGATATGATTCTGTGAAGTATAAGTAGTACTCGGAAGGTTATCCAGTTATTATTTTTTTTATTATAGCTTGATTCCACAGCATATTTTTGTATAAGTATGGAATTTTCATCATGTGACCATAGATATCAGGTGTGCACCGGCGGGGCCTCGAACCTTGGACCATATGCGTGGTCGGCGAGAGTACTAACTGCTGTGCCACCGACGTTGTATGACGGTGTGTTTTATCAAACTGAATTATTCTCTGATGGAATTACACTCTGTCAAAGTGCCCTATTTATATTCACATTCTAGATGTTCACAAGTTTAACATTTTATTCAGAAAATAAACTGTTTGTACATTTTAAAATATGAATTCTGTCGAAAATTCAATGGCTCACCAATCGATTTAGTTGGGTTACCTATATTACTGAATTTATTTAAGTATATATTTGACGAGATTGTCTTTTATAAGTGTGAAGAACACGAAAAGAAACAGAATTGCAAACGCTTAATCGCTGATACCCTTACATATAATAAGCATGGGATAAATTCCCCTCTTCACGTAGAATTATAATTAAAATACGACCACATAAAATTATGTGTGCTGTTGGTCCAATGAGAATGGTCGCTACCCACACACTTTGGAACCTCGGGGTTGATTCTCAGCTGTGTATGTGATGGCGTGATGTATCTGAAGGGAGGTTCAAAGACTTAATTCCCTCTACTATGATCAGTATAAGACGAATTCAAAGCAATAACTACAGTTTTTGCAGAATGAAGTGGTACTATCTTTTATTTCGTTGCCTTCTCGTCAGCTGCTTACAGGGCAAAGACATTATTAAATATATCTACAAAAACAATTTTAACATATTTGCAGAGTTCATTTCAAACAAAAATCAATCGATTAATATATGCATACAGTAGTAATATATATATATATACATGTAATATTAAACACTATTCTGAACAATAATAATCTTACACAATAGAAACTTTTCAGCATTACGCATTCAAATGAAAGCGAGATGAAAATATTCAGTTGCCACGGCAAAGAAAGAATGTAAACTGCTTCTTTCTGGACGCATAAATTAGGTTTCAGGCGCTTTATGGAAATGGCTTCAGCGAACCTGGGGAGAATTGAGCTCTTTTGCCTATTGATAATTTTTAACGACTTTCCGACGTCCACCTCATGATCGGTGTCAAGGAGATGCCTGGCGATGGCTCTATTTAAAGTATGTGTTTCCTTTAGACATAAGCTTTTTGGTACATGTTCAGAAAATCGTAGATATGCCCTTCTTTCTGCCCTTCCAATGTAACTGCTCCCACAGACACATGTAAATTTGTATATAGAGTTGGAATTAACATGAGAAGGATATCTATCGATTTTTGATTGCACCAAAGAGCAAGTTGTTCGATAGACGGGAACGAGCTTAGCTAGTTGCAGGACAGGCTCTGACTAGTGATGTACTCAGCCTTCTGTTGATGATTGCCTCAATGTTTTCACCTTTATAATCAAGCTGAATGCAGATTAGCGTTTCACCCACTGTGATTTGTTTTACATTTGTGACTTGTTGATGAATCTTTGAAGGCACCCATTGGTCTTCAACATATTTTCAAGAAACTCAAATTCTTCCTCTAATTTCTCTATAGAACACATTCTCCTCGCCCCAAAGTACAGAGTCTTGACTAGTCCGCGTTTAAAGCTATTTGGATAAAAGCTATTAAAACTTAAGTATTGTTATTTCCAAGTAGGCTTTCGATAAACTGACTTCTCTAGACTACCGTCTTCTAGGCGTTCCATAGCAATACCGAGGAAGTGGAACTTTCCGTCGTTTTCATGTTCCATAGTAAACTCTGTATTAGTGTGTACAATCATTGAATAACCGGAGTAAGTGTGAAGCATGACTTTCATTGTCATCAGCATATCGACAGTAGGAAGTTGTTTTTTTGGTCGACTGCATGCTTCAACTATGTTCTTTCAAGGTTGGACGTGGTACCACTTGATTCTGCAAAACTGTAGTTGTTGCTTTGTTCAAATTAATTTAAGGGGAATAAATGTATATAAACAAATTCACATGGTAGCTAATTTACAAATCTCTGATACAGTAACTTGACATTATTTACCTACAGATTTTGAAAGTTTTATTGTTTTATTGATTTCTGAATATTGTTCAACATTGTATACATGAATGACATCGCAAAATTAACATATTAAAATATTCCATAGGAGTTAATGATTAAAACACTAAGAATGACAGATAATCTTATGGCTTCTTCGTTTGTTTGTTTGTTTGTGTGTGCGTGTGTGCGTGTGTGTGAAAAGGCCAATCAACTGGAACAGTTTAACATTTCACAAAGGATATTGACACGTGTAACACACCATAGTTTAAGGTCTAATTTCAGTTTTATAAAGATTTTCAATGTAGGTTTGCTAAATATATGTAGATTGAATAAAATGAAAGCTGATGTTTAAGAAGAATTAAGTGGTGTTTTACTTTGTCTGTGATCCAGCGTTGGTAAGTTAGACAGCAACGCATGTGTTTTCGGGCTGGGCTCCCTAATTCATCACAAATCTCAGGAACGAAGCCTGATTTAGAGTGAGCTTAGTGTAGAGCCTGAGCCCATGAATTCCAGCTTCTGTCAACTGACAATATTTAACTCAGTAGTCAGCTAATATTAAAGTTGCATAACTGGCCGATGCGGTTGGTTACGACTGCTCATAAAAACTTCAGGTAACTTCCTGTATACATCTAGTTGCTAGTGAGGCTCAGACTAACTATTAGGCTTTAGTTCCCAGGGATTTAATTGGTTACAGGTTCGTTCACAAGAGGATGTCAGTTACAGAACCATCAGAAAATATGCAGTGAGTAATGAACAGCTGTTACATCCTAGCCCGAGACACCTCAGCAGTTTTCTTCCAAGGGGATTCAAGCCTAGGTCCCCCTGGTTACAAGTCGAGCTCATAGACCATTGATCCACCGACTTGGAGTCCTCTATGGTTGCACTTGGAACACTAGTAAATGAAAAAATCTCTAGTTTTGTCAGGTTATCATCAGCCCCATACAGTCTGAAATGATTTTATATTCAGTAGGTGTGTAGAGAGCAAATTTTCAACGTCCTCGCAAAGATGATATGATGTCATTTAATAGGGGAGATAAGAAAATGAATAAAAAGTGATTAGAAGTTTTTTAGAAGAATATGCTTCGTTGGAAAATTGGAAACAGAATTACAGAGTCCACAAAATAATTTCGAAGGATAAGGGGATTCAAATGACAGGCAGATGACAGTGAACAAGAATCCTGTCCTTATCCATCTCAACATCAATATCCCTGGAATGATCAATTGAAGACTGAATACTTCATTAGGCAGCACCTCTATTACAGTTGGAATGGTTCCCGTTTACTGACAAACAATATTCTCTCTAGTACAATCAAAAGCAAAAAGGTTAGCTCAAATGTTCATACATGTATTTGCGGTGACACTCACATTGGAGAGCATAAGAAATGACATACCTTACTATCATTCGATATGTACGTAAACGCCTGCATCTCAAGCAAAGAAGTAGTCTCAGCAACGATATTGCCATGCATCTTCATGGTACGAGCCATTAAAATGACTTCCTGAAGTCCTCTGAGGTAATCAGTGAACAACATCATTCAATTCTGTGCAACTTTTCTTAAGCAATATATAATAAACCACTTAAACTCGATTTAATTGATCATAAAGAAGCGTTTATCAACCTTTCTTTACACTGACAACTGGATTTCGTGATTTGCATGTGATTACGTAATCCATGACTTCCCTTTATGGCATATTATAATTTGTTTCTTGTTACTGTCTCTATTATTTGATTTGAACTCACCATATTATTACGATACTTTTAAGTTACTTATCAATAATCATAATCCACCTGTCCTCTATACTACTCAGCTCCTTCTTCAAAGCGTCTTCACTGTTAAAATTAATGTGAACCATCTGTACATGAGTTCTAAAAGTGTAACTTCCAAGCAGTTAGTTATTTTCTGATACTCCTGTTAACTGATATCGTGTCACTTTTGAAAGCACGCTAAGACATTTCTCTGTATATATGTATTTGTGTATGTATGTATTTGTATATATACATGTATCTGTATACATGTATGAATACGAAGGATATACTCCAGTGATACAACCGATGGGCAACTGGGCGACTCAGAAAAGTCCTCATAGAGAATGGATATCCTCCCAAGATTTATCGAGAAAAATATGAAGTCTAAGGAAAAGCCTGAAAGAATCCAGACGGTGCCGAAGAAACTGCTATTTATGAGTGTTGAATTTAAAGGTGATACGGCAGCTGAGATCCTGAAGAATCGCTTATTCAGATCAGATCACTGAGGAAAGCCTTCTTTATGGCTGAGCTACGTATCAATTTCTACAGTCGACAAATGATCAGCAGATGTGTGAAGGATAAACTGCTGCTTTGGACGGGCCACCTCAGTGTGTGTTTAATAAATTCACCTGCTCGTGTAGAGCTAGTTATATTGGCCGCACAAAGCGCACGCTTCCCAAACGCATTTTTGAACATTATCGGGCTAGGTTAGCAGAGGGACAATGCAAGACAATTACTAGCTCAGTTCTCGAGCACTTGGTGAACTCAGGTCACGTAGCTCCACCAGAGTCGTCTTTCAAGATCATCTACAAAGTGAAGCCAAACAGTACAAAGGGGTCAGGTTCTGGCATTGTGTATGCTGGAGGCGCTAAGAATTCGTCAGTACAACCCCAAACTCTGTATACAGAAAAAGTTTGTCCAGTCTCTTATTCTACCTTGGTCTTAACCTCTTCACTAATCGTTTCCTGTAAAACATTTTGATTTTTTCTTTTCTTTCTAAGTTTTAATTTTACTTTTAGTTTGCTTTCGTTTTAATAATTAATTCACTGTTATCAGTTTCACATGCTCCTTTTGTATATTTTCACACCCTCTTCACACTTGTAAAAATTGACACTCAACTACCACCTTTATTCTCATTCAAGAGCAATTTTAACCTTATCAAATTTCTATCTTTGTACCGTTGTTGAGTACCACGTAATTTACAACTTTTAATTTTCACTTCTAAAGCCATTTATGAATAATTATATCAATAATGTCACCCCCTATTACTCAATAATAGGCCACTATGTAATTTGGTTTAGTATAAATACGACTGTACAGCCTGTGAAGATAATTTCATCGATAAAGAAAATTTTCTTCGCTGAATTTGTCTTTTATTTTCTCCATATATGTATTTAATATGAAATCATTTTAGGTAGTATTTGGTTTTTGAGACACCTAAAAAGTGAAATACTATTACGAGATTTCATCATAAGATGACATTGGTTAGAGAGCAATTTGAAATCCACCAGGGAGTACTGAACATCTGTTTCGTCCTGGTTTGGGACCCTTCACAGTACGCCCCCACCACAGAGTTTGGAACCCAGGAACTTCTGGTTATAAGGCTAATGAGCTCGTAGACCATTAAGCCACTGAGGCCCAATCCATAGACCTGTCTATGAATTCCAACTTCTGCCAATTCATGACATAGCGCGACTACTTCGCAATGTCTTTTGAGAGTATTTGTCCTCACGTCAATCAATCAAGCTCCTAAATACAAATACTTGAAAATCGATCTGATGCTCACTAATGACTGCTCCTATTCAGGTAGGCAGTTCCCTGGGGTTCTAGTGGGAAGTCGTAACCACTATGGCACAGCAGGTTGAGTGTAAGGCAATAAATCATCAAAGAAGATATTGGCTAGTGGTCGCGCTACGTTATGAATTGGTAAAGTTGGAATTCATCGACTGGCCATTGGATTGGGCCCCAGTGGCTTACTGATCAGCGAGATTGCTCACCTTGCAGCCAGGAGATCCTGGGTTCGAACCCTAGCGTTGGATGAGCGCAGCTGAAGAGTCCTAAACAACGACAAGACAGCTGTCGAGCACTCCCAGCCGGTCTTCGAATGGTTCTCTAACTGGTGTCATCTCATGATGTAATCCTCCAACCAATCAAACGAATAAAATTCCTACAAAACCAATATTTATGAAATCAAATTCACGAAATTTGTACTTAACTTATTAACTGGGGAAATGCTTTTATCAGATAAGTATTTCATAAAATAGACGATATTCGCCCCTCTAAATGTCTAGGAAACAGTATATTCTGAAAAGCCTATTTGATAATTAGCAGAGTAAAGAGGAAAGGTTGAGTGTTAATCTAACAACTCCCACCCATAAAAGCAACACAAGCTTTTCAAAAATTTCAAAGCCTGAGACTTGAAGGCTTATGTTTCACTTGGAATACAAAAAAAATATGATGTGGCGCCTAAAATTGAAGAAAGAAGATAAAAGAAGATTCTCTGGAGATGTTTGAAAGAATGTGTGAAATCTCTGTCATCCTCGAAGTAGACGACACACAATGAAATCTTACGGGAAAATATAATCCCTATCTATACAACCTGCTGATAATTCAGAAGAATACAGTACAATGGAGCTCTGTTCTAGAAATGCGAAACACTGAATACTACAAAATTTTTAAAAGTGTCTCATTGGATTATTATGAAGCATCCACTACAAACATGAAAAGATGTTGTCCTTTTTTGAATTTCTCGATTCAAATGAGCATAAAAAAGGGTAAGATGAAATTATGTTATCTGTCATGGTCACCTTCTTGTTCGTAAATTTTAGATCCCTGTTAAACAGTTTCAAAACTTTTCAGTTCATGGAAAATCCCCATTTGAACAATAATATAGAGTGAAGAGTAGTAGTTCAACGAATAGTGTCTTTTCGGCGAATTCATTTTCACAGCTGTACAATTGCAAACAGATATTACTATTTTGTGTGTGTGTGTGTGTACATTAAGTTTGTCAAACGAAAATACAATTAGTAAGAAAACAGATGTGCCACTGTTCGCTTCGTGACACCTTTCAACTCGTATACACAAGATACCAATATAACGAACAAAAATATGCTTTCTCTTGACATCGAGTCACTATTCACCAACGTTCCACTCACAGAAACCGTCTGTCACAATTGTCAAAATATAGACGAAAACCAACAGAAAATCGGATAACCGACAGCTTGATTAAAAGAACTACTACTGAGATGTACACTTAGTGTACAACTCATATTCTCCCATGTTATTTGCAGACAACAAGATGGAATCGCAACGGGATCTCCACTGAGCCCATTGCTAGCAGACTACTACATGGCAAACCTCGAGAATGGCCCACTCAGATCAACCACTCATAATTTCCAGTTGCATGTTAGATATGTGGACGACATATCCATAATCTGTGATGATGGTCACAATCTTAATTATTTACTACAAATATTCAACAACTGCCATTTAGCTACAAAGTTTACTCCTGAAATAGAAAACGGATCTAAAATTCCTTTTCTTGATGTTGAACTTACAAGGAGAGCTGACGGAACTTGAAGAAGGTTCATCCATAGAAAACTTACATGGAACGGCCAACTGAAAAGCTTCTACAGCTGGGTAACAATCAGTTGAAAAAGCAACCTAATTATACTTCTTGCTACTCGCATCCAACGCATCTGCAGCTCTGATACTCTGCAAGAGATATACTTCCCGGAAAAAACCATCATACAAAATGGGCATCCGTCAAGAGTTATAGACAAAAGCATCAAACAGAAAGTCCAAAAGCAAGAGACGCCATCTGCGCCAAAAAGGATACTTTATATGAATCTCGACTTCAAAGGGGACCTACTCAGTGATGTCCTTAAGAGGAGAATTTTCACTTCTTTAAGAAGAACTTTCTTTGCGGCAACGCTGACAGTAGTGTCGTCCAGTCTCTCGCTGATCTGTAGGAGCCCAAAGGATAAGATCTCGCACCTGACCACTTCTGTGTGTATATTTCAGTTCACCTTTGGCTTTGGAGCCAAGTATATCGGTTGTTCGACGCGTATCCTGTCAAAAAGGGTCAAAGAATGCTATGCAGCGTGATTGCAGAAATGAAGTAGTGGCCATATAAGGAGTGCAATAATCGAACATCTCGTCACCACTGGTCATTCCAACTCAACAAACGTCTCCTTTAAAGTAATCTACAAAGTGAAGAACAACCTGCCCAAGACAACACGTTTCCGTTTCCTTTGCATTACAAAAGCCCTTGCCATTCAGTTAGAAGAACCAGAACTATACATAAAAAGGAAAATTGTTCAACCACTTTTACTATAGTGACAACAACTCTGTTGACTTGACTTAACTTCCGCTTGTTTGGTGTTTTTTCTAACTATTTAAAACTCTTGCATAATTCCGTATTTTATTTTATTTCCATGTTCACACTGAGCACAACACTTTCATCAAACTATTCAAGTTACTACGCGACTCTTCTTTAACAATCGATTGTGACAACTTATCCCTTTTGTTAATACCCTCTTATGTCAACATCTAATTCCTCTGAACGCTTTCTGCATTGCGTAATTCCACCGAAAATCTAATAATTGTATTTTCGTTTGACAAATTTAATGTACACACACACAAAATAGCCATATATATTTGCGACTGTACAACTGTGAAAATAAATATGGAGAAAAGTTCAAGACTTGTCTTAAATTGTCAGATAAGATCAGCCCAACACTGGGCTACCATTAGGCGATCTAACGGAGCTCATATTACTCAACATTCTCGATCCCTTGATAAGTTAACTGCACTTATACAAGAGATACGTAGATGATACGTTTATAATCTGTAGTGAAAAATGTGATTTAGATTCTCTCCTCAAAACCTTCAACCCAGCGCATCCATCAATAAAATTCACCTTAGAACGCGAATCAAACAACGCATTTCCATTCCTTGATGTACTTCTCACTAGAAGACAAGACTGCAGGATCCAAAGATCGATATATCGCAAGCCAACGTGAATGAGACAGTTTACCAACTTCCAGAGCTTCGTCCCACTGATCCGAAAGCGAAACCTCCTACGTACATTTAGTTCAAGGATTTAAAAAATCTGTTCGGAAGACATGATAGAGAAAGAATGAAATTTATCACGTGAAACCCTAATACAGAACACGGGTATCCCCCAAGATTTATAGACAAAAACATGAAAGAGAATCTCTCGTCGCCTAAAATCTCAACTGTTCCTAAGATAACTCTCTTCATGAACCTGGAATTCAAAAGTGAATTCACAGCGGAAATCCTCAGAAACCGCCTTTTTAAATATCTGAAAGAGACATTTCCAACAGCCGCCTTACAAATCAAATTATTCAGAAGACAGTTAATCTAGTCTAACGTTAAGGATAAGATAGTGATTTTGGCCACTAATTTGTCTTATCAATTTAATTGCTCATGTGGAGCACGGTATATCGGCCGTACGCAACGTCAAGTCCACAAACGTATCCTGTAAAACTGTCTAGCTTGGTAAGCCTGTCAGAGGAGAAAAGATGAATAGCAGCATCTCTATCCTCGAACACCTTGTCATCTCCAGACATCGAGCACCCCTAGATGAATTCTTTACAGTGCTACACAGAGTCCCTCAATATCGTACAAAGGGACTTCGAAAACGCCATCTGTATGCAGGTGAAGCATTATCTATTCTTGGAAATGAAACCAGACCTCTGCATTCAAAAGCCATACACACATTATCTTGCTATACCATGGCCAGAGTAAAGTTCTTACAACAATTTTGCTTCTTTCCTTTATTACGAAAGTTCACTATAATTATTATTAATACTTTTATTGTCATTATTATTTCCATCATCCACATTTTATCACCACTCTCTTACTCTCCATTAATAATATTGCTTTTTCATACAGATTTTATATAATAAAAACACTTTAATGCCTTTCCACTAGTTCCTATCCATTCTGCACGAGCATATTGATTAGTCATTATCACACACTTATTACGTCATGCCAACTCGCCTGCCTATTTTCTAACTTACAATTAGTCATCTCTTCTTACACTTTACATTATATAAAGCAATTTGTCGAGGACAAAGTTTACCAGTAGTATCTGATTGGTCTAAAGATTTCTTTATTAATTATAATTACGATTGTATAGCAGCTCATGAAAATGAATCGTCGAAAAGAAAAAATATTTCTTCACTGTTTGTGCCTTTTTATTAGAACTCATATTACAATGTAAATTTTCACCTTTTACCTCATTTTAATGGTAATCTACAATAGAAGGTCTATGCTGTAGGGATGATTCCGTTGCTTGCTTAGTAATCAGCATATGCCTTTGTATCTAAGCCAGAAAACAATATTCTGAAAATAAAAGACGGATTCAGCGAAGAAAATTTTCTTTATCGACGAAATCATCTTCAGAGGCTGTACAGTCGTATGTATACTTAGAAGAATGTATAGTGGTCTATTATCGAATAATAGGGGGTGACATAATTGCTGTAATTAATCATAAGTGGATTTAGAGGTGAAAATTAAAAGTTGTAAATTACATGGTACTTGACGGAACAAAGATAGAAGTTAGAAAAGGTTAAAATTGCTCTTGAGTGAGAATAAAGTTATTAGAGTGTCAATTTAGCAAGTGTGAAGAAGGTGTGAAAATATATGAAATTGATAATAGTGAATTAATTATTAAAGCAAAAGCAAACTAAAAGTAAAATTAAAGATTAAGAACAAAATCAAAAATATTTTTTCACAGGGAAGGATAAGTGAAGAGGTTAAGACCAAGGTAGAATAAGAGACTGGACAAACTTTTTCTGTATACAGAGATCAGGGTTGTATTGATGTATTGCCAGCGCCTCCGCCATACACAAAAGCCGGAACCTGACGCCTTTTGTACAATTTGGCTTCACTTTGTAGATGATGTTGAAAGACGACTCTGCTAAATTGACACTCTAATAACTTTATTCTCACTCAAGAGCAATTTTAACCTTTTCTAACTTCTATCTTTGTTCCGTCAAGTACCATGTAATTTACAACTTTTAATTTTCACCTCTAAATCCACTTATGATTAATTACAGCAATTATGTCACCCCCTATTATTCAATAATAGACCACTATACATTCTTCTAAGTATAAATACGACTGTACAGCCTCTGAAGATGATTTCGTCGATAAAGAAAATTTTCTTCGCTGAATCCGTCTTTTATTTTCTTCATGACTCAATGGGTATTCTGAAAATGTTTAAAAACTCGATAGACGGGCATGGTTTGTAGACGTAGAATACTTAGGGATTAATTCCCAAAACCAAAATGGAGAACTGTAAAACATCCTTTTTTAAATGTCGTCTTAGTAAAGATTACAAGGTGAATAAGCAAGCCACTTGGAGTTTATTATCAGGGGTTACTATGGTGTGAATACTTAACACGCATTTGCAATTTTGGTTCAAAGAGATTCTTGTTAGACAACGGAACTAACAAAGTAATGCAGTCTATCAAACACTCTCAGACAAAATAATTTAAGGTATAAAGTTACTTTTCATGAATTCGACTGAGATTATAATAGACAGAAGCTGATAAGCTCTGTAGAGAGCCTTTTCTATAGCTTCCTGACAACATATATCTCACCGCTGTATTTTATGCTTCTTTAAACTGATGTCACTACTGATGGTTCTTATTTTAAAGGAAACCATCGCGAGTTTGTTTATGTATAAAGGATACATATGCAGATGATACCTTCGCTGTCTGTGAGGAAAACTCTTCAACTGCCGAACTTCTTGGCATATTTAATGGTTCTCACCCATCTTTGCGTCTTACGATCGAAGAAGAGTCGAATCCCTCGTTTCACTTCCTTGACGTTAAGCGAGATAAAATAGAAAATAGCACGCTGTTAAGGTCGATTTACCGAAAGCCACCATTCACAGGGCAGTACACTAACTTCAGCAGTTGGGTACCTTTAGGGAGAAAGAGAAATCTTATTCATTCCTTATGCTTCAGAATTCGTAAAATCTGCTCTACAGAGACAATCGATAGTGAACAAGATAAATTTCGATCAAATCTCCTTAACAATGGTTATCCCACAAGGTTCATTGAACGTAACATCAAGAAAGAATCCACCCCGAGACAAATCACAGTACCGAAGAAAAAACTGTTCATGAGTCTTGCATTCAAAGGTGACACCATTTGTGAATTGATTAAAAATCGTTTATCTAAATGTATTAAACGCACTTTTCCTGCAGCTGACTTGCAACTAGTTTTCACCAGCCAAAATATGATTAGACAATGCATCAAGGATAGATTACTGCTTATGTCTACATCTCTGTGTATTTACTCTTTCACCTGCTCCTGTGGAGCTGATTATATTGGACATTGTATGGTAATCTCTTAAAACGTGTAGCTGAACACTACCCGGTTTGGTTTATGAAAGGCGAACGAAGAACTATGAGGTCCTCTATTTGTTATCACCTGTTAGAGTCTGGTCATTTGATCCCACGTGATTCATCCTTCAAGGTTATCTACATGACGTAATCGGATCGCTCCAAAAGTTTACGTTTTCTTCACTTATGCATAGCTAACCGAAGCTTTAGCTATACATGAATAGAAACCTAAATTATGTGTTCGAAAACGTTTTGTCAAACCCCTTTCTTTACCTTGGTCATAGTAATGTTCTTTCTAGTTTTTATTTTATTTTACTACTTGAATTCATTCAACTTCCCTTCATATCTTTATTCTTACTGCAATCGTACTCCTAATTTTAAAATTTTTATACAACGCTTGACATTTCTGATATCAATTCACTTATAAAACAATCTTTAATATTTTTGTAATTTATCCACTTCAACTCTACCCCTTATAACACTTTCATTGTCGTTATTCTTATCACTTATAAATGTATATTGACTGAGCAATTAACCTTTTTCTGTAATATAAGTGCAACTGTACAGTTGGCTTGAAAATGAACTCGTTGAAATGAAATTTCTTCACTGAACAAAAACGGAGGGAAAGATAAGTTAATGTGAGGCTAACAGTCCCACCACGGAAAATAAAAGAGTATCATAGCCCTGCTCTCCACTCTAAACGTAAAGGGAATGAAAAATTCCAGCTTGAAAATAAGTTCAGCCACTTGCTACATTACATAAAGATTAACACTAATTATTATAAGTTAATACTAGAGATGTGGAAATACCAGACTTCTGAAACTAAAACCCGTTAACTGTAGAACATAACGAGAAATTATCGTCCACTCATCTGACTTTAAGGAAGAACAAGACATATTCTGAAATCTCTAACACGTATAATTTAACTTAACAATACCGGAAAACATCAACACAGATTGATAACACAAAAACCAGTCATTCTTCATACAATCATCATAATTACGTTTTTTCCTTATGAATGCCACTGTTACGCATGCTATGAAGTGAACAATTTCACCAGGTCATCAATACTCCATTCACCTTCACCATCAAGATTTGTTCCCTTCAAAAATTCATCGAATTTATCCTTTGGAATTTCACAACCAAAATCCCCCTCCAACACCTTTTTCAACTCTTGAGATGACAACTTTCCGGAATGATTGACATCGGCTGCTTCGAAGAGTGCTCTCAGTTCATCCCTGGAAAAGGCGAAGCAGAAGGAGAGATAGATCAAGTCAATTCAGAAAACCATGGTAACCGAAATAATAGTGGAAAATGTTAACTCAATGGACTCACATTTTATTTGATGAATGAAGTAGTAGGTGAGTTGTAGTGTGAATTCAAGTAATGCCAGGTGGACATGAGTTTATATAGTGGACAATTTGATCAACCGTTGAAAATATCATCGATAAGGTGAGGGACATATGGATAAATGTGAAAAATGCATGTGATTTTTTATTTCACCATTTAAATATCGAATAATTTTGATCATGTACATATAGTCAATTAATTTGAGTTCTTCCATGTGATTAGAATAAATCAGTGCAATGTGAAGAACATGTGTGTGTGTTATTGAACGAGAGGAAGTAATTTATTTCACTTGAATGGATTTATTTATTTATTTATTGTCAACGAGGGGGAAATTTATTCTCTAACCTTCATTTCAGGACTTATAGTCAATTAGTAATTGTCAGAAGGTGGTTTATGAGATGTTTGGAAATAAGGATACCTTAGATGTCATCACTGGTGATTACGTTTCGGTTATACCTTGGTTAAACTCCTCATGTATGTCTGCTTTATATGTGGAACACTAATTCTCGGGGATAATATTCGCGCTAATGTGTCCCATATGTAATTCGCTGCCTTCTGCAAGATGAACCACATTTCAAAAGGTACAATATTACGTGAAACGCTAGTATGACATTAAGACAGTTATGGATATATTCATTAAATATAGTATTAAAATATGGACATAGATATGAAGTTTGTTGTTCGATAGTGGCTAGCGTTTCGTTCTAACCGGGTCTCTTCAGTGGCGTCAGTGGTTCAGTGGTAGAAATTTTGCCAACGACACAGGTTGTTAAGCTTGGATTCTCCGTCAACGCACTACTAAAACCTTGCCAAGATCATAGAAATCCCTGTAAAGAGGAAAGGTAGGATGGGAAGGCTAGTTACCTCAAAGTTATTGGAACTCTACACCTCAAAATTTAGGCCCTTTGTTCCACCTAGAAAGGAAAGAAATGAAAAAAGAGTGCTGATATTACTGGCGAGACTCATGTACTGGTGTTTTTGTTGTATAAACCCAATGTGCATGAATGAGGATGATGCCTCGGTGTCAACCAGAAACTACATATTTACACAGTGTAATGACCCTTCAAGAATAAGTGGTAATTTCACGCAGTGAGTGAAAGATGATGCATTATGAATTAGCTCACCTGATGACCTTCGTTTGTCGTGGCCATATTGCAACGCTTT